>VYXB01005136.1:453063-564319 GCA_013397135.1 Pachyramphus minor | reverse complement strand
TCCTTTCAGGGAGTTGGCAAGAGTAACAATGACTAAATAAAGAACATCCCTTAGGTGAAGCAAAAATGCAAAATTTTACATTAATATTATAAATTACTTCTGTCAGGAAGTTTGGTTCAGAAAAAGAACCGTAACAGGTAGTTATAAATTGTTGGGTTTACACCTGTTTTCAATAAATTGATACAAAATTTATTTGAAAATACTATAGGCCATGAAAATTTTCAGTCAAAAAGTTTTCACATTTTACAATTTGATGCTAATGAAATAGAATTGTATTTTCTCAGCAGAAATAGAGTGTTCTCTTTATAATGAGACACAGGAATTAATTCTTTAATCCTATATTTCTTAAAAAGACTTCTTGAACAAAGGTTTTTGAAAGGGCCCATTGTTTTGAGAAGGATCTCTGGCACAAATCACCACAGCAAAAGAGCTTGTCAAAACAGAAAAGATGGGCATTTTCAAAAATATCTATACATTTGGTAAATAGCCAAATATTGAATTTCACAGAAAACTGTTGATATTACTTTGTTTTTTGTTTAGTTCCAAAACTAAATTTGTATGAGAAGAAAGCAGAGAAAATTATTATCACATTTTTCATTTCCCTCTTTAGAAATTGAGGGGAAAGGAGAAACAATTTTTCCTGCCACTTTCAGAAGCTGTACACATTTTTGCATAATATCATTCATTATCTCCCAGACTGGTGGTCAATTTTTTAAAATATTTAATAGAAATCTTATAAATATTTATTGCAGGCAAAGTATAATATTTACAGACGAAATGCAAAATATTTAGTTGCAGACCTTCTAATTTCTATTTATTTCTGAAAGAGAACTTGTAGGCATATTTTCTTTTTTATTTTACCTAATTTAAAGTATAGAGGGAAGAAAACCAACTATGATGTAATCTTAAATAAGCCCATTTTAATATTAATGGACCTTATACATGTGCCCTTCTTTGACATAATGTAAAAAATAACTTAAAAAATCTCTAATAATCTAATAAAAATACTGAAGGCAAACAGTGGGAAATACCTGATTATGTATTGTATAATGCATGTATGAATGATACTGCTACACTAGAAAAGAGGAAGACCTATATAATTTTTCACAGGTGGTATTCCTTCTCTGTCTTCATTGATATTCAACACAGCTGAAACTCAGATTTGAAGTTAGGTATATGCCTAAGTAATGTATTGAATGGCTTTCATACTACATACTTGCTTGACTTCACTTGTACTTTTCTTTACCTCATGGCAGACGGAAGGAGACAGAGAGACCAAGAGACAGAACAACTTATCATGTTTGCCCATAACTTGTTTTGAAGAAGAATTTGTAAAGAGCTTTTAAAGATTAAGGTATCATTAAACTTCTATAAGTTCAAACACTATGGGTTGTTACACAGCCTATTGTGTCAAGAGATTGTTTACAACAAGAGGTATTTTTGTAAAAAGACAATCAGGATGTCATTACAAAACATGAGATCACTTTAATACACACTAGATACTCTTTCAGTATAAAATTACTCCTGCTTATTTCTTGTAGTCATCTCACTTCTCTGTGTGGATATGGTAAAGCCAGTCACACACTAATTTAATCCATAAAGAGATTTCAACATAGCAAAGCAGAATCCTACAGAAAGATCCAAATTTCAAATCTGTATAGCTATGCTACTTTGGCATTTTGCCCGAGTTTCTCAGCAATATAAGCAGCCCAGGAGAAATGCTGCTACACTGTTACTGTCACTCAAATTACTCATTCTTAATTAGTGCCCAAATAACCCTTTAGGAACTTCAGAAATGTACTCCCAGCATAAAGTAGCAATAACACACTAGATGTCTGTTTAATATCACCACATGTTTGAATGACTGATGCAAGGGCATGTAGGAAACCAATATGCTGTACAGTGCCATTTTCTCTTTTACTTTGTGGTGGGTTTTGTCTGTTCTCAGCATCTGTTCTCAAAAGTACTGAGACATTGCTGTTTTCACTCTATGGATGGTCACAATTCTAACCATGTGCTGTGTTTCACAGATGCAACATATGGTATGAAATACAGGAAACCCTACCTGCAGCTTTGCCAGAGCGTACTCATTAGGACAAGAGAAAAATACTCTTCTGATTTAGCCTTAATGTTCACTGTGGGGTTTTTAAAGCAATACCATTTATATGTTTCCTACATGGGAGTGGTGGTGGGGAGAACAAGTCCGCATTTTTTGTTTCAAGGTACAATTCAGCTCAGCCTAAACTGCATGAAGAACAGTTTTCAGGTATTCCTCACCTAGAGCATGTGCTAAATCTGTAAACTACAATTATGGGATTTCAAGAAATGCAGGTCTGCAGCAGAGTCCCCAAATAAATGCTAAGGACTACACACAGGTGTAAAGCTTTTATCACTGCAGTCAGGGGAGGCAGATGTGAAAAAATTTCTAACCTACATTGAAAAAAATAAAGACAAAATAAATAAAATCAGGGTCATTCTTGAAACAAGAGCCCTCAGGGAACTTATCACAGTGTTCCCAATCTTTTGTTCTTCTTCATAGCATAAAAATATAAAAGAAGAACAAATTATGTTCTTAAGCTAGTGAACCAACAAAATGAAAAGACATGAGGAAAGAGCATTGAAAAATTATTTTGGCAGTAAGCTAACTCCTTCAGAGATCTCCTTTGTGCTGCACTGAGTCTAGAGGGAAAACTCGTTGATTTGTTGTGAGATTTCATTCTATGTACACTAGCGTTTTATGCATATTTGGGAGGTCCCCAGGGGAAAGCTTTCTGCTAATTCAGAAAGCATTTCTAATTAATTAAAAAGCTTGTGTTTCTATATTCTTATTGAATTTTGGTGGCATTTTCATGCTAAGGCTTCTTGAATGATATTTAAAAGTCATTAATCAGAAGAAACTTTGATGAGGATTTTCAACATAAGACTTCCAAGTCTAGGCACTGTTGTCTCCCTTTAGACAGCCAAACAGCTAGCTTAATTTTAAAAAAATGCTGAGCATCAAGAATTCAAATTAATTCCTAAGGACTGCCTTTCTAAAGCCCTTTCTAACCAGGTAACCTGTTGTTCACGGTAACAGATGCTGAGGAAAGCATAAGTGAAGCACAGTACAAGCATATACGTATATCCTCCTGAGTGTCCTCGAGGTAACCAGCAGCCACAGCTCAAGGTACTTCAGGAAGCAAGTTCCCCCACATGACTGGAAAAGTTAAGATCCTGTTTTACTGAGTCTCAAAGGGATGAGAGAATGGAACATTTTTGGGGAAGACTGTATCAATCATGTCTTCGTTTGCATCTCCTCCAACATCATATGTGCATCCTCTCTTGTTTTTTTCAATTTTCTCAAAGATTTAGTTTCCATTTACAAGCATTGTACCAAATAATTTCTTCTCATTAACTTAACTGATTGACAGACATCTTTTTAACCACCTCCATAGCAATTCAGCCCTGCCTAACCTATGAAACAGAAGAAACAATGAAAGTCCCAACAAATTACGACAGTGAAAGTTACATTACATAAAATTATACCAATGATGTATAGTCCAGAGACCTAGCTGTAAGCATATTTTGACATAAATAATGAAACTACCTAAGCAATAACTAATACTGAAACAATCCTTAAAGAAAAGAATGATCAGGGTTTTTACATTACTGAAGAAAGGGAGTACAGCCATGCCAGAGATAAAATAGCAGCCTGTGCTGTTTGACAATATAAATGCAATTATCTAAGAAGAAAGAATACTCCAAGCCAGAATAATTATGAGACAGAACTGATAGACAGGGAGAGAGGATTCTTACTTCATGTTTCCACTCACGTAACTTCACAAACAGTTTATGTTGCAGGAAAAATGTAATAAAAAAGGGATGCGGCAGGTGGTTTTTTCAGTTTATGCTTTCATTAGGAACTTGTTTATCTTTCATACCTGTTCAACACCTCCTCCAAAATGGTCTGGTATCTTCAATGGAAAAGAGAACTTAGAATGCTAAAACTAAAGATACTTGCAGCTTTCTGGAGCTGTTCCCTGACTACATGCACTTTGATTTACTGGAATGAAAACATAAACTATAACAGGAATTACTTTATTATGAACAACAATGTGTGTCCAGAAGCAAGAACACGTTTGTAGTTCCACTTCATGATTCAGAATCATTGTGGCTTGAAAAAAATTCATGAATCTCATGGGTACTTTTACCACACTGCAAAATTTAAAATACAATTTATAATTAAGGCTGATGCGTACTGAATCTGTATGAGTGAACGTAAGGAGGGATTACTTCAGACATACCACTGTGGCACATGTGTAAGGCCTAGTTCAGGAAAAGTCCACAGGATTAATGTCAATAAACTGTCTTCTCTCCTAACAAATTTGTTTTCTAAAAGAACATATCTAAATGACTACTGCAAAAGATTTTTCTGCCGTTGAAAAATAAGTCCAGTTTCAGAGTGGAGTATGATACAACCATATCAAGACAGTAGTAAGAAATTCAAACAAGCAAAGCTTGTTTTGTTTCTCACACCAGCATCCATCCAAATGAGCACTGTATGCTCATTTCTGTCCTGAACTTGTGAGGTCTCAGAATATCTTTTCATATCCTAGACCAGATAAGCAATCATGGGAAATGTTTTCCCTTTTTTAAGAAAAAAATTTGATCACTAGCCAGAGAGAGCTATGCTTGTCATTTGATCAAGAAGTCTGGGTGGCTGTTTTTATTATTTTAAACACCTGAATTGGTCTTCTCAGTTTAATTACATTTTCACAAAAGCATACTGCAATAAAGATGCTGGAAGAGCTCAGTTGATGCCCATAGTAAAAATTTTAGTTTGATTTTATTGCATAGATTAAAGAATTTCATCTAACACATCTCATTTAAAACCTAAAATTCCAATTACGAAAGTGACACCCTATTGCCTTGTTATAATGGTAGTAATATTTCATGCTTCCTGATGTCACTTTCATGAAACAGCCTGTGTCCAAACACCATAATATCTTCTTGAAGGGTCATGCAGTCATATGTATGCGAGTTCATGGTTGCAGAGTTTCGTACGAGATTAAATTGAGGGTAGCTTGTTCCATCAAAGATAGCAAGAATATTCACAACTAATACCATTTTTTATGAGACATCTGGATGATGCTTCAGAACAAAATCCAGCAAGATTTTGTTTATCTGGGAACCTGTGGATTACTAATATATACAATACAAACTTTAAAAAAGGAATTTTTCTAGAGAGAGCAACTCTTTTCAGAAAGCAACCACTCCCACTGTACCTAATCTAGAGTTACATCTGACTATAGGAAACACCTTAGTACAGTGATCAAGACTGGAGAGCTGAAATATGAACTACTTTCACTCAAGTTACAACCATTTCAATAGATCAGCCTTCACAGAATAAAGTTCTACACATTTATTTTGAATCAAACCAAGACATGTTACTAGAAAAGTTTCACACAAATTTCTTAGAGGTTTTTTTTTTTTGCAAATGAACTAGATTTGTTGAAACCAAGCTTTTATCATCAGCTGTTTTTCAAAAACTAGATAATATAATAGTTTTGGTTTTATTTAATTTTTTTTTTATTTTTAAAAATTCTGAACAAAACACTGAAAAATTCTCCATTGCTCTATAGCTAGGGACACACTAGGAAGACATACTAGGTTAGCTGGTTTTTTCCTAGTCATTTAAACCTACTTATCCAGAAGTCTTAAAATGCATTGCAAAAGTAATTGCAATGTACACATAATGTAAGTTAGGCAGGTATTGGTCTCTCAATTAAAAATTAAGGAAGCTGAGAGAACATATCTTAAGGGACTTTCTAAAGGTCACAAACAGTCAGAAACAGCCTCTAAGTAGATTTTCTCCCAAGCACAGAAAAATAGACAATGCGCACACATACATATATATGCATGTGTATTTTCTGCATGTTTTCAAAATACCTCACATGTGTATTTCTTTTGTTTCCAGAACAAGTCCATGTTTGCAGTTGCAATGCTAAAGATAAATATCAGCTTTCAGGCTGATGAACAAACTGGGTTTGAATACTGAACTCATTAATGACTCAGGAGTAGCATACAAACCACCCTACGAAGGCAGTCTGACACTAAAATTTGCAGGCTAGTGCATTGCATGGCATGATCCACATGTATTGATGCTGACACATGAAGAACATTACGCCTAAAACACCACCTCCCACACAGCTAATTAATCTTTAACTTTCCGTCATTTATTTCTGACATTCAGAAATAAAGAAGGTACCGTGAGAAGTTCATAAGTATTTTACTCGCCTTTTACAAACAAGCAAATAACAAAGATAACTTTTTAAATGTAGGACACAGCAGAAGGCAGTGTTAATCATTGATTAATATAAAAGCACATTATTAAGAGATTGAGGTATGATTGAGGTCATACATTACAATGATTAATGACCATTTTCCAGAAAACATGCACTGTGCCTGTAAAATCATGTTCATCTAAGAATTAATTAATCTAAAAGCTTTAAGGAAACATAAAAGCACAATAATCAGGAAATTGGGTTAGCAGTTTACTTAATTTACAAAAAAGAAAATTTGTATAATTGATTAGTCTGAGAGCAACTACAGAGTTGGCAAAGCCTTCAAACAAGAGCCAACTTAAGACTGGCGTATTAGTAATTGCCTTATATTCATCTTTCCAGCACGCTTATTTGCAAAATAATAGCCAAAATTGCCATTCCATTTTTTGGTATATGAAGGAAACAATATTATGCATATGCAAAAATGCGTGTTCTGAACACACCCCACTATCAGCCCGTGTTCTCTGCGATGGATGTTAAGAGAGAATTTCAACCACATCAACTAAACAGTTTATTATTCCAGCTTGGTGTATAGGTCATATGAAAAAGACCTCACACAATGTTCTGTATCAAACTCTTTTTTATGTTTCAGAAATCATCTGTGTGTTTGCAATTTTCAGAGGTGTCATGTGAGGGATTTTGGTGGTGTTTCTTTCTTCTAGAAGTTACAGTCATGACCAGGTGTCACCAGAATGAATGCTTGTGAGGAGCAACCCTGATAAGTAATCTGCAACTGAATTTGAAACGGCACTTGTCTTCTACGTGTGGGACACCAGAAAGAAAATTTACCTGTAAGTCTGCAGAAAATACTTCATAGGACACATCTGGCCTATGGTATCTCAGATACAAATTTACCCGGTTTGGAACACCATGTGAGGAAGAACATTAAAGGGACTTCTGCCACACTTAGCATTATCTCTGGTCACAGCAGTGTAATGTTGCCAGTTCATGTAGCCTGACCACAGCTGCACATCACCCTTTCTATCCTAGCAAAGAAGAAGAAAATGAAATTCTGACTTTGTAAACAGTCTTTGAACAGCAGTTAGTTAACCACACAACAAATTCAATCTCGATAATTAGCAACATCCAGCCACTAACTCTACTGTCTCCCAATACAACAGAGTATCTTCCATCCAGACTTTGTGAACCTGTTATCTTGGTTCCTCCACCTTACATAATCCCTTACATTCTTAAAATAAATGTGGAGCATCACTTCCCTGATGCATGCATAAGGTTATTATGCTGTAAATCACTAAAATGGAAACCAAAGCAAAGATCAACTATCCCCGGGTCTCTCTATATTCTCATAATAGACAGCCAAATTTACATCCAAGACAATGCTTTGAAGGCTAACAGGATTTTCAACAGGATTTTCCTTTGCAAAATCAGTACAGAATTATTGTCATATATTATTCTGGACATAAGCAATTTATAATTGAGAGTGTTTTGCAACAGTGACTGCTGCTTAATAAGTGTTTATTTCACCTTCGTATGCCATAGAAGGAACAAGATCACAAGATACAGTGAATAACTGAGAAAATAAAATAATGTAATTCAAGATGTGTGTTGTTTATTTGAGATTGCTGCTATGACAGAGCACCAAGTACACTACAGCAGAAAATCTGGAATATTTGCCACCAAAAGCAGGGTGGTTCATGTAGTATAGAGTATATAGTTTATGAATACAAAGTCTTTTTATGTCAGCAAACTTTTTAACTGAAAATGACAAAGGACTTAAGTGATGTGACCTCTGACCAGCAACATGAGAATATTACTATTTAAGAACTTGCTGAATCAGTTAAGTTCAGCGTTAGCTCTAAATACGTGCTTTAATATCTATCTTTCAGTACATGCTTAAATTTAAAGCTGTAGAGAGTTTTTCCTCAGTCAGGAGTTAGTATGATTTATCAATAGTAAGCAGATTAGGTGAAGAAAGGGGAAAAAGAACATCTTGAGGACAGAAGTTGGAGTAGAAGTGGATTGTCTTCCCTCCAGACAAATGAAGAACTCACAGTAAAATCAGTGACAAGATTTTTCAGAGAAACAGAGACATATTGTACCTGCACGATAACACCTATGTACTTTTATGAAGCCCATGAAGAATTGCAGGAGAAAACCCGTTAGCAGAAACTGTAAGAGACTATTGCATATGCAAAGCGCACCTTATAAGCATAAAGCAAGCTCTTCAGAAGGAGGAGCTTTCAAAGCTAAAGCTGAAGTCTTTTACATTGTTTTCTTCTGTGTAGGTGCAGTAAGACATTATTCTAAAAAAACCCTGGCATTTAAAGATGGTAAAATACAAATTCACAATACTTCAACAACTCTTCTAGCTACTACTTAACCAAAACTGGAACTATAACTCTCAGGGTCTGTAAACAAGCAGCAGTAGTGGAAAACTCCTATACAGAGTCTGAATTAATAAATACATTGAGAACTTTCCTACATCCTGGATGTATGATATCTCCCATATCCTTGTACAAAAGCCTGTATTATATACCAATTCCTAAGCTTCCTAGGGAGCAGCTGCAGCATTGCCCTTCAGTTCCCAACTCAGATTAGAATCAGACTTGAAGAGGGGAAACCAAGCTACTTCTTCAACACAGCTACCCAGACATCCATGAAAGAAGAAAACACAGAAAACAAGATCTTATCTGAAAACAGCTTTTCATATCGTCACTTCACCAGTCCTATGTAAGACAATTATATTTACAAAATGCAGATAAAGGCTTTATTTGAAACACCATTCTTTGTGAAAAATTGATTGATTTGATGCTTCTAAGAACATGAAATATAGGTGCTGGTGGCCATACCAATTGCACAAGTAAGCAGGACAAAAAAATCCATTAGATCATTACACTATTAGTCTACTACAGCAGACACTCCTGAAGAGATCCTAGTTAGTTCACTAATTATTCTCTAAATAAGGTAAATATTCTCACATTTAAACCCAAAGTTACATCTGCTTTCCATTGTGTGTGCATCCACTTTCTACAAATAGTCCAATTTCAATATGAAAATATAGGCAAGAAGGAAAAGTTGAGAGATGAAATACAGAGTTGACAAACACAAGGTAATGCATAATAAACAAAGTGATATGAACTACTGAGTCATCCTGCTTGAATTTAAATGCACTACATCAAACTTGGAAAAACAAACAAACAAACAAGGCTTCAGTGTAGAAAACTGAATTAGAAGAGTGTCAAGTTCAATGTCAGTGAACACCGTAAAGACTGGAAGTATGCAGTTAATAAAAACATCGTAAGTATGTTGGGGTTTTTCACGTGCATTCAGGTGGAGAATTATTCTGGTCAGTCTATCTGGGAATGAATTTTACAAGAAAGAAAAACATTCAGAGAGAAAGAAAATATACAAAACCCATATGTAGATAGGTAAACTATTTGAGAGGAAATAATAAGGGAATGCTACTAAGAAAAAAATCAAATCATCATTATGTTCATGGTGGATAAGGATAGACCAAGACTGGATTGTGTGTGGTTGAGATGGAATTCATTTTCTTCATGGGAGCCTGTGTGGTGCAATGTTTTGGATTTGTGGCTAAAACAGAGTGGGTAGCACCAAAGTTCTGGCTATTGCTGAGCAGTACCTGCACGACTCACGGCTTTCTCAGTTCATTACTCTGTCCCTGAGAGCAAGTATGCTGCAGGTGGGCAAGCATTTGGGAGAGAACACAGGTGGGACAGCTGGCTCAAACTGGTTAAAGAGACAATTCATGCCATATATCATTATGCCAAACAGTAAAAATTGGGGGTTTGTCTTCCAAAGTAGCTATTGCTCAGAGACTGGCTGGGCATCAGTGTTTGCAGGAGGTGGCCAAAGCACCCTCAAAAGATTACCAAAGTTCTCATGACATACGTTTCTTCCTTCCAGTGTACTGACTAGTAGTGTGGAACACTTATTACAGGGAAAAATATTTTCTTTATTATTAAGATCAAAGTATTTATAAATATTCTGAAGAAAAACTTAACTTCTAATTTGAGATTATGTTCATCATATAACCAGTTTTAGTTAGTACAGTGGCTGATCACCAGGGACAAACTGCTGCATGCAAAAATACATACTAGGAAAATACTGACAGCACAAGTTTAAAATATATGTATGACACACAATATAGAAATGTTTGTGTACAGACAAAATGTGCTTTGGAAGACTAGGTTCTCAGATGCTGAGAATAATCAGTTCTATTGATATGACTATTTTTAGTTCAACAGAAGTAATAGTTTCTTATTAAAATTGAAAGGATACAGTAAATTTGAAAATTATTCATTAGACAAAATTTAAAAGTCATCTCATTCTTAGCAGTAGAGTGGCTAGAAGTCAGATGGTCTGCAAATACTGCAAGCCTCAGCTAGAGAAACTGTATCTTAAACTGGAAACTATCATAAGAAATACATTTTCTCACAGAGACATGGTGACAATGTGCTTGTTGCTTTTTTATTTTTAAAACAGTGTTAGCATAAATACAACTTGCTTGTGAACTTATGAACTGACAACAAGCATACTTTTACTCTACAAAACAAATAACTGTTTTACCTCTTGCTGTCCTTCATCAGCGTATTAACGTTATATATTATTTCTGAAGGTCAAAATCCCATGACTCAGAGGCAAGTTTATTTCACCTTCCCTCTCCCTATTTGCACAAATTGATATATCATGCAGAGCTACAAGGTTCTTACAGGTCAGATCCAAAGTAAGTTTGGGGGAAAAAAAGAGCCTCAAACCTATATTCACTTCAAAAGCCTTTGGAACGTACTACAGTTTTGATTAGCAATTGGAAATGCAAGATTTAAGATGCACTCGATTTTTCTCTCAGATGAACATTCAAATGATTTTGGTTTGATCAAACAGACTAAATAGCCCATGAGAGTCACTGATAGATTAAATCCATAACTTTGCAGATATATCAGAAGATAATTTGAGTAGCATTATCATGTAAGAAGGAGCTGAGAAATATATGCAAGTGTCCTGCGGCTGAGAGGTATATACATACACTTAAACTTATCAAGGGAGTCTCCAATACTCATTACTTTGAGAAAATAGGCACATCTTTGGCCCATGACAGCATTGCAGTTGCTCAGTTTCAGACTACATTTTGCCCACCATCCTTAGAACTGCTGTATGATTAGAGTTGTAAAAATAATATTAATAATTAAAAAAAAGCACCTGATACTGCCATTAAGAACACAAGGTCAGAACACACTGATGATGATGTCAACAATTTTCCTTCAGTTTGCTGTCCTAAATTTGAGACCCATATTTCCTCTTGCTTATCCTTTATCAGTTTCATAAATAAATCACTATAATATTCAAAATTTTTAACCTGGTGAAAAATAGTTTCCTTATATTACCTTTCTCATACATTATGTTATCAGATTCTCATTTACACTGTCCCACCATTTCACAATTTTTTGGTCATTTGTTTTAAGGTCTAACTCTTACTAGTGTGTAGCTTCATGAGCAGTTAAAAACTAAAGTTATTCCTTTTTAGATTATTTCCTACATCAATCAATACCTTATCAAATAGTTCTTTCACAATGGTCTCCAGAAGTGTTGGCTGTTCTTTCACATATGAAAGACACATGAATAATAGAAAAATACATTCAGGATTTTTCAGAACAGTTTTCCCCATTGAAACTACAATTAGTCTCTAACAGGGGTATATACATACACTAAGATTCAGTAAAAATATCTTTTCTTCCTCTTTTTTGCTTGGATACAGGAATTTAGCACATAGGACCAATGTCACATGGTAAGGTGAGTAAACAGATCATGTTCAGTACCTATTACTACAGGCATAAATATATGACTTGTATTAAAATATTCTCATTGTGTGTGCTTGTTTTGTTTTGCAACCAAATAGTCAGTGCTATAAAACATTTTAAAAAAAATAAAAAATACTGTTCCTCTAAACCATACAGGTACTCCTAGAATTTTAACTTTTCCATAGCAGGGTTTTCCTAGGAGATACTTTCTACATGAGGCAACCCTAATTTAAGAACTTAATTTTGTCCATCAACATTTTAAATTAACTGTGGACAAGATGGTAAGAGGAGAAGTAGTCTACCAAACAAGAGAACTGGTGCTAGAATAACTGTGCAAAACCACATCTGAGTAAAGGAAACAAACTATTAAGGAAACTTAGACTGATATCTCAGAACAAATTAAAAAAAAGGAAGGGAATAATTTCTCCATTGTTTTACAAACACATGGCAGATGCTGTAACTCAACACAGACAATCACAGTCAATACATTTGACTCAGTAACAGAAAGGCAGATATGGCAAAGCCTGAAGATGCTGAATAATAGTCTGGATGATTCATTCATTGACATCTAATTCATTATTAATTAAAAAAAAAAAAAAAAGAAATTCTGTAGCAGCACCAGTCTATAACACTCTCCTCTACAATTCAGTTCACTCAAGAAGAAACTTGAAGAGACATGCTGTGATCTGGCCAAGCTTTGGTTAATACTGCTGTACTGATTCTAAACTGGCTGAGTTTACCTCAAAGCTATCTTTTGATTACAGCTGTGGGCAGTTCCAAGATCAGTTCTACACCATGTACACTGCAACTCTTCCCACCGTGCTGCAAATCATTCGCCGACAGTTTGTGGTAACATGTACAATACATATAGTTCTTTCATCATTAAACTATCTATAATTAAGTCTTTCGAAAGAAGATGATGAAGTCATGCTTCTTTCATACTTAATTTACTGTACTAGCAACCCTACCTAATATTACTACAACTTGTTCCATATCTTGTAAGAATTTTTTTTTAAAAAATCCATTTATTTGTTCATTTGGGCTAATACATCTTTCAATGTATTCAGTCAAAATGGATTTTAGAAGATGAGAGGAACTCCCAAGGGGAAAAAAAAAGACAAAACAAACAAACCTCAAAGAACCACATCTTCCATTTGAGATCACTTGTTATATAATTCTTGGCAATTCTGAACAACATGTTAAGATCAGAGATATAAAAAATATATATTAAACACACCAGATATTATGGTATATAGCTTTCATTTTGTATCTTATTTTTCATCACTCTTTTGAAACACTCCATAAATATTAGAGCGTGTATTTTCAGGTCTCCTCCAGGAAAAATATATGCTTCCATTATTGTACAGATAAGAGACCCAAGTTAGATATGGCTTACAAACAAGACTTTCTCATCAGAAGTTTTGTGACAGAAAGTGAAGAACTTAAAACTACTGAATTATAGCTGCTTAACTGTAAAACTATTCATCTGTCTGCATTTGTTCTGAAGAGTCAATCTAAATGCTGCATTTGTCTATGCATTTCTGTGTGCCAGAATCTACTAAACAAATTCTATCAGGTTTCCATAGATGAAAGAGATTGAGATGAAACAGCTTCTCACACACAATCTGGTCTCTTTGATTACATTTACAGGCCCTCCAGTCATTCCACAACCCCACCAGTCTTTTACTACAGCTTTCAAGCTGTGACAATTTAGATAAGTGAAACATTAAATACCTCATTATAAGTCCGCTTCTGCACCACAAGAATTGATGGCAGCATTACCAAAGACTTCAATGGGAGCTGGATTACAGTTCAAAACACATCACGTACACATTCATCAGAAACATTTTAAAATTCAGAGACTTTCAAAACTTCTTCAAATCAGTTATACCGAACCAGTCTTATCTATATCAGGAAGAGGTGGCAGGAGAGTTTTGTAGAATACTACAAAAAACTATTGAAATGCAGCTTTTCTTGTTCTGCCATATTCGCCCAAATCTCTTCCTGTGACTTATGTGACAACCAATTGTCAGGAAGTGAAAAGCCATTTCCAACAAACATAACATAATAGAATAAAAAGAGCCGGAACAAACAACTTACAAAATTGTCTTCTGAGACAGGCAAAATATTTATCTGCTAGAAACTGATCTACTTTGAAGCAGCTACCAGAATGCTCATAATTTAAGGTTCCAGCTTATAAGAAACCACACAGTTAATTTAGTTCACAACACAGTCCTGTATAATAAGAATGAGACATATTCCAAGTGGGTATGCATTTTCTTCTCTCTTACATGAGACCAAAGAGGCAAAGTATAATCAGCCTCACAAATCCTGTAGTTTTCAGACTGTTTCTGTTGTCCCAGCAACCAGAAACTGCTAAGAAATCTCCCTGTGAAAAATAATTAAATAGCAGTAATACTGAATATCTATAAAATTATCCAGAGATGTGATTATCTTTTATCTTAATTCACCACCTATGACAAACATAAACATATCAATCTAGCCACTCAGCATCATGTCTCTTAGGTAGAGATGGAAAATCCAAAAATGTAGTAATCTTTCCACAAGTCTTGCTGATAATATTCTTCAGATTCATTACCATTGAAAAATCCCCTTAAAAAGGTATTAATAAAATACTATACCAGTGAATGGCAATATAGCTCCTTTCCTCAGTGTTCCCACAGGGCATGGAGCAGTATGGGTGTGATACAAGTCAACAGAAAATTCTTCAGTGACCCAGATAAAGAGGAAAATTTATGTCCCTCTTCCTTGAAAATGCCATCCTGGTGGAAGAAGCTACTGTTTCCTAGATGATTGGTTCTTACCCTTTTTTACTCTAATTTAGTCATCTTTTCTCCAAAACTACTTTATGAATATGCTACAAGGTATTTCACAGGTCAGAAATTAGTATTTTGGGACTACACTTTTCTTTTCTTTTTTGATTGTTCATTTTTTTGTGACCACAGAGGTTTTTTCCCTTTTCCAGATAAGACATTCAAAAGGGCAGTGTACTACGTTCAGCAGATTGTCTCCATATAACAATTCCTCAGTGATATCCAGAGCTCAGTTACCAAATCATCTTAGAGATACAATTCTTTCTAGATAACAAAAAGGATTTACCTCAAAATAACATGCCTAGAGTGATGGAAATTGCAACCATGCCTTAACACCAGCTTAAGGAATAGTACGATATTTTTAAGAAACTGCATGTCAGCTGAGGTCTTAATACCTTTGTGTTTGTTACTTAGGAATATTCTAATCTAGAGCTCATTTGTTCAAACACACATAATGGAGAGTTCTTGTAGTGATACACGACAGTGACTAAATGGTCACCTTAAAAGGTGGTTTTCTTTTAAAATGAATCAAACATCAGCTATTTCTTTACAATTATATTTTAGTAAGCCCCATATTAATAATGCAGCACTCCACTCACTATACAGAGCTGATCTTATGTGGATCATATAGAATAGCACAGCAAACTCACTCACATTGTTGGCATCAGCAGCCATTGAACCAGCATCGTCTGAATCCCACACTGCAGTTGGACAGAAACAGTATCAGTTGCCCCACAGATTTTTGGAAATGACATCCAGAATAACTTCTCAGATAGCATTGTGCTTTACCATGTCACCTTGATTGAAGAAAATTCCTGCAAAAGGAATTAAGGTTGAACAATCACGACTATAATTCCAGGTCTTTTCTTTGTATTTAAGGATCATATTACTGTATACTTCAACTGTTTTAGTTCAACTGTGGTTTGGCCTAGCAAAGGAAGTAGACAAAAATAAAAGTACATAGTGCACTTAGAATTCTGATCGGTACCTTGCAAAATATTTAATTTCTTGAATGAAATAGGGCCAAGGAACTCAGATAAATAGTACCTCCCCCATGTCAAACCTTTAAGACCATGGGTAGTGAACGTTTGATTCTGTTTCCAGCTACTGCTCATGACCATGAGCTGTGGTGTTGATAAGAACCACTCTTACATAATTCCAGATACCAGAGCAGAGGTAAATATTAATATATGGATGGACAAAATTAACATTCAAAGATATTTCAAAGGCAATTTGAGTTCTGAGAAACTGAAAAAAATAATCAGGTATGTTCACAAATTCAGTTGATCATATTTTAAATATAGCAGTCCTCCACTAAACTGCTTTTTTTTTTCAAACTTTCATTTAATTATTCATGGTATCATTTTATAATAGGTTTGTTCATGACAGCTTTGTGCATAACAATATTTTCAGGGATCAGAGTGTGGAGGGGAGTTAAACCCCCACTCAAGTGTCTGCACTTGTGGTAAACAGAAGGGTTTAACTTTATACAAGGAATATTCAATTTACACAAACATTTAGCCTTCAATATGTTCTCTTTTTCAGAATATTATTAAGCACATATTGTATTAGATCTGAGATCTAATCAGTTACTGTTCTCAGTGACAGAAAGACTAATATTTTCCTCAAGCCAAAACAAACTCAGCTTCCAAACCAAAATTACTACTTCTTCTCAGCCAGAATAGCACTAAAATACCAAACCATGTGATATTTCTTTGAAATACTAATTCCAATAATCTTCAGAATACAGTTTCTTGAAAAAAGTTTAACAAAATCAGTGAGTAGGTGTGAAATTCTGAAATTTGTTTTTCATCTCTTGTTTCATATGGCGCTAAGTGCTAAGGTTACAGGTCAAATAGCATTTGGTTAGACTAGTTGTCGATATTCTGGGATGTTAACAATAGTTAGGAGTAGGAATTATTACTCCTTTCCAATTTCATATCTTGAAAGCAATAATAGGGCATCTATGGAATTAACATTGAGAAAATAACTAAATTAGCCATCAAGTAAAAATATCCAGGAAAATGGATTTTAAGTGTTGGACAAAAGATACCACCATACTCAACAGTAACCTAGTGTCAAATATAATTTGCCCTTAATTCACATGTTTAAAACTGTAAACTAAACCCTCAAATGCAGCACTTTCTAGTAGCAATACACAGTCATACTTCACATTCCTACGGTATTTCAGAATGTCAGCACATTGAAATGCTCAGAAATGCCTTTGTGTAATCTGCTTTCCCCACATAATATTATGGTTCTCTAGTGACTACCCATTATTTCAAGAGTACAGGGTTTCGTGCTGCAGTTTCATGCTGAATGAACTTGTTTCTGTCTGAAAGTGTCAACCTGCAGCACTGCAACTCCTGCATTCCTCTTGCAGGCTTCTTTTACGTCCTTTCATCCCACTGCTGGATTTTCATTGATGTAGTTTTCTCTCATTGTCTGTGTTCATGGGATCACAGATACACAGATTCTACAAAAAACCAAAACAACTCTTCCAGAAAAAGACCTTATACCTCTGTTTTATTCACCACAACTCTTCTACCTGCCAAGACAATTTAACTATATATGAGAGAGGCCTTAACTCCAGATACCCTTCATTATACTCTAATGCTACCATCCTGCATACATAAGGAACTTGTTACTTTTTAAGGAGAAGGGGTGTTGGGAGGCAATATTGTGTCATTGCCAAACACGAACCAAAAGCCACTATAAAGTTCAGAAAACATAGGAAAAGTTTGTGATAAATGAACCGTCCTCACTTTCAATAATTTATTTTCAAGACCACTTAAGAAAAAGAAAATTACCTGAATTAATAAGAAATTTGAGAAAGAGAAGCTGTATGGAAGTTCCTGCCATATCTACTGATTTTTATATGACCTTTTATATTAAGTGAGCTGGAATCACTTTATTAAAACAACAATTTAACAGATCAGACAAGAGCATTAGGAAAGCAAGTAGTGGAAGAAGTAGTTCCCAGAAAAAGAACATGACATACAGACTTCTTTTCGTTTGACCTGGAACTGTAAGAACATGGCCAATATTGGAGTCTCTGGTGAGACATCATGGTCTTTCTGTTTAAATAAAACAGAATATTATATTTTTAATGTTTTCTGAAATATTTCATATATATTTAAAGGCTTTATTTTAATTTTTTGATGATGGAAATATTCAGAGATAAGCCTCAAATGTTATTTTTAAGTCTTGTCAGGCAATTTGGTTACTCCTGTAAAAGAAATACACATTATTTTAGAGCCTATGGATTTACTGGCCACACCTCTGCCCCAGTGCTTGAGCACATAGCCTGACCACAGCCCAGCTGCATGCCAGGATACAAAGGAACATGTACTTTAGTTTCCCACAGCAGAAAATCCATGGGAAAGAATAGCAAGTTTCTGTGCAGTCCTCCCTTTCCAGGTTCATCAAGGAATGAGGACTGAGCATTCTGTGCCAATTGTACCTGTCCTTCAGTGTAGACACAGCCATTTTCTTCAAACTGCCTAAAGCAAAGGCAGAGATACCAACACTGATACACAAACTACACAAACTACATTTAGAATGGTTCAAAACTGAATCAGCAACTTAAAACATAAGTTGATGAATGACTACTACGCAGTACAGGTTTAAGATTCTTGCTCAATTTTAGGCAAAATTTCCATAGTTAGTTACATTAGAGAATTAACATTTTGGAAAAAACTGCAGAAGACACTTGGCCTTGAAATGCTGAATATGTTTTGCTTATATAAGCCTCATTTTGAAATTAATTTAGTTCAACCAACACTTTTGGTAAAACAAGTGACACAGCATCTTATTTCTTATAGATGCTTGGGCAGCATACTTCACTGGAAGGATGAAAATATATTGCTAAGTATTATACCTTCTAAAACAAATCCCTCTTGGGCAGTAGAAATGCCAAATTGTAGCAACAGACAAAAAAAACCAAACCAAAACAAAAAGAAGTTTAAGTTTACATATTTGTGTGTGTGCATGCATAAAGACACATAAAAAAGACTGAATCAGTTTAGGGGTGAGCATTGTGGTGCTTTGCTACATTCAAATGTCAGTTTACCACTTCCCAAGGCTAAAGATTTCTTGCGCATAATTTTCAAATAATATCTAAGGACTTAAGAATTTTGCACAGCCTTGGTTGTTTTTGAAGTACTCTACCTATTAAAGCTGCAGTTAACTCCAAAGTGTGTAAGTGCCAGAAGAACAAAACATTCAGTTTAGTGTTCAAGTTGAATGATTACCAAATTTTCACAACAACAAAACTCAGAGGCTGATTGAGCTGTTAGAGCCATTTTAAGGTGACGCAAGTTCACTAATCTACTCTGATGTTAATGGAAGCAGATGCAGGCACCTTGAGCTGGAAAAGATAAGGCATTGGCTGCGGGAATGCCATGTCGCTGTTCTGGAATCATCACATTAGAACAAGCATGTGAACACAAAATTATTTAAAAAGTTTTGGTTTTCCTACCACCATCAAATATGATAATTAATCTTTTTTGTCTAATAGAGCATATGCCATTTGACATACTGCTGTAAATGGCAGTGAGCCATATCTGTAGAGATTTATTCTTTCCAAAATCTCCAAAATACACTTGAAGCTTGACAGATAAGATGATGATGATAATAAAACATTTATCAAACTGAAATGCAGTCACCTCTGGGGTGAGCAGTAATATTAATATTTTCTCCTGTGAATGCTCCATTGTGCACCTTAGAGATTAGCATTATCTGAATAGACCTCAGCTATAAAATTGCTTGAAGATCCCGTCCAACAGCTGGAAGAATTTCTTCTGATTTATGGTGGCTGAAAATAAAGGTATAAATGTTGCTTTGAATCTGAGTGTCTGGATTGGAAATAATAGAGATTTTCAGTATAGCAAGATATTACACCAGAAATATAACTTTGTGTCTGGAAGGCAAGGTCCTATCTCTCTATTACAATGCTAACACTGAGAAAGCTGCTGAGCAGTCTCATCAGATCTCGTGAAAGCTTTTTTTAACCTTGTTAAATGAACTTCTAAATTAAGTTGTCTCCACTTCAAAATGAGATAATGATCTCTTGCCTTACAGACTCTACCCAGGTTTTGCTTTGCTGCTATTTTCTTTTTTTATTATTATTATTTTAAAATAAAATCATGCCAATTGCATGTAGTTTTTTTAAACCTTCTTGTGAAGTTTAAAGAAGTTATGTAGGTAATTGGGGAAAAAGATCGAATTGCTCCATTTCTTAATATTAAAAAAAATCTATTCCTTCTAGGAGTACACAGCATAAAGCATTACTTCAAACATATTAATTAAGATATATCTCACCTCACACAAGGCCTGATAGCCAAAGGGACTTTACACTATATATATATAAAAAGTAGAGTAAATCTATATAATAGTTCTTTTTACTTCACAAAAAAAAAAATCTTTTTGAACAGCTGTTATTAGAGATGTGTCATCCTTTCCTTATTTACTCCATTTATTAGGAATGTTGATACCTCCTGTTGTACTGTTAAAGAAATGTACATTTGTAAGAACATTAGTTGGTTTGTCAATTCCTAAAGATCCAAACTGACTGTTCCCTTTTAAACTAAGGAAGCTAGTATGGTAACTAGTCATTGTTTATTCTATATAATATTTCAGCAGGAAGAAATGTTATTAATTCTATTGCCATTCTATTAGTTTAATAACAGAAATTTAAAATAATCCAACAATATTTGTCTAGATATAAGACCTAAATGAAGTAGAACACATCAGCAAGCAACATTTCACTGAAATATTTGTGCACTTTGCTCGTTGTGACTCATGACCACTCACCCCTATTATGACACACAAACATGGCAGAACAAATATGTGGAGGAGATCGTCATCACTTTCCCTCAGTAGACATCACTTGTCACATCCGTCTTACCCCAAGAGTTCCATTAATAACTCAAATTTTAAAGTAATTCAACTGTAAGGTTGAAAACTAGACAGTCTTTTTTTATTGCTTTACTACTTTCAGCCAGCCTGTTGAAAAGCCAAATTACTAGCATAATGCAATGAAACCATTTAACAGATGTGCCTGCAAGGCACAAGGTTAGTGCTAAATGCTGTACAGGATGGCTAAAAGCCACTCTCCTCCCCACAAAGGGCACAAGTCTTCACTTCCTTTTTCTCCACTAAAAAAATATTGCTGAGTTACTTATACAACACACAATTAATTATGCTCTTGTTATGCTCTTGTTATGCCCAAAACACTAATATTTTGTATCTTTTAATGCTTTCTACATATTGTAATTTTCTGCAAATCAATACATCAATACAAGCAGAATGCACTGCACATACTGACACATCCCCGTAATCAAGTAATAAATGAAATTAAAAAAACCCAACTAACCTCTCTCCTCAAATGTGCTATTCATTGCTTGAAACTACATAATTGCCAAGTTTAGGTCCAGATTTTATCTGGGTCAGATTCATTTGATCTAAACATAAAATTCTGTTCCCTGAAAGTATTCCAACTAGTGCAGGCATTCCCTTAAGCCTATAAAATAAGAATAATATCAGCATCAGAGATATTAAAATATGAACACAGAAATGGAACATTGAAACGATTTGGGTTGTTTGGGTTCAGGTTATAAATTCTACAAATGTAATTCCAACTGCTTACTTTACTACAATATTACTGCAGTGGATATCTCTCCCTAGAAACAGAGTCAGCTTTCATTCAGCTTTAGTGGGAACATTAGGGCTGTAATTTCTTACCAGTTTGCAGCTTTGAAGGATTACAGAAATTAAATACAGAGGTAATTATTTTAGTTTCTACTAGAATACCAGTTTTCTTTTATGGGCATTTTAAAATTTCCAGTCTGATATATCCAGAAATTTCTTCTCAACTCTTTTTATACTGCCAATGCTAACCACAGGTTTATTGGTGATTGCTTTTTTAATGCAATCTTTATGGTTTACCTACTCTGGTAAGAAGGTACCTACTAAATCTCAGTTTGCCTCTCCTCCATATAAGTTCCAAATTTCCCATTTAATTCCATTCTTTTCTTGTCCATTCCAACATTAGGAATCACTCTACAACACAGAAAGAGCTTTTTGGTGCTGAGAGCATGGTTCAGACGCTGAGCATGGGTGCCCCTCCCCTACATCAGCATCTTCTCTTCCCTGGAGTGGCTTCCCTCCTACTTCTCCTTTTGTGAAAGGGTAAAACAGATGAGAAATGCTACTGAGGAGAAGGTAAAATGTATATGCAATAACTGGAAAGTGCTCAGGTAACCCAGTCAATTAAAACCTATCAACTATACCATAATACTCTGCCTGAGGGAGTGTATGATCCCACTTCTCCCAGAAATGTTGCCTGCAAAGGTCCAGGCTTCTGCCAAAGTCTTCTCTCACATATTTTTCAACTTTCATACTATGTGGTTTGCACAGGTGATAGATGATAAAATGCCAGTTGTGTAGGAAGGCAGACTGGCAACAAGCTCTATGTCATGAAATAAATAAAAATCAAGGGCTTTCAACCTTTTTACCTTAAATCATTGCCTGGATCATTAGCATTTAATCAAAGCAGAAGAATAGCTGGATTTGAGCTGATGGAAACAAAACTAAAATATTGCAAAGTCCACTCATACTGTAGCCCATCAGTGTTCACAGAAATAACTATGACTGTCAAATATTTTTCCTGCTTTAAGCTTCTTCTGGCAAGCCACAATAATAATAGCTGCTTAAACCAGAGAGAAAAAAAAAAAAAGCATGGCTAGACATCACTACTATGGTGGTTCCATTTAACTTTAATGGATCTAGGATTGTACATGAAACAGTTTATGGCATTAATTCAATACAAAAATAGATTTAAAAGCTTATCTTCCCATCTCTTGCAAGGCAACAATACTTTTCAAGCTACATGATCTTCCTTTGTTATAATGAGGAAGGAAGTATACATAGGTTCTTTACCATATGAGACAAGAAAAGTCAGTTACAGAACTCAACAAAATCTTTTCCACACTTAGCTACTATTTCTCTGGGTAGGATGTTGTTTTTTCCCTGGTAATAATGAGCTGCACTTTATGTGATAAAAAAAAGCATCCTTGATAAAGGTCATTCTCTGTATATTGCCTATAATTTCCTGTCTAAATTTACACAGTGCTTTAATCTTACCACACTAGGTAGGAAATAATTCATACCACGGACACCCCAAGAAGAAAGATAAACATTTGAGGGTCTGCTATGTCAATACCTTTTACACCAAAAAATGACCAATTCTCCTGTTCCACTTCCACACATTTTGTTGCTTTCCATAATTTACTTCTCAGGTTATTCATTATCAGCTTCATTTGGTGTTCTTTTGATGTGATACCACAGTCTGTACTTTAGCTTCTCATTAGCTCCTTTTAAAAACACAGGTGATAATCACTAGAAACATCACCATCCCAACTACCTTCTCCCTCTTCTTGCTAGAGTTATTTCCATTTTAATAGCACCTTTACAAAGTGATAAGTAGTAGCTGAAGTTTAGATGTGTTTGTACATAACTTCAAGGTGGGGAGGAGGGGAAAAAAAAGATGATAATGCCTGCTCAGTCACCAAGGATCTGCTGAAATAAATCTGGTAGAAAAACACACCTCTTTCTGAAGGAACCTTAACCAAACATCATCTGCATATGCCAAACACAAATCTATTTCTTTTTCTCCTCTGGAAGGTATTTCTCCTCTGAAAAGTTTTTAGTGCAAACATTACAAGAAGCAAACAGAGTAAATCAGTTAAGCACAGGGTCTAGAAGTCCTTTTGAACAATGACACTCACATTACTGCTTTTACTGTCAAAGCTGATCAAAGAGAAAAGCCAAGCAGGAACAAGACAGCACAAGCCTCCTTTGCTTGAACTGAGGTGAATACAGAGATGTCAATGCCCACTCTTTACTTTAGCTAGATGGAAGCCCCTCTACTCTGCTTTCATGCACTGGGAGTGCTGCATCCAGCTTTGGGGAGCCCAGAAGGACATCGACTTGTTGAAGCCTCTCCTATGAGGAAAGGCTGAGAGAATTGGGATTGTTCAGCCTGAAGAAGAGAAGGCTTTGTGGTGACCCAATTGCAGCCTTCCAGTACCTCAAGGGGGCCTACGAGAAAGACGGAGAAGGACTTTTTACAAGGGTATGTAGTGACAGGACAAGGGGGAATGGCTTTAAACTGAAAGAAGGCAGATTTAGATTAGATACTAAGAAGAATTTCTTTACTGTGAGAGTGATGAGGCACTGGAATAGGTTTCCCAGAGAAGTTGTGGATACCCCATTCTGGAAGTGCTTAAGGCCAGGTTGGATGGGGCTCCAAGTAACATGGTCTAGTGAAAGGAATCACTTTCTACGGTGGGCGGGTTGAAATTAGATGATCTTTAAGGTCCCTTCCAGCCCGAGCCATTCTGTGACTCTGTGAATAGGCACTGCCTTCGTCACTGCTTCTCCAGTTACTAGTGCCCAGTCTGAAAAGCTGGGAATGCAACCTCCAATAACAATGTGTCATTTATTTAATAAGGTATTGT
This sequence comes from Pachyramphus minor, assembly GCA_013397135.1. Lineage (NCBI taxonomy): Eukaryota > Metazoa > Chordata > Aves > Passeriformes > Tyrannidae > Pachyramphus > Pachyramphus minor. The sequence goes on along the minus strand of VYXB01005136.1, from coordinate 539,861 downwards.
TGTGTTGACTAACAGGGTTAAGAAACGGTGGGGGTGTGAAAGGGGGCAGTGGGAGTGGATAAAACAGGGTTGGGGTTTGTTAGTTTTAATGGAGTGACAGTTTTCTTCAGCAACAGAAAGAAAACATGATCACATTAACATTATTTTTTTTAGCCACTTGGTTCAGCTGCTGTGAGATAGCCTCCCTTGTTTAACAGAGGGAAGTGCAAGGCTGGCAGCACATTTATGCATTTTGAATAGGGCTCTTGAATGTGCAAAAAGCTTCCACTTTATGAACATCTGAATATTCTTATCAGGTAACTTTAATTGTTGGTTTACTTTCTATCCTCCCTTCTCTTTTTCACTTATGCCCTCTCCCTAGGACCTCCATCAGTGCAATTTCGTTCTGTTTCCCTGCTCAATAGAATTGTGCTGTTATCATAATTCTGATTTCTTAATTCACTGACTCATTGTCTTTTACCATTCATTGCCTTTCTCTTTTTTTTCAAGGTTATTAAGATTAGATTTAATATCTTTTGATTTCCTGGGTTTGATCTCTAGAGTTTATCAGCTCCAATCTTTTTTTTCTCAGTATTTCTCCAACCCCATAGTATAGATTGCCATCCACTTGTCCATCTTCTACCTAAACAATTTCAGACAATGATAACATTATATATATTTTTACATGATTGTTATGTGCCTGCCTCATTCCTTTGAAATGTTGATGAATGGTTGCTCCTCCTTCATTTTCTGCTCTTTTTAAGACAGCTGAACTTTTGCAGCAGGTCAAGTCTGAGTATTTTAAGCAAGTCTTCAGCAGTTCCAAATTTTGTCTCAGTAAGTGTATACATTACCTGAGAATTGCCTGCATGGTCTGGTTCTGACTTTTCTTTTTCTCTTTTTTTTTTTCCTTCTCTATTATTTGGACAAAATTATAATTAATGTTTCATAAACAAAATTTTCTCCAACCTACCTCCCCAGTAGCTGTACTACCTGTTCTGGCTCTTTTATTTTGGGGCAGTTGAAATCGAATTATGTCCTGAAGGTATTTTTCTGTATCTTCTGTAAAGCCTTTCCTATTACTGTGGCAGCACCAAAAGGCACAGCTTCATTATGCCAATATCTTACAGAGAAAATAGGAGACAATCCTGGGCCAGCAAACTTATTCTCCAGATAGACAAGAAGAGCACAAAGAAAAGTATGGACTCTGCTTGGTAAAAAAACTCAGTTGTATCCAGCAAGCGATACAACTTGCTTAGTCAAGGGACATTTGTAGATGGGATAGGAATTTCCTGAAAGATGGCAAGGCAAAGCAAGGCAAAGAACGGAAAGAAAATGCTCAGCAGTTCATTTGCTGCAAAGAGTGTAGATCAGCAGATCGGTCAGCATTGGAAACTGCAGAAAGAAAGCTGGAGCAATTTCGCACTGCCTCATAAGCGGGAGCAGATCAGAGTGGAAAAAAACAGTTGTATGTGAATCTTTTGTTGTCATACGCAAATTCCCACTTCTCAGTTGAAGGTACAGTGATAAATAACAGCTGTAGCTTCATATCATGTCTGCCTCTTCAGATCACACTGAAAACAGGAAGAATAAAGTAAGAAAAATCAGATGTTGTTTTGGCTTTGCATCCAACCATGGCCCCTATCAGAGGCAGAGTATCAGTGTAGGTGGATCTCTGGGTTTTACTTTCCTATCTCATGAAGAAAGTAGTTCAGAAGATGTATCTCCCCAATATCTAATTTTCTTGTTCTTCCTTCTTTCTCTCCTCCTCAGTAAATCAAGAAATAGCAATGGCAGGTAGTGACACTGTAATTGAGATTCCTCAAAAATAAAATTTGACAAGAGGGCTTGTTTGAAAATGTAAACTGGTCTAGATAAGAGAATTCTTCTGGAAGATTTACTCCAGATAAGAGAAACCTTCTAGTAAAATACCAATCTGACAGGCAGCAAATTAAATAGGTTAAAAAGTAGTTTGTCATTGTCTGCCAGTGAGATTATGTTCTCCTGCCACTATGTCTTCAAAGGGTGAAATGAAACCACCACATGACATTTTGCTTTGAATATGTTGCTTTCTGTCACTTGTATTTAAGATCATGTTCAGAAATTAAAGACAATTTTTGATTTTCCTTACAGAAATAGATAACGTTTTTTCAATAACTAGGAAATAGTTTTGAAATCCAAGCTTGCATCTTAGAGCTAACATTTACTATGTGCTAAGTAAGTAAGATCATACTAAGTTAAAGAACTTTGCTGGTCCTTTGAAGCGTTCAAGTTAGTGATACATATCAGGATGACTAAAATATCTCACTGAATCCTTTACATTAAACTGGAAGTTTGTATTTAATATATGGTTTGTGTAGAGAAGAGATTGTTTACAACTACAACACTGAAAAAAATAAAGCCCTTTTAAGATAAAAAAAGTGCTTTTCTCAAAGTAAGATTCTGTAAGTGTCCCTATAGAACTCATACTCAACATCCTTTCAGATACACATATATTAATGTATATACTGGTGAATAACAGAAGCAGTCCAACAATGATGGAGATAGGACTTCAGGTCCAGCAAATCACCGTTTTGATCAACAGTGGCAAAGATTTTTCTCTGCTATACCTAAATTACTTCAAAATTACATTCTGCCTTCATGACCATTCTTGTTCAAACCTATAAGTTAATTTTTTTCTAATGTTTTGGTGACAGGTGTTTTCCAAGGGCTCTGAAAAAACTATTTAAGTTTTCTGTAAGTAAAATTATTGTAACTTGATTTAGAAAATTTTGATATTATTTCCAGTTTTTAGAAGGAATATACAACTTTAAATACCATCTTTAAATTTTTGCAGTTCTGGTGAGAGATATAATAATGAAAAACATGAGTTCAGTGACTGCAACAGCATATTTTTCTTAAAAATAAAAAAATCAAGCAGTTACTCATTTTTCCCTTAAGTTCGTCTATCCCACTCCAACATGTACACACTTCCTACCTGCAGAATTTGTTCAAATTTTCGAAAGGGGTCAACACTCTGGGATGAAATCGACACTAAAGCACTGTTATGATCATGACAGCTGTCAACTACAAATCGCCACTTATCTTTCGAAGTGACATCAAAGTTCATTTACAACTTATAGGAAAAAGACCTCTATCAAGATTGTTTGTGAAAGTAATGACTAAATATTTGTAAGTAACTGAATAGTTCTGAGGCCTGTAATCACTGTATGTTTAACCACGTTGATAGATTTAAGTAGAATAAGCATTTAGGAAGTAGAATTTTCATTCTTCATTACCTGAATCAACTGATTTATGATACACGAGTTTCCTAGTCTTACTATATTTGAAGACACACGATACGTTTAAATCATACATTACAAAAGCATAATTTCTTTCTCAGGACAACTCCAGAGGACTTACTCACTCAAGCAGAAACTCTGATTTATTTTTTTGTTCTAGAATTTGGATTGCATATGCTCTTCCTTTCTCAGCCAGAAAACACTATAGCTGGATCTCTCCGACACAGGCTGCTCAGGCTTGAAAGTCATAACCTACGCATTTGCTCTCGAATACTTCAGGAAGTTCAGGAAGGATGAACATCCTTCACAATTCTAGGGTTTCTTAGGGATCACATAACAGTTAAAGCAAGCAATTTGAAGATTTCTCTTCTTTTTTTAATAAATAGTCAACTCACTTTCATTGCATAAAAATTGTTGTTGAACAAATAATAAATAAATAAGTAAATAAATAAAGATGAGTAATAAACCAAAAAGCTACATGAGAAGCCCTGCCAACGTTTCATTATCATGCGGATTTCTTTAGGTTGCTACACACACACAAAGTCCTTGCTGACTTTTCTCCTTGTCTTTTGTCTCCCTTTTAAAATGACCGATAACAAAAAATCCTCACTTTGTTTACTCCAAATCTTGGCCCCATGACTGAAAGAAAATGTTACTTACAAAGGCATATTGCAGCAGACGTGTCTCATTCTGTTCAATTCACTAATAGTACTAACATTATACCACAGTATCACTTGTGGTGAATGGCTTTAAGAAACAGTAAAATTACCATAAAACCATCAAAACTAGCATTTATGCCACCTTTCCTCGCCTGTTAAGTGATTGTTATTCAAGCTTCTGAAAAACCAAGTGTTGTGTCATGAAGCATTAGTTGCTAAGCATTATGCTATAGAAAGAGTTTCTATTTCCTGAATTTTAACCAAAGCAATGTACCATTCTATTGTCCATCTGAAACAGTCTTTCTAAGTGTAGAAGGACTGACTGTGAACCACACCTCTCAAGAGTAGAGCCTTCTGGAAAAACTGCCCGCCTAAAATACATGAATGGAAATTGGCTGGAGCAACTCTGAGTGAGGTCTGACCTCATTCCACAGATGTTTTCTAATGTTCTAAAAGCTAACATCTGACAAACAGCAGAAGAGAGTCAAGTAATAAAATCCCATTAGATAAAGCATACTCCAGGAAACCCCTACACTGCTTTTATCTCTTATCCCCAGCTATACAGAATCATAGAACAGAACCACACAGTCATGTTCAGGTACTACCCTTTCCACTTTGAAAGAAAGATCAGACCACAGGTTTTGTACCTAGACAAGGTTATTGAAAGATTAATGTAAGATCTCTGCAAACAACACTATCATTACACTGATTGCTAATGATGAGCAAGTTTTAAGGTCAGATCAGTGTGCCCTCGGGGAAACTCGATTCACAGTTCCTTTTTTCTGTGCTTCTTCTAAGTGCCTGCAGGCCAGTCTCACAGCAGCGAAAAGTATTCTACACTGTGATGGTGATTAGGGAGTTTTAGGACTCCAGGAGAGGGTATTTTAGCCCATAACCTGGGGGGGAATATGCCCCCTGCCCTTGCCCCCCTGCCTCGGGGTCCCAGGAGCCCAGCAAGGACCCACACAGAGACCACAGGAGAGGAGACGAGCGAAAGACAGTTTATTGTCTGCCTAGGAACTTATATAAGTTTCAGGGGAATCTAAAAACTGACCAATAGAAAATCTCTGGAGGTTTACAAAACTCACCAATAGAAGGGAAGGGTTAAGAACCAATAGAAAAGGGTTAATAAAACCAATAAGAAAACTTCTCTTTATCTTCCCAAGGACATTCTTTCATACAGATAATTGTTGTCCAGGGGGATTTTGGGAAGAAGAAACAGTAAGTTGGAAAGAAACTACAAAAAGCCATTTTGAAACATGTTTAAACAACATTAAAAACTTCAGTTTTCACAACATTTGTGCTGTTTTCTTCACCTCCTTCACCAGTCCATTTCTGAAAGGACCTTTTCCATCCTAAGTAGGGTAAGTCCAATGCCACACTACACCTGTCAATATGCCAAAGTAGAACATGGTTCCACTTTGAACACTCTCTTGAGTATTCTGAGCACAGTCTCATATTCATCAATCTTACCTAAAGAGCTGTGACAAGTCCACTAGTGCCCACCATAAATCACAGCTAGAACCAATGTCTGAGCTCCTCTGAAATCCAGTTGACCAGAAAACACTCAAGCCCTCTGTTGAGATCCATTCATGTCCAACTGTTAACAGTTCTCTGGTACCAGGCCAATTTACATTTATAAATGGTTTAGAATAACTGACAACTCAGTGTTTCTTTCTTACTTACTTGATGTAAACAGCCCAATAACCTCTTGACCAATAACCTCTTATGTTTTTGTCTAGAGATGACTGAAGAAAGGCCACACATCACAGATGCATCCCACAGGTCTCTTTAGAAATGAGCTCTCACTCAGCTGATTGCAAGGTCCCCTATTTCACTCTGCCCTCGGGACTAGAACAGAGGCTGAAATACTTCCCAGCGTCTTGGTACTTCACTGCTGTCTACTTCCAGATTCTGGTCTTTTTACTTATATTCAACTTCTTCTCCCCGCTCAATACCTTGGAGTAAATAATACAGGATGTTGCAGTTCTTTTACAGAAAATATGTTGGAAAAGTTTGAGAAAAATCTATAGAAATTAAAAAGCAGGTTGTTTTTTGCTTCGGTTGCCTTGTTTTGACAGCACCTTCAGCATTTGCAGGTTTAATTTCTCTTTCAAACTGGAGGCATAAAGCAAAATGCCAAAGAAATATATCTTGTCCAGACTCAGGTTGTAATGTTGAGGTAATTGCAGAGCCTCATGTTCAGCCTGAAGTTTTCCCGGTAATTAGAGGTTTAGGTTAGCTGCTGTTCTGTAGTAAGAATTTCAATTCCAACCCATCTCTGTTAAAATAACCCCCCAAACACACAGAGAACAACATTTCCTGGGTCAGAGTAAACAGATTTTTTCTGTATAGCCTAGTATACCTGTAGCTTTCCTAGAAACCTAGGTGAATAAACTAAACCAGTTCTTCTGAATTAGAGAATGTCTCCCTGTGATAAAGCATGGTGTTAAGGTATTTCTGAGGCCATAGAAATCAGTTATATTTATTCAATTTAGAATGTAACATCAGCACCAGATAGGCAGTTGTAGTTCATCTTATCAGTTGCTTTGACATTAACAACTGCTCTAGAAAGGTCAAGGTTAATTTTGTTCTGATGTGTTACAGCCCTAGGCTTCACCATACCACTGTCAACCAGCAGCCAGGTTTGCCTTAGGTCACAGACACTAGCGCACAGAAAGAGCAGCTGCTGGAGAACCTGGTACCCCTTTCCACACAGAGTGCACTAAATAGGATCCCAATGCCTGTTTTCAGACTTGGTTTCAAATGTAGCACCCCACTGATGTGTTTGAGTGCATACTGCATGAATCTAGGTACAAAGACCAAGCAAGTTTGATCCTAAAAAGACTCTTTCCAAAGCACTGAACCCTTCAAGTATGCACTTATTGTGCTTGCTAGAGTGAGGTCATTGATACAAGCAGAAGTTGAACTTCTGGTCTCCACGCTGATACTTTTATTTTCCGTGCATATAGTACATACATCTGTTATGCACACAGACATAAGTAACCTTCCATATCCTCAAACTTTATCAATTGATCAGTGCAGAACAAGAAGAAGAATGTGTGCAGATCAGGGTAGCACAGAGAATCACTTATTTTTTTTCCTTTTATATAATATCATTCATTCAGCCAAAGTCCCTTGCTCAACCAAAATGAAGTACCCTGGTAGGTTTTGAGCTCTTTCAAATAAATGCTGTAAATAACACTGAAATAAACATTTTCAACTACAAGCATTTTGCATGTTTTGAAGAATGAAAAAAAAATATTTCAACTATTTCTATTATTCAGGACTTAAAGCAAACCCGCTAAGCAGACATAAACTTCCACACTGCTTCAGAAAACTTAAATGTAGTCCCCCATCTTTTAAAATAGCTGTTAAAAATTTCACCTAGACCTAAATGAGAACAATGTCAAAAAATTTATGGCTCATATACCCCAACATTGACACATATATGTTATCAAGGCTACATATATAGCCTTGAAAAGATGGAATCAAACCAGTAATTTTAGAAATTCAATTACATATTGCAAAACAATTGAAATATTAGCAAACTTTAGCAGCTGCCTTTTTCAGATTTATCCTGAACACTGAGAAGGCCCCCAAAAGTATCTTAACCATTAACCCTAGAAAAATCTACCCTTTAGCTATGGATTAATTCTAGAGTGCTATTTATCATCTTCATATAACACTTAGAGCAAGGGATATTGCTTAAAGGATTAATTTTTGCACCTTGCCAAAATACTGAACTCGCTGTCAAAGTATCACCACCATGACCAGTAGAGAATGCTAAAAAAAGCCAGTAGTGCAGCAGTTACCCAGTTCTAATTCTCATTTTATCAAATTAAGAGCCTAGTGTTGCACTACTAACTTAATGAATACTTTCACCTCTCACATTAATGGCATCTTTTCAACTCTCTGAAGAAACAATAATATATTATGGATTCACAGTCATGAAATGCATTGTGACTACAAATTCTATTTCATAATTAAGATTCAAATTCCTTGCACTGTATTTGAGCTATAAGCAACCCTCCAAGGGTTTTTAAATGAGCTTTAATGATCGCTCCACATGAGGATTTTGAATACTAACATTATTAATAAAAATGGTTCTATAAAATATGTCATCTCCACAGATCTATTTCTCATAATATAGTGTTATTGTTGTCATTGTGAGGAGTTATATCATCCTATGGACAGAGGTAGATAGCATAGTATCCATTAGAAAAAGCAACCACTATATTGAAAACTGAATTGCAAGTCCTATTAGTATTTCCTGCTAATATACCACTAAGGCTGGAGTCCAGCAGACTTTTCCTTGTTTACTTTGTCTTAAAAACATTCACCCCAGGAGACATATGTAACATCCAAGTAACATTTACATAGCACTCTAGCATGCCCACACTCAAGGACGGCTATTCCATTTCCACCTACTGGCATATTGCCCATGAGAACCATACCCTACAGCAGTAACACCCACAGCACCTCACTGCTGTCACTTCAGTAACACTGCTCCCCTTCTCAAAAAAAAAAAAAAAAGAACCAACAGGCAAACATAAACCCAAACTCCTTTCATAATGGCTGTTACACCACAGGCTAGCTGAATACCCTTGATTATACACCTTATACCAACACTGTATGGCTTTCAGTCTTCTCTTTACAAAATACAACAAATTATTTTAAGTGAAAACCTGTGAAAATAAAAAACTGGATGCACATTGCAATAAATTCAATTCACAATTATATTCATAACAATTCAAGTCTAACCTTGGTCCTAACTCTACTTCTCCAAGAAGCATCCAACACAGTCCTGGGCAGAGTTGCAAGGGGACAAAAGGAAATGTCATAAAGTTCAACAAGGGCAAATGCAAGGCCCTGTAATCTCAGAAGGAAGTGCAAGACAAGTCGGGAATCATCTGCCTGGGTAGTAGTTCTGTGGAGAAATCCCTGGGGGTTGCCAAGATTTCCAAATCCCCTGGACAAACCCAGGCAGCAGGGTTTACTGACCACCTGGGGCTTCTTCAGTCATCCCAACATCCACACACCACCACTACTCAGGATTCAGGGCTCACCAGCCCAGGAAGTCTGGCCTTGGCAAAGGCTGCTGCATGCGCTCCTCCTGCTGCACAAGCCCTTCTTGGAGTGAGAGTCTGCAGACACCCCAGAGCCCAAGGGCCTCATGGCTGGCCTCCCCACACTGCACACAGCTGTGAGTTCTGTAACCCTGTTCAAGACCAAAATCAAATTTCTGAATGAAATTCATTCTGAGGAGGGAACCATCAGAGATCTCTATAATACCAATTTCACGATTAACATACTTCCCCTTCTTTCCCCCAAAATGATTTACAACAGAATTGGCTAACATGAGTAAGATTTTCACTAGCCTGGTGGTTTGCATTTTATCATCAAAACCAAAACTGATACAATGAATATTTGATAATAACACAGTATCCAAAAATGACCTCTATAAAAGGTAAGGAAAGCAGAAGTGCGTAAAATTGAAGAAAGCATATTCTCATGTATTTATGGTATTGCAGTTGCCCTTCAAGGAGTAATTTACAGAAAACATATTGAAGTCTTGATTTAAAAACAATAAAATATGCCAAATAAAATTGTGAAGAACTTTGTTCCCTGAAAGCACACTGAGGCAAAGAAGGTGCCTTCACAACAATTTAAATTGTGTTCTTTAGAAGCTCTGCACCTCTAAAAAAATCATTTTGCTTTTTTTCAACTATTTCATCATTAGCTTTAGTACTCTGGCTATCTGAGAGATTTTTTAAAATAGAAAAATATATAAGGAGTATTGAGTTAATTTTAAAATCAATAGAGGCCTTGGGAGTCAGTGAAGATAAACACATTCAGAAAGAGCCAGCCCTTTAGCTTCAATTCTGCAAACAAAATTTCTAACCAACTTTACTTGTGCTCAGTCCTGACATCAGAGAGGCAGGACTTCGACACCATAGTGGTGTGGCAACAAATGTTTGGGACTTGGTTATACTAAAAACCCTGAAACACATCAATATATGAAAGTCTTTCCAAATTTATATATTCTATCTCTGTTTTTATAGCTCTCTGTAAGCTTAATTCTTCTGTATAAAAAAAAAAGGGTTTTCTTCTGAGAGCACTTGCATCCAAACAGGAGTTCAATTTCCACATAATCTAAACTGAAGTGTAGTGAATGCAATACTCCCACAAAAATCAATATTCAGTCACCAGAATGCTTAGCTTTACATTGGGCTGAATGCAATATGAGCTGGGCAAAAGTGCACAACTCACAAGTTTTCAGGAATGTTTGTGTAGGTCAGAGATTAGTTCAGAACAGACTTCATGAACTTGAGCATATTAAATAAATGTAATACTGCTTTGACTAAACCAGCACATCTAAGCGCTTTAGATGTATCAGTACGTATTCTTTGTCTAGAAGGTGATGTTCTTAAGATTTGTCTTCACACTCTGTATTACACTAAAATTAATGTATACATCTTTGAATTATTTTTCTTCATTAGCAAAAGCATAGAAGCACTTTTCTGCTTCAGCTTAATCCAGAAAAGTTCTTCACAAAGGCATCGGAAATCCCCAATAAGTTATTTTACAGCATTTCAGATACAGAATTCAACATCAAAGATGCAGTCCAGAAAACAATGCTGAGAGTCATAATGATTGTTCTTTTATTCCCCCCTCCAACAGCAATCTTCAGTTTTCGATACGAAAACATACATAAACTCCAGACTGTACTCCTGTGTGCTCAGTAGGGTGCAGTCTCCAGCAATGGGGAAAACAGAAGCAGAAGCTTAACTTGCATTCAAAGTGGTGACAAGAAGATCTTCTGCATAATTACACTGATGTCAGTCTCCACAATACTCAGAATTATTAATATTCCTTGCAGGGACAGGAGGGTGTACAACTTCAGGGAAATATTAATGGGATTTACATTACACAATATTACACATTTCCTATGAAGAAATANCAACTTCAGGGAAATATTAATGGGATTTACAAAGTCAGCATTACACAATATATTATTTCCTATGAAGAAATGGCTACCAAAATGTACACAATCTTGGGGAAAAAAAACAAAAAAGGAGGAAAAAAAGTCTTTCTGATTTTTGCCATCATACTTTTCTTCCCCCAGTATTTTACTTGACTTTCTTCTCTCTGACAATTGCCTGAAAGTTACCTTTTGTGATTAAAATCACTATTATATCAGAAAAGTGATGCTATAGCCACAAGCAGTAAAATTACTGTATATATTTTTCATTCAGAGTACTCTCTCTGGCACAAAGGATAATCAAATTAATTTTGTGCTCCCCAGAGTGAATGAAAGGGGACTTATTTACACAAACTGACATATGTAGCATTTGTTACACAAAAATTTACAAATATTCCCTTAAACAGTATTATGTTGTTTTTCTATAAAGCTAACGACAAGTAGATCATGTAAATGCAATTAGTTTCTACTAATGAGGCCTAGAAGAGGCCTTCTGGATCACGAACATAATTTGTGTGCTGCAAAATTCAGTCATAACAAACTCTATAGATTTTATGAAGGCTTCTTTGCAGAAACAAGTTCAGACATTTTTTTCCCCACTCCCATCAAGCCATGTACAATAGTAATTTCTTCTTACAACTAGATTGCCTCCTAATATGTAGCCCAACTCCATTGTCTGCTTAAACAAAGTTAATTGTCTACTTCCCTCTCTCTTTTCCTTTTATTTAATCCTTCTGTGTATTAATAAAGAGAATTGGCACACCTAGGCAGGCTCAATTTTGCTAGAATAAACAAACCAAAAATGTCTGAGTCCTAAGATGCCCTCAGAAATGGGAGAGGAAAAACAGTTTTGACTTTGCAATTTCAACAGCATACACATTAATGGAAAGACTTATCCTTTTGTTCTGGCATTAGTGTTTCAATGTCTCCTGCCAGATTTCATAGGATCACGATCAGTTGCCTCTTCTGCAATGTCTACAGCATTAGTAGTACATACTTTTACTATAATATACCAAAGTGACAGGCCACATCTCATAGTAAAAAGTTTCTTAAGGTAACAACCTCACACTCTATACTGTTAAATTGCACCTGGTCCTCGTAGTACAGTCCTTTTTCTGAACACCAGTGATCTGTAAAACCAACAGCTCTTCTGGAGATTGACAGCCTTGTGTAAGAAATAAATGCAACCTATCCCATTTTTCAGCTCAGGTCACCAATAAAATAGGCAAGACTCAAAACCCCTACAAGACTAGTGTGGCAGAACAGACACCATTATAGATCTCCTTAGTTTTCCTGAGCATCTCTCCATACTAACTTATCTAGAGAATCTGTCACCTATGTAGAGACTACAGAGCAAGAGCTTAGAGAACAGACCTGTGGAAAGGGACCTGGAGGTCCTGGTCGGCAGCAAGTTGAATACGAGTCAGCAGTGCCCTGGCAGCCAGGAGGGTCAACCGTGTCCTGGGGGGCATCAGGCAAAGCATCACCAGCTGGTCGAGGGAGGGGATTGTCCCACTCTGCTCTGAACTGGTGTGGCCTCACCTTGGATATTGTGTGCAGGTTTGGGCACTGCAATATAAGAAGGATATAAACCTCTGAGTTATATCCTTCCAAAGAAGGGCTACAAAGATGGTGAAGGGACTTAAGGGGAAGTTGTATCAGAAGAGGCTCTATGAGGTCACTTGGTCTGTTCAGCCTGGAGAAGAGAAGACAGAGGAGACCTCATTGCAATCTACAACTTCCTTCTGAGGGGAAGCAAAAGGGCAAGCACTGATCTGTTCTCTCTGGCAAAAAATGACAGAATGGCCTGAAGTTTTATCAGAGTAAGTTTAGGTTGGATAATAGAAAAAGGTTTTGCACACAGAGGGTGGTTAGGTGCTGGAAAAGGCTCCCTAGGGCAATGGTCAAAGCACCAAGCCTGACAGAGTTCAAGGAGCATTTGGATGATACTCTCAGGCACATGGTGTGACTCTTGGGACTGTCCTGTGCAGGGTCAGGAGTAGGACTTTGATGATCTTTGTGAGACCTTTCAAACTCAGAATATTCTATGATTCACATTTGTCAAAAATCAGACTGAAGCATTAAAGATTTCCCAATGCTACTGATTTTTAATTAGCATTCCAAGACTGAACTTCCTTTATTTTTTTATTTTCCTTCTGGTGGCTCTTCTAGACCCCTGGGGCAAAGTCTATTATCCCAAATGGATTTTTCACCATAATGTTAAATGGGGCATCCCAGATTTGCAGTACACTAATTCAGCTCAATTTGATGAGCATTTTTGATCAGCAAGCCTTCAAGTGCTTGCGTAGGAAAAATGAAGGGCTATTCAACATGAGTTTAACTCTGTAGGTTTCATATTTCAGAACAACATACAAACTGGATTTCTCCTTGGGGTTATCCGTCTCAGGCAAGAAATGGCATCACTCACAGGAGTGAAGGGAACATGAAAGATGGTCCAGATCAAACTACAAATACACATACTCTGGAATACTGGGGCTGAGAGGACTCCCCAGCACACAGCCCAGAAGTTAATCTCTCATATCTTTAACTTCTTTTGTCATCTAGTGGAAGTTGAAAGCAAACATGAAATGTGGGTATTGCAAATGAATTAGTCACATTATTTCCTAAATCTGTCTAGAGTAAAATACATTATGTCTGAAATATTTTGAACCAGAATCAAAAAGCTACATACTCTTTCTCACTATTCAGTAAAAATGAGCAAGTTGATCAGGAATAAACTAGACAAGCCCAAAAGCCCTTCCCAGCCAACACTAAGCATGATTTATCATGAATGGTTGAATAAAAATCTACTGTTAACTTACACACAAAAGATAGATTGAACATTTAGAGCCCTGATTTCAGCTGCAGCCTTTTGCACCAACTGCTTAAAGAAAAAAAAAAAAAAAAAAGAAAGAAAACCAACAACCAAACACCCAAAACACTAAAACACTCAAGAATAATTTCTGTCCAAAGCAAATTCTGTTCCAAGTTACACAGGAAGTTTTTGCATTCTGTCTGTCTCACAATCTATAAACCTTGCTATCATCTACTGCTTTTTAAGGTGGTCCAGTGTTTCAGAAGTGTGCTTTGAATCGTAGGACATGCTACCGTTGTGAGTTCTTAGATGTTTCACCTGCCAACGTTGCTATTTCAGAATCAGATCCATCTGTTAGAAGCTGCATTTTGCTATTCACTTGCTGTGGCAGAGTTAGTCAAACAAACAGCATTATGTTACATCATAGATTTTGCTTCAAATTCTTTCTAAAACTTGCAGTCTGAAAATAACAGGTGCACAGGACATTATGGAATGCTTGAATGAGGAAATAATCATGCTGCCAGGCATTAGGACTGACTCCCATAAGTAAGTAATTACTCAAGTTGCCTGCAAGGGCTATTTCTTCATAGTGTTATGTCTTTCTAAAGAGGGGATTTTGAGTAACTTTTAAAATACATACAAAACCCACACCTAGACATCCACAAACTTACATGGGGTACCTTCCCCAACTAAAATAAAAATTGACATTTTTTTCCCTCTATATTTCATTGTAGTTGCTACTTATCGCTATACCTTCATCTTTGTGGAAAAACAAATTCTTCCCTAATGGCTCACACACATCTGAGAAGATTGAGCATTTACTACATAACAGAATATACAGGTATAGCAAAAGTGCATCATAGTTCATCTGATAGATACCCTGGTTATTTCTCTTTTATACACATATTAAAAAGTCAATAAAAGGACTGCTGTAACAAAGAGCACTGTTGTGCAACCAACTTGGTTCCTTTCATAAGTAGTAAAAGTTATGCTCAGTAAAATAAGTTTCCTCTACAATTATTTAGAGATGGCAGCATTCTGAACTTACATCCACTCTCCTCCACAAATATGTGTGTACAGAATAGTATATAACAAAGATCGACATTTATGCATAGCACAATGAAACCCAGGAGGGGTTTTTGTTGTTAAGATGACACTACTCTTTATCACTTCCAGAAGTGGCGAGAAAGCAATTTTCCAAGTCTTTGACTTGCTTTTATTGTCAGGAAGGTACTGAGTCTGAGGCCAGCAGGTTACTCGAAAACAGTGAAGAACTCGGGGATGGGTGGCTATTAAAGCCCTTGAATTCTGAGGACAGCTGCGTCAGCCAACCTGCAACACAGGCTTGTCGGTATTTGTTATGCTGTTCCCACAGCAGAAAGGAGCTTAAATGCTCATTAAACCTGGAACTCTTCCAGACATTAAAGCAGTATGCTGACTTGTCTAGCCTTTTAGATATGCCAGCATCATACCACCCTCTGTTTTTTATGATTATATCATCTCCTACACTGAAAAATCCCACATCTAGGCCACTTCTTTAATTTAAAAAAAAAAAAAAAATAACATCTGTTATGCTGTTAGTACTGATAGTTAGTCACACATAAGTATATGGGGCATAAGAATTAAGAAATCTTTTTGATAGCGCTGCTTGATCATCTAAACACAGATGCTTTCCAATGGCAGTTCTTTATACTGACTGATCTTATGATACAACTTTGCAATAATTTCCAGCAGCTAAATTGCTAAGAAAGACAGGTGAAATTCATTCAGTACTTTCTCAATATTCCTTAGTCATATACGCAATTGGTGTTTTACCCCATCCACGCAGCGTGATAGTAAATGAAAGGAGATTGCAGTCAGATTCTCCAATCTGCTCCTGCCGTGCTGCATCAATACACTGCAACTTACCCTTGGCAGAATGCCAAGGCAGGCTTCAGTTCTAACTAACATTGCTCCCCCTCAGTTTAGAGGTTACTTTTTCCTGAATGAATGCCTGCACTCTTGTGCTGGTTTAAAAGTAAATTGGAGGGAGAAATGAACCCAACTCAAGAGAGATTACAAATCAGAGTTACAATTTACTAAAAAGATTACAATAAATACAGTGATACAGAGAAAAACCGGTTTTAACCCACAAAGACAGATGTATAACCCTGCTCCCTGGGCCAAGAACAGAACAGTGTCTTGTCAAACCCTGTGCTGAGTATCACGGAAAGTAAAAGGAAAAGAAAACCTGTAGGTCTGGGTGATGGTCACAGTCCTGTTGAAGTAATGATCACAGTCTTGTAAAGAATCACAGTCCTTTGGAGTTCTGGTCCTCCTTTGCATCAGAGGAGTGGTGCCAGAAGTCCCAGACCCCCGAAGTTTATATATGCTCAAGTTCAGGTGGGAATGCCCAGTATGTGCTCCAAGATGGGGAGTTTCACAATGGGTGATTTAACTCTGTGAGTCAGGGAATAGTTTTGGAATCTTTGATGGTCTAGGTGTTGTAGCTGCCTGTGATGCCAGTCCAGTATAGCCCATTAGCAGAGATGACCCCTCAGGCTGGGTGTGAAGGCGTTAATGCCTTTCCCGAAGGGAGTTATCCCAGCTGAGTCATAGTGTGAAAACAAAAGAATGCTCCACTTTAACACCCAGCTTGTAGCCTGAGGTGTCAGGTTTGCCCTTGGCAGCTGCTGCGAACAACGCATTTTATTAACAGTTCATCAGAAATGACACAGAGGTTGTAGAATACATAAACTGATCCCAGTCCCTATAACTAGGACAATTCTATAAAGAAAAACAATGTCTTCTATTCCATTTTATTCAGGATTTGTTTTCTTAGAATAACAAGACCGATCAACCGTAACCTGCCTCCCGGTGCTTTTTATGATTTTTTGATGGATATTATTCACAAAGGAACACACAGGCAACTAAACCTAAAAAGCAGACACAGAAGAAGGTTTCCTAAATCAGTATTTGATTGCTGAATTGGAACCACTTACAGAACTTTTTAGACTCATAAGAACAAAGCTCAGTGACTTAATCTGAGTTATTAGTTTACAGACATGGAAAGGTGTTATAAAGTTCAAAGTGAGGCTTATATCAAGAGAGGAATATATAATGGGGGCAAACATTTGCAACAGAATGCAGACAGCAAAATAAAATTAAAATCTTTTCTTACAGAGGTCCTTTAAGTAACCAGCACCATCATACCAGCTAAAACACCCAGGAAAACAACCTCACAAAAAAATAAACTACTATCCCTATTTTCACCCAGAGTAGGCATAAAACTGTGATGGACTTTTACTCTTCTTCAGCCAGTTAAACATAACTCAAAAATATTACATCCCATACCCCATTCTCCTCCCCACTCCCTTTACATATTTCAGAAAACAATCACCTGAAAATCAGCTGGAATAATTATTCCTCCTGTCACCTCCTTATGCATTGCAAATATTCTCTTTAAACTTCCCTGGAACATTTGATATGGCCTGAACTTGGTCTGGAAATTAACCCTTTTCTTTCCCAGCTTTTGATGTATGTTGCACATGGTCTTGAATTAGCACAATTACACTCTGAGTCTGTAAAAGAAAACACATCTATTTGCAAGTGACAATTCCAAGTTCAGACTGGATAAGACCAACATACTTTTCTTGGGTAAGGATTTTTGACAAATTAAAGTATAAATATATGATAAAGCACAGGAATAATATTCAGAGGTCCTTTGATTTGGTGTTTTTGCTGGTGGTGGTTTCATCGTGTTCACAATCAACCATGAAATTTAGAGAGTATACGGGATAATGTCACAAAATCATATTTTGAAGTGAAGGAATAATGCTAATAACTGAGCCATGGGATGCTCTGGCCATGTCCTCAGTCTAGACTGCATCTATCAGGCAAGAGACTGAGCTACAAACAGCTGCTTCATTAAGTAAGGTTAATATATGATACGAAACAGAAGATTCCTCCTCCAGCATTTGAGCCTGAACTCACAGAAATACCCATACATGTCTGCCAACACAGATTCAAAGTAACCTTCATAACTTTTTAAAATAACAGCCTAATAATGCCTATTTTTAAAATAAAGGTGTGGGGAGCGTTAGTGGGATTGGTTGGCAGTAGACACAATTAGCTATGGAAGTCTAAAGACTCAGAACTGAAAGATGCAGAGTGGGTAACTAAAATAGATTTCTCTAGGTACATTTTTTTACTCTAAAAATATACCAGTGTTATAAAACACTGAAAACTGTACAACACTATATTACATGGTCCTTGAAGACTATGTACATCTTTGAGGAACCATAATACAGATAACGAAATGGCAGCCAAGAGAACTGATAGGCAAATGAAATGGAAATTAATTTATATATATTAATATTCATATATCACAAACTACAGCAGCCTGTCAGAAGTTTGCCATTAGTATTTGTTGTTTTCTTCTCTACATTTGTTTACATTAGTTTTGCTTACATTGCCTATATTCTTTACCTTTTACATCTCTTTTATAACTGAATAACAAATTTTTAAAATGCCATTCTTTTGTGCAAACAAACCACAAATTAAACAGACATCACACAGTGTCCATTCAGGTTGGTTTGTGACATGAAATGTGCCACTGCACCATACTGCATGCCTTTATAGAAAAGATTCCTCATTGTGAACTGGTGGACATAGGACCCAGAGCTAAAGAGGAGCCAGATCTATGTGGCTTTATTTCTCTGTGTGTAATGGAGATGGATCCATGCCCAGCTGCCTTATGTCCTGCTGTAAATTCCCCTGTAAGAATAACAGAAGTGCAATGGAAGCCTGTTTGAGAGTCAACATCCTAAAATTTTTCCATGCAACAAGAACTTGAAAAGTTCCTGAAAAGCACTTGAATTCCAGTAACTGTTTATCAGACAATTTTCTTTCCATATAGCTCCCATTCTTTTCCTCAATATTCAGTGCTTTGTGTTGCATAATAGCTTTAACATGTCACTAATCACATTTATAAACGTGTTTATGTAGTGCATCAGTTCATCTTTTGTGATCTCTTTTACCAGGGACCAGCTGATGTACTGTTTTTATCGACCGATGACCAGCAACACGTTTGTCAGCACTGTCTAACTTAAGACCATCACTTACCTTGATATACTTTTAGAGTGAAAAATAGGAATATCATACCTGGGAACTAGGTCCCTATGCGAGCTATAAAACAAACACTGTGTCTTCCCCATGCCACTGCAGAGCAGGACACCGGCCAGTTGACCATTTAGAGATCAAAAGTTCCCTCAGCGGACAGAGTCTCTTAGCTGCCAAAGAGCCAGAACAAAGGCAGAAAAATAGCTTCTCAGATATATGGTTTCTCTTTGCACAGCAACAGTTTTGCTAGTGGCAAAATAACTTCCTACAACTATGCCTAGATCATTCACAGACAACCCCTTTATTTGAGCAATTCATGAAGAGGAAATGGGCAATTTTTAGAAAGTGGAAAATTGTAACCAATTGCCGTGATGCTTGGGGGACTATTCCTCAGAAATAATAGGTCACAGAATGTAGCTACAGACAGTGATGAGTTTCACATTATCTCTATAGCAACTACATTTATTAAAAAAAAAAGTAAACCTTTTTGCATCATATAAATAGTGATATCTGTCTTGGGAAGAGGGGATTTTTGTGTTGACTGCTGCATGAGCATCACTGCTGCTTCTTTAAAACCAGTGCTTGCATCTTCTGCCTACAAAGAAAAATGGTGTCGGGCTACAGAGGCAAATTAGGTTTTTGCACTGGAATCTAAACATTAGTGATGTTTCTGCTAGGTGTAAAGGAACATTGTCATTTAAATATAATTTAGAAAACATCGTTTTATAAATTAGAAAACAGAATTGTTTTCTAAAAAAAAAAATCCATTGGCGAACAGCAGACATTTGCATAAATACAACAGCATTCAAGTGAATCAAACTCTGATTCTCTTCCTTCCCCAGCTGACTGAATATTGGAATATTTCTTTTCTCACATGAAACATTATTTTTTACAATCAAACCTTTACTTTAATAGTTCTGGGGTTTTCCTGATTCACACAGACCTAAATTTGTGAATTCTTTCATGGAGGTAACTGTCAGGAAATAGCATTTATGCTAATATAAATAATATCAATAATAAGCAGCTTTCATTGCTTCATATTGATGTAGGAAGGATTTTTCCAGAGCTCAACCTCACTTAAACAGCACCTTGTCAAGAAGCAACTTTAAAAACTGCAAATATGGGAGTTATGAAGTGTAAATTGAGCTGTGGCTGAACCACCAAGGAAGCTCCATAACAGTGTGAAGTAGGAACCAACACACTGAGTAAACTGAGCAATGCTCATGGCAGATCACTATATTATACCAACCTGCACATCAAAAACTGTTTTCCCTTCATGGCAACTCCCAGCAGAAATCTTTGATCAGAAACAGAAAAAGAAACTACAACTACTGTTCAAGCCATGAAAGGGAAACAAAAGAGATTTCCATCACTGGAGATTTAGGGCCAGCTGTTCCAAGCAGGCTGTATATATGAGCACAGGTGGTTCACAGAAGGAAAGGGCACACAGTTTAAAAAAACCAAAACACATGAGTTTTAAGGAGGCTGGATTGTACAGCTATGTCTACTACACACTGCTGAGAAGACTCAGCTCTTCCACACAGGCTTGTTGACTGAAACTAGAGATTACTGCCATGGGCAGCAGGTAACCTGATGTGTCTGATTCGGTTTTCTGATTTGGAGAGCCAAAGTGTTTTCAAAATTCTCCTTGAGGGAATTCACACACACATACACACACAGCCCCCAACTCCTCTTGGGAAGTTTTCTTTGTTTGTTTTTATTTTTATCAATTTAAAGATATATATCCACCTCTAAGCTTTGGGTTTAGCTACCTTAGTCATCACTGAGTACTGTGCCATTTCACTGCAACAAACAAGGAGGAATTGATCCAGGACAGATGATCTATTTCGAAAAGGATTCACTAATAACAACATTAAGTTTTAGAAATTATTTAAAAAATATTTCTAACATTTCCAGCATATACAATAACTTTGTTCTAAATAAACAAAAATAAATTTCAAACAGACATATCCAGAATATTGAACATGTTCAGGTCCAGCTTGCAAAATATCTGCATTGGCTGAGAGCTCATCACAGCCTCACAATTTATTTAGTATGTCTCTCTGAGTTTTGAAGTCTATTCTGGTATTAGATGGTTAAAATAGGTCCACAAGAGCCTAGCCTAAAAGGAATTTTTGCCTCTAACAGCCACTGTGCTCTGGAAAGAGCTGGAATAAAAAGCACTGTATAATTAAACTAGATGATTTTCAAATCATTTATCAAAGTACCTCTATCTCATTTTGAATCAAACAAAGTGAAATGATAACTATTGAACAAATAAATTTAATCTATCAGATTTTCAGAAATCAGTTCACATCTTAAGTTTCGGAAAAACTGTATTTTTAAATATAAAAAAATAAAATATTTTGCCACCTTTCAATATGATCCTAAACAGCAGCACAATTTTAATATGTTCTCTAAACTGTATGAAATACTGAAGGAATGCAGACAGCCTCATCAGACACCAAACAGAACAAGACATAAAGAACCAGGAGATTACCAATCTGCAGATAAGTATTTTTTAACTTTCCAATAAAACAAAGAAGAAATCCTTTTGAAACCTGAGCATTCTGATTTCTTTTCATCTCCCCTACTTTTAGAAGGCTGAGCATCCCTCAGGAGGTCTTTTTCCTTCAGGTTGAGTCTTTTTTTCCTGGATTTTTGGTTGATTTGGGGTTCTACACACTTTAACACATAGCAGGTTGCTTCTCAAGACAAAACATTTTTGTTTAGTAAGACAGATTGTTTGTGGTGGGTAATCTATACTACTGCCTTAAAACACTCCAAATGCTGCTTTCAAACCTCATATTGATGTTTCCGCAGTTACCTGAATCCAATAATTATCAGTGGAATTCCTTTTAGGTATAATTACTTATGTGGTTCTGAAAGCAGTAAAGACTATAGAACTCTAAAAGGAAAAAATTATTAACACCAAAAATACTTCTAAAAAATTAAATACTGGAAGCTGTAAGTCAATGAACACTAATATTAACCAGGAGATCCAGAATCAGGAGTTTACTTTTTTTCTTAGAAGTGTGATGATAGAATAACAGGGAATAACCAATTAGGTTGCTAAAGGCACTCTATTTTCTCTTCTATTTATTCCAGAAGTGTATGTGTTCATGGAAGGAAGTTAGTTCCAGCACTTATTACCTTTCACAGCTGGTATTCTTATTCCATGCATTCTCTTCAGATTGCTTCCCTTAAGGACTGCAGGTGTAAAAATATTACAGAGAAACAGAAGACCTCTTCAGAAGAAAAATTATGGTCCGGAAACCCAATTTATCTTTTCATCATATAACTTGTACAACCATCTAGTTACTTTTAGCCAAAGTCACTAGGAATCTGTAGCTGCCAGGCTAGTTATTCAAAACCAAACCAAAACGCCAAACAACAACTGCATTTGCTAAAAGAAATCTAACCACAAATCTTTTCAAAAAGCTTTTTACATCATGTAAAAAGCAATTACTTGTATGTTTAATTACTATCGTCATCAGATTAATTTGCCTACGGTCTCTAATTAACTTAGCTTTTGTGTATCTTGCAGCTCAAGATCAGGAGTCAATATTAAGTACAGCAAAGGAAAAAACATTAACTTTCTGGTAATTTAGTCCATCACCAGCTTGTAAGCCTCTGACAGCTATCAGAAACATCACATGTGATAAGATAATCAGTAAGTTTTTTCAAGGAACTCAAGTAACAGAAAGATAAAAAACCGAAACTCATTACACAAATTTAATCATTGCCTTTGTCAGGCCTTGCTGAACTTTCTATCTCTAAAAATGAAGAGAGGAGAGAGGCTTTGTCTCCTCCCAACCTCCCATGCACCCCCAACTTCCTTGCCAGCATGGCAGTATGGAAAGCAGAAAAGGATTTGGCCCCGTGTAAGCCCTGCCCAGCAATAACACAAATATTGCTATATTATCAATCCTGTGTTCAGCACAAATCCAAAACACAGTCCCATACCAGCCACTGTAAAGAAAATTACCTCTACCGTAGCCAAAATCAGCACACCATCTCAAAAATTGTTTAGCCACATGCCATATCCTCTCCTCTGTTCATCTGAGCTCCACAGGTTTATGTTACTGACTGAAGCCTCCAATAATTTAGCAATTATTAAACAGAAGAGCATTGAACTGCTCCCTCATTTAACCTGCAAAAAGAGGAGCTGCTCCAAGGGGTTCAGACCTAAACCATACCTTTAGTTAGCATAGTGATCCAACTTTGCGAGTTGAAAAATCAAGACAGTAGAAGCCATAAGCATGAGGGTAAATAATATATTTAAATTATTTGCATGATTGTTCAGCACTCCGATATTTTTTCCCTTCCTCCTACACATACACACATTTGAAACCAGCCAAAAATAGGATGTATTGTAGAGTTCTTAAAAACTGAAATGTGACTGCACATGCACAACAGGTATGCACACTGGCAAAATAGTCAAAGATTGAAGGATCACATTCATTTCTCCCACAAGAACTAAAATATATAATGTGATTTATGTAGCTCACCTAAGCTGGTTCAGTTTAAAATATTCATACAAACTCTCCACAGACAGTTAAGTATCTGAAAACATTTACAGAAATATTTTGCTAAGAACTCCAAGTACTAAACACATGAAGAGAAGAAGAACAATGTATTATTTTATGATTCAATTAGCTATTCCATCACATGTAATTGCAACTTAGATGTCCATGCAAACTGTGACCATTGTATCCTTTATTCCCCTCTGTTTTATTAGCCCTCCCTCCCCCAGTGTTTCAGTTTCTGAAAGCAGTACTTGACCTCCACAAGGAAGATCTTAACGGTACTTCCACAGAGTCGAATTTTTTGTACTAACTGTTCAACTAAGCCTCCCAGTCTGCCACTTTGGCAACAGCAAGCAGTATAATGGAAATACATAGAACCACAAATTCTACTACCTGGCAATTCTTTTCAAATACCGAGCTCTTTTAGTGATTTCTTTTAATAATGACCACATGTAACACAGATGCACAGAAGTAAATATAACAGAAAAAGAATTTGTGAATCTATTGTTGAGTAAGTATTGATCATGCTACATTTTTTCATGAAACTTTTTTCTTGCAAGAATATTTTGTTTAAAATAATATTGAAATGTTGGAAATACCATAAAAATTTGTAGAGTGTAGAGGAAACTACCAATAAAAAGTTGGCATCCAGAAAAATGATAGTGATTTTCTAGTACATATATGTTGCATACAAAACTATGTACTGCAGTCCATCTATTTATTTAGGTCAAGAATTTGTAGTGTGATTATAATATTGCATATGATGCCAGAATTAAAATTTCTCATACTTCATACAGTATGATAAATTACACATACATTTGTTTTACACAGCTATATCTAAGAAAATAGGAGACAGCATATAATGTGGGGTGATTTTTTTAATTTTAAGAACTTTCAGTTAGGAAATTTTTCTGGTCAAATTTTACATGTCAGCAGCCCATTTGAAAAGAAAAGAATAATGTATACTCCTTGGTCACTTTTTCTTGCTGCTTAATGCCAAGGTCCTTCCAAGGAATAAAATTCTTAAGAGCAGTGACTACTCATTTTTTATCCTATTCCTTGACTGTTGTGTAATTTCATTAATATTTCATCCAAATTTCCCTTTTTTGTATAGCAAAAGCCTCCTCCCAAAGATGCCTTGCAATATTTTCACTGCCAGAAATTTAAGACAGATGATTTATTCTGTATCCCATTTTTTACGAAGGCCTGATTTCAGCAATTTTTTTAAACTGGGCAATATTTTCCTACTGTTCACAAATTCAATTACGCTTCCTTGATATGGAACAGTCTTTTACATTATTTCATTTTGCAGCTTCAAGTTTTCTTCCTGCTGATTTTTGCTTTGCTTGCTTATTTAAGTCTGCCTGCCATCTTTTGATGATGTGTCAGCAGGTCTCGTCACGGGGGAAACAAACAACAGTCAAGAAGTAAAAGTTCCCACTTTGAATTAAGGTGCAGACTTCTTGTTTTCCTTCCAAGACTAAATCCTTCTAGTATCAAACAAAAGTGATTAGATACTAGGGAAAATTCCTTCAGAGAAACAGTTGTAAAGCACTGGAACAGGCTGCCCAGGGAAGTAGTGGAGTCAACATCCCTAAAAAGTGTTCAAAAAACTTGTGGATATGGCTTGGGGATGTGATTTAACAATGAACATGGTGATGGTACTAGATTGATGATTGGACTTGATGATCCTAAAGATCATTTCCAACCTAAACAATTCTATGATTCCATGATTCTAAAAAGCATTTGCTCCATAGTTTTATAAAATGTGCCTTCCTGGAATGACATGAATGAAAGTTTGCATTGTTAAACGTACTTACATCCTATATTTTGGCCTGGATGGCTCTTGCCACCTACCACTGTCACTGGTTTAAGCAAAGCCACCAGCACCTCATGACCTTCCCAGCAGTACAGCTGCATCACACTTCGCAGATACTCACCATGTCTTTAACTGCACACTCTTTGGGAAGCACCATTTCCAGCACCTACTCTCCCAAGTTCATACTCTTTGCAGACACATCCCTTTATGCTCCAGTGTTAATCTGTTTGCCTCCAACCACTGCCCGATTCTTCAGCAGCCCTGGCAGTTGTGCATGTTTACCGGTTTGGAGTGTTTATATATTAGCTTTGTGTCACTAGAACAGATGAAATTTCATCATTCCTGTATAGCATCTGCTCCAAAAAGGGTTAAGAAGAGGTAGCTAAACAGAGTTTATGAGTAAATACTGGGTGACAGGCAGATGCTGATACATTCAGCTAGGTTTTATTATTCATATCCCAAAATAAGACTAAGAATGTGAACATGCCTATGGCAGAGATAGATCCCAGAAGTCATTAATTCAGCTGAATTTGAATAAGAGATTCCACTCAAGACACTCATAAACCACAAATTATTATTATTATCCAAAGATAATATGAAATAACCAATATGAACAAATACTTTTTTTTATATGGATGTTTTTCATACTGTCTAAAAATAACACAACACTGACTTCATGTTTACAGTAGGCCTAAGCATTTTGGCCCCCAGGCAATTCACACTGTTTGCAGTTATATTTAGACCTGCTCTTAAAAAAAGTGTACTCTTGCTCTACTCATCATCACCTCAGATGTCAAGCTACCCTATAACTCTCCCAGACAGAGACTCTACTAACAAAAGACCAACTTTCAATAAATCCTTCTCCACAACTGTTATTTCTGCTGCAAACATTTTGTCACAGCACAAGCTGAATTCCTCTCTTGCTTCTCATTTTCCAGGCTGGCCTCATTCTGTTCTCAGGCCTCACCCTTGTTTGGTAACAAGGATTTAGGAATACAGGTTAGACAAAATGTCCTCTGGAAGAGTTCAGTTGACCTGCAAGTACTGACTCACATCATGTTTTCTCGTCAACAACCTGTTGCTCAGTGATGTCAGTCCTTTTTTCAGGAGAAAGCCTTCCACTTTGAACAAAGCCTGTGATCACAAATTTATGTGAATTCCTCTGAGACACCACATACTGCCTGTTCTTTGCCCTGCCGGTGGAAATATGGAATTGGACTTTTAAAAACTGTTCAAAAAACAGAAAGGGAAGCACTGTCATTCTGTATCTTGCTAGGGTAAAATTGCACTTTCACAGACATCATGGTCTGTGAAATATGCTGTCCTCTGCTACTGCTTTGAAAGAGTTTAACAAAAAGTGAATTTCTTCTTTGTAAAGGTTGATGAGGACCAAAAAAAAAAAAAATTGCAAGAAAACGATCAAGAAACAAAACAATGTGATGATAAAAGACAATCACAAATGATGTAGAAGCAATTTAGCAGAGCTGCTCCTGGGTAGATAAGAAGAATATAAAGTTGCAGAGGATTTATTTGTGTAGTTAAATCCAGAGTTTAGATCACAATTCAAATTCTCAGGTGGCAAAGAACTGCACAAGTTTTGCAATCCTATAGAATTGGAATGAAAAATGGAAAAAACAGGCCTTACAGTGAAGTGCATTGAGGCAAAAGCTTTGAAAGAGTCTTCATTTAATGTCTCTGTTATGAATCTCTGGGAAACCAACCAGAGAGTGACATCAAAATCCTGGACACTGAATTAGTCAGAGAAATTTCTCCATGAAGATGGCCACATCTGTAGCCTTACATTTCTTGCTCCCAATTTTTTTTTTTTCAAAGTTTCATTACTTTTGTCACCCCTTCCTCTTGTTTAATTTCTCATATTCAACCTACCCTCTAAACTCATAACATTAGAAAGGTATCTGCTACTCATCATATGTTGATGTTTCTGATATGATGCTTCTTTTGCTCACTGTTGGCTCTGTTTTGTCTAGTTTGATTGTAAGCACTTATCCAAACCTGTTGTTATTACCATACAAAAAGCAGTAAGATTTATGTGCTACCACCCAAGTGACTGGGAGTACAGCAATTAGCAATTAAATCAGGTCCTGTGACTTTTAATAGAAAATTTTTAAGGGTCATTAGGAGACACGTCTCCAGGACAGTCCTGCCATTCATGATAGGTGGCTCAAGCCTTTTTCATTTTGACTTTTTTATTTATTTAATATATACACAGCTGGGACAAGAGCTGACTTGGATCAGAATATAGTGACTCCTTACACAAAAAAAGTAACAGTTTTAAAGAAAACGTTACAGTCCAAATGTTGCCAAATACCTCCAAAATCATCAGGATAATAGAACCCTCTTAACACTGCATTTTTAGTGCCAGAAAGCAAGGCATTACTTTATTTACAGCACTAGCGGGGGGAGGGGGTGGCCAACAAAAGCCCAACTTCCACACAAACACTTTTCCATCTATTTATAGATTTTTAACAAACAAAAAAATGAGTGTTTATTGGTTCTAAATTACATAATTCCTTTTCATTAATTAGTATTCTCTCTTCTATTGCTTGTTGATTTCTCACTATTGTTAATTAAGTCCATATTTTTTAGCCCTTTTAGTATCTTTTCCTCCAATAGGCATTTATTTCCATCACATACATTGAGTCTTTGTTAGTCTCTTTTTCATCTTCTGTTCTCTGTAAAGTATCCTTGTGGTCCATATATTCTGCATACCTTGTATCCAATTTCAGTGCTACATCTTTCTTCTCCCAGGATTTGTTCATTGAAGCATATCAAGGATAGCTTAACAAAGTTTTAGTAATTTTCCTAAGCTGTGTTGTCATAAAGTCAGATCATGTTTAATTCTGCAGAATGGTAGCTGAAAGTGATTTAAGGCCTAACACACCACTCACGATTAAATAAAACTCATTAAAAGGTTAATTAAATTAATTAAAAAATTATGAAAGTAATATAATTTCCAACACAAAGAAGTTCCCTATCACATGGTTAGCACTTCCCTTCTTTGGGGTTTGACCCAAAAGAGAGCAAATTTTTAACTAAGCATTTAATGAAAAGCCTCTCTAAATTCTTGACAGAATGCAGAAATTTCATTCATCGAATTTAATAGCTGACACAGCCAATTAAAAAATCTTGGTGAATAGGAAAATAAAGTTAGTATGATTGTGATTGCTCAGGTTATAGTAATCTGTCCACTAGCATTCTGGTGAGGGTTATCCTAAATTTCTGAGGGAATTTGTCATACCACAGAGATAAAGTTACCAGCCACAGCTATTTCAGTGCACCACTGCATGTATCTACGATTTGGGTTACTGTATCTCTATTACACATTTTTGGCCAACACTTACCAAGAGTATTCAGAAGCACTAGCAAGATATTAGGAGATGAAAATGGATCATGAAGCACTGAAAGGGTTCCAAAAATGTTCTACTGCATTTCTAATATGATGTTTCACCCGCTTGTTGATTACTCCTTGCCTAAAGCCAAATTCCCACAGAAAAATAATGGCATGCATTTAAAGTCAGTTACTATGTTCTGAGTTATTGCATTATATGTCACTATCATTTAGAGAAACAGTACAGTTTTGGTCTAGGTGGACTTAGCAATGAATAGCTTAAGGGTGACTAAGTACTTTCTAGCTCACCATATATAGACATAGTTAAAGGTGACAAATAAAATGACTTTTGGCAGTTGCACTCCATTCCCCACAGAACAAGACTCAAATTCAGAATACATGCAATAAAAGAATGCTGCATACATGCTACTACTGAGTTTGACAGGTTGAAACAATCTCAGTAGGATAGTAAGGACAGACTGAAACAAATAAGGCCTCAAAAAGGCGTCCATGGTGTTTGGGGATTATATTATCCAAGTGGCAGAAATGATGGAAAACTAACATACTGCTTCCCTATAGCAAAAAATGTTTCATACCTTCCTCCCCCTCACCTTGGTTTCTAAGCTAATAACTGCTGTATAAATACCTTGTTGTAACATGAACTCATATGTTCAGGGTAAAGATGGTGTAAACTGTATTGCCCTGTAATAATGAACTGTACACAGAAACAACAAGAAATTATTCCATGCAGAATAAGACATTTATGGATAACCTAACAATACAGAAAAATGCAGGCCTAGTGCACTAGCAGAGGGTTGAGAACTGAAGAAACACGGGGAGCATGAGAAAATAAAAGATGGGGCACAGGTCTGGTACTGAAAACCCTGGAGCTGTAAACAACTCACTAGTGATCATTAAAAGAAAAGTGGTCATGCAACTAGACAAAAGGGGGTTTAGCAAAGAAAAAACAGTAGAATCCAACACGTGTAAAAGGCACAAAATTTGGATTGAAGCTGCACAACAATGAGGAATGACGGCTGATAAAGAAAAAGCAATAGCAAAGGCAAACATACAAAACCAGTCCTACAGAGATCCCACCACAGACAAGAAACAATCAACATGAACATTATTCTCAGCAAACTTGCCAAGAAACCACTGTAGCACCCTCACCAACACCCAAATGAAACCACTGGCCTTCTGCCCCAGAAATGTAGGGGAAGAGAAAGCAAAACAGTTTTTGATCCTTTCCCTGCTAAGGAGCATGTGAACAACAATTTTAATTCTTTTTTTCATTATTATTAAACTTTTCTGCATAGATGTACTCTTCTGTAATAATTGCATTTGGACCAGTAATGGCTCTTGGATTAGACTATTAAGATTTCAATTATGTTAGCAATACATTCTTGGCTTTATGTGAGGTATCTCATTTCTGCCCACAGAAAAAGACTGGAGTGCAGCAGTGGTTGGCATTCTAACCACACAGAAGTTCTGGGGAAAAAAAATGGAACAAAAGCTAAGGAAAGGTCATCTTCTGCAGACCAACTTAATTATTCAGTAACAATTAATAAAAAAAGGGAAAGCAATTATTCAAATATTTTGCTTACTCTCCCAAATACTTCTATAACATTGTTGTGTATAATTGGGACCGTATCTCTAATTTTGAGAATACTGTATTCTGTTCTTCTTCATGGCATGCTGCTTTATTGTCAAACAAGTTAATAAGACCATATTATAAAAACCCTTAGAGGCCAAAACGTTAGTGAGCATGTCAGAAAACCTACTACTATTGTTACTCAAATTAGCTATATTTTGCCAGAATATATTTATGCACCACTTGTACTTATTTCTTCCGATGTCAACACTGTCCATTACACAAAAATTACAAATTATCTTCACTACCCATGATGTTTACCATTCTAAAATATTCAGTGACTGTCGCACTTCTCAGTCTTTATTTTGCCAAGTCAGAAAGCTTTTTTAAATTTCCCGGTGAGACAAACTCTTATTTTGCCATAACATCATTAACCTTTCTTTTTACTCATTCCAGTTAGACTTCATCTCTTCTGAATGTGAATAAGAACTGATAGTCTTACTACTAATCCTTACTGTTAATCCTTAAGTGCTTGTTTTGTCCTTCATAATTAGATTTATTGTTAGATTACATCATGCTTTAGTTGGTTTAGTTCACAGTGCTGTACAGCTTCTTTTGCTATTGCTCTCCACATTTTCCTGAGAATCTGTCAGCACATTGCAAGCATACATTGAACAGTACATTTAAAAAGTGTAATTGTGTGCCTCAATAACTTATGAAGTTAATAAATATTATCAGTTCCAACCCCAAGCTCAGAAGAACACTACTTGAAAGCTCCTTTTATTTTAGTAATTTCCCTGTCAGTACAACCTACTTCCTGCTTAATCTATTCCATACATAACTTACACATTTTATTTCAGTCCCCATCTTAATCTACCTACTGGTTTCCCATGTGGCACAATGTCAAATGCTTTATTAAAATCTATACATATTAATTATTTTCAGTTTCTTTTGACTGGCCAATCATCCTTTCAGTCAAAGAAAAGTATCAGGTCAGGTGGTACTATAAAAATATTCAAGCTTGAACTTTTATGACAGCCTGTTTTCCGGCTTCTTCTATTAATTCAAAAGATTAAATTCCCGTGGTTGAAGGTCTTGCATCCCACTGCCCTCAAAGCAAATGGTTTCAAAGTACAATATTTGACTTGTCTTCCTATATTATTACATGCTGAACAGAAAATGATCACCAGTTTTATGTTGATATCTGTAATTGAAGATCTAAAAAGCTCTGCCAGGCCCATAACCTGTACAATTCTATACACAGTTCTTCAACATCAGGAGGCTTTAACCACCACTAAAAAAACCAAGAACATATTAAGTAAGCCGTTATTTAATAGGCATTTTTACAGCAAACTGGAGAGTGGTCTGTCTGTAGATATAATTGCCATTTCAGCAGTACAGCATCCTTTTCACCTCACCTTTTATCAGTGTAACTTGCATAAAAACTATATGCTTTGAAAACTTCAGGTGAAGAAACTGAGTATTTTCCTAAGTACTTAGATGACATTCCAAGCACTCGTGAGTGTCTTGCCTAACCGATTTTCTTCCTGTGTTTACATCTAACTGCCTTGTCCATGACCTTCAAAAGCTGAAAGGTACTAAATGCCTGCATATACACCTGTTTTGTAGACCAAATCATTCATCTTCTAAACTGTTAAGTGCAGTTCTAGCATTAACTAGTAACCTTCAAAATGATTCCTGACAAGGACCCAATTCAGACATTAGCACAGAATGGGGACCATTATTATATCTGCAGTTTTCTCATGGTATGTAGCCTCCTGTTTTTAAGGCTAAGAAAGTTTAAAAGAGCAGTGCAGGCTATTCCACATCAGTTAGTTGGTTTCACTGCTCAGAAACATTCCTGAGCAAGCTTATTTGTGTAAGTATACATATGTATAGCCTAGGCACATAGCTACTGAGGAAATCTTACACTGTAAATTAAAAAGTAAGTGTAAACAGATCCCTTTAACCTTTAATATACACAGAACAAGAAATCAGTAATTCCTCATTTTCTCTTTTCTCAGTTTGGGAATATATAGAGACTAAAAGACTGCATTAGGAAGAATTTTTTTGTGCCATATAAAGTTATAGCCCCAGACACTCTCCTCATCTATAGGTATTTGATCCAGGAAACTTTCCACAGACAGACAACCTCACATTATACAAATAATATGTTTATTTTCACCCCTCTAATTAGAATAATGGAATCATAGAATCATTAAGGACAGTCCAAGACCATCAAGACGAAACTTTGACCAAATATCACCATGCCTACTAAATCATATTGCAAATTACCAGGAAGCTTGATCAGCAACTGAATGCATACCAGAGACAAGACATCTAGAGGTCCCAATGGCCCCAGCCAAACTTCTTCTGGGACCAGTTGTAGAGGATTATCAGCTCCCACCTTCACTATACTCTCCATGGTTCCCAACCCTAACCCATGTGACTGACTTCCCAGCCTGACCTCGGTCCTGCCTCATCACCACGAACCCAGCAGGAAGTCTCAATAGTTGCTTTAACTTGTCTGTCAGCTCTGGGTCTTCCCTGCTTGCTTCATCCAGATGGCAAGGGCCACATCCCTGGCTGGCCACACTATCACACTCAGCTTCCCATTCCCTAGGGAGCAGCCAGCCCCTGCTGCTCCCTGACAGCATGCATCAGTAGTTAATCTCTTGAAAAAGAACAGATTTTGGGGGTTTTGCAATATTTCTTTTGAAATTCTGTGACATACGTACTAACCCTATTCATTGCACCAGGTCAAGGTGACTACATTAGCCACATCAATTCACCAGGCCAAAATGCAAATTTTTAGTCTAGAAAAATGTTGCTGTTGCAGTTCCTAGGAAGATGACTTAGGGAACAGTCTTATTTAATATTTACACTCACGGCCTTGGCTCAAGGAGTTGATATGTACTAAAGAGGTAAAGTAGTGGCACAAAGTTGACAGGGATACAAGTGAGAGCAGGAATATGCTGGGGAAAAATAAAAAAAAAACCTGCAAAACTGAAATAGTACAAGCTGAATGAGATCTAACATAACCAAACCCAAGCACAGAAAGTTAGCAGCTTCCCACATGACCTTCTACTATAAGCATGAATAATATTCGTTGAAGGAGAGACCTTAATGGACTAGTTCAGTGTCTAATGGCTGCACACCAACTCTGTGAAGTGTCTGCAGAAGAATAACATGACCAAAAGTAGTCCAACTCTGTTGTGACCAGAGTGCATTAAATAAATTCCTACAACACAATTTCTAGTCAATCTTTGTCCAAAGTCAATCCAGTTAACACTCTGGGAAACCGTGCTGCAATGCAAACCAAAGCTCAGCAAGAGGACAGAACCAGGACACTTGCTTCAAAGGTTCATTCTCCTTCTGAATTAAAACATGAGACTATTATCATTACAACACTGCCAGTCTTAAGCTACACATAGTGTGAGATGGAAAAAAATCTTATCTTTCCATAGACCCAGGTACCCTCCCTGAAGTTAATCTACAGCAGAGGGTATTTTAGCAAATGCTCTCTCGCCACAAGAAAAATATTTAGTTCAGCCGCCACCCCATGGCATGAGAGCACTATTCTGTATAACCAAAACCACAGGTGAAGCACATTCTGTATTAAACAGGCATTACTGTGGCTTGTTTGAGAAGTGGAAAGCGAGTCACTTTTCTATCTTGCCCTATGCTCATTAAATATAAGCTTAAGAAAGGCAATTTCAAGGCCAAGCTGAATTAATTTGTGTTTTCTGGACTGTCCTTTTTTTTTTTCCTTACTCCTTTCCTTTAGACCATCAATAAAACATTAGTTGTGAATGGCTGATTTGTTCCTTTTCCAGCAGGTACACTCCAGGCTCACTGCAAGGCTTTTCATTTTGAAAATGTTTTTGACAGAACATTGCTATGTTACCATCTGCCTGAGTGACAAATACCAGCTAAACAGCTTTACTGGGACACTTTGTCCCTTAACGCCCAAACTATGCTAAACTTCCAGGGGCAATTTTAAATATCTTCTAGCCAAAACCAAATGCTACAGCTTGTACTGTATGGAATACATTGAAAGGTTATACTAGAATACACTGTATGAGAAGCCCATGCAGAGAAAGGCAAGTGAAAAGCAGATAACTGTATATATTATTTACTAAGAATGAGAAAAAAGCCCAAACAGCCTACAATCCAAGCCATGCTGGTTTTTCCATCTCATGATGGATGTCATAACAAGCTGCAAGACAGAAAAAGGAATGAAAGGAGTGAGCCCTTTCGCTTGGAGGCAGGCTAGGAGTTTGAAGACTTTCTGTACTTCATGGC
The DNA here is from genome assembly GCA_013397135.1 of Pachyramphus minor. NCBI lineage: Eukaryota > Metazoa > Chordata > Aves > Passeriformes > Tyrannidae > Pachyramphus > Pachyramphus minor. Next base: position 505,449 of record VYXB01005136.1, on the reverse strand, counting down.
ATATGCTGAAAGAGCAAAGGTCCTTTGCTGCCATCAACTGGTACAAATGAAACGAGAAAAAGAAACTTCCTTTTCAAGCAATACAGTCAAAACTCATTAAGTTATGTGCTGTTATGTGGATACAATGACAACATAGCCTTGGTTTCTCAGAGAAACAGTGAAATTAGAAAACCATATCTCTCAAGAGAAATAGTTATATCTTCATTTAAACATCTGCACAACAAAACCAAGCATGACCTCTGCAAAACACAAATACCATTCTACACCCCAGCATGGCCAGGGCTTCCAGACCTGGTGCGTTCACAGAAAGACCTGCAGAATTAAACCTGCAGTTACCAAAGTGATGAGAAAACAAAATAAGACTCCAAAAATAAGACATTATTATTATAGGAGAAAAAGTAAGAATGTAAATTGTAATCATCAGGTGTATAAGACATAAAGGCAGTGGGGCTGTCAGATCTCCATTTCTTGATTATGGTAAAATTTAGTTGAATATTAACAGCTTTCTTTATGTTCCACACACCAAAATACATTCAGGTGGTGGTTGGAGAGAAACAGACACAAAACAGTGTTCTAATCCACAAATATGTGTTATTTGTCTACTCTTCAGTAGATGTCACATAAAAAATATTATCTTACAGCTTGATGTGACAGACAGTACTACAGCTGAAACCAAAGGAATAAGAGACAACAATCACTGAATGCCCTTCATCCTCCACTGTATAATCATCCAAGAGTAGACTGATTTGCTAAATACTGAAGATACACTAAGAAACTAGTAAGAGCTTCCCTACTTAAACAGGCACCTCAAAGCACTTTTGGTTCAAAAATAAAGATTATCCTGTAGTTTTGGATCACTTCTCAGAGATTTTTGTATTCATTTTTTTAACTCACTGCAGCGATTTAGTTCTAAAAATACTCAGGTGGTATGGGGACCAGCTCTATGTTGTCTCCTGTTTACATATATCATTAAGGAGTTTTAAGATTTTCAAAATAAAACAGGGAAAAGTATCCATAATTCTTTGAATGAAGTCTGTGCAGTCAGGAGGGAAATATTTCTGTAGTTTGACATTCAATAAATTGTCTTTTCTTATTCAATAAGGTAAAGAAAAGTGTTGATGTTGCATTTCCAAGTCTGAAAGGATGAGATTTCAGGTAAGCTGCAAGTTCAAAGAGTAGAAAACTCAAAACCGATGTAACACATTTCTTCATGTTTTTGAAGTGTGTGTTAACAAGGGGGTAACGATGCACAATAACTGTCACTTTGATCCTGAACACCTGGCAAAAGCTGTTCTCTGAGGCTTTGATTTGGACAAGCAGCAAACAGGTTAGTGACTCGTATTTCTCAAGTTTTGTGGATGCAACACTAGTTAAAAACCTAGGTATAAAATTCTTCAACTGGTATAGATATTTATGGCTCTTTCATATGAGATACCTATTCCTAATGTTTCATTGTGTCCCTTTTCACATCAAGTCAGAAAAAGAAGATCAAAAAATGAAATTCAAAATGCACACACTCTCAATTCAAATTTTAATTAAATCCTTGTGCCCACTTTTTGAAGATGTTTCTTAGCTGTAACACCTATCCTTGGTCAAAAGTAACAGGCATCACAGACAGAAAACCTAGTTTATTAAAGATATTACAGGAGAGGAACAAAAATATAAAGCGTAAGGATAGAAAAGCAGCTCTGTGCTGCTGGAGTGTGAGTGGTTCGTGCCCTACAAGAAGAGGTCAGCTTGTGGCAGCACACCTGAAAAAGCAGCCTTGTGAGGAGGTATGCTACACTACAAACTCACTGTTTGCATACACAAATATTTCCAAAATGTGCTTTCAAGTACTAACCTTGACAAAAACCATTTAACATTTGTTCCCATGACCAAGTATGAAATTCAGGAATTTGTCCCAAAAGAGAATCTCCAGTGAAGACAAACTTTGAAAATAAAGATGCCAACACTAATCATGAAAACCAGCAAAAGCAAAAACATCAGCATAATTAATTTTAGATTTGCATGCATCTCCTTAGCTTAAAAAAGAGGCAAAGCACCTACGGGAAGGATTTCAAAATCTGCTAAAAACTTTAGAAGCCCATGTTCCACTGGAAGTCAGGGATTTAAAGGACATTATTATGATATTTATATAGTGTTTTTTCAAGGTCCTTTTGGAGCAACAGGATTAAATTTCCACTCCTGGCTTTGTCACATAGACATAGAAGCAAAGAATCATTGGATAATGTAGGTTGGAAGATACTTTTGGATGAAACTGGAAATCATCTTGCCCAAGGCCCCGTTCAAAGCAGAGCCACTTCTGAAGTCAGAGCAGGTTGCTCAGGGTCTCATGCAGACAAGATTTGGAAAGCTCCAAGGATGAGTATTCTGCATGCTCTGCAGAGTAAGGACACAATCTTACTTCAAGCAGTTTTATGGGAGTAAATTCAGTGCCTATGACACATATTATTGATTAGGAGACCTATATACACACATAATCAATGTATCTAATTCTCATGCATTTGAATATCTTTTTGCTAATATTTAAAAACTTGGAATGTAATTTTAAAAGGTCATGGATATGAAATACTTCCGGAAGGCAATTCCAATTTAAAGATCCATTTTAGAATACTTTTGAATAGTGCAATATTTAAAACTATAAGAGAAACTGGAATTACCTGTTAGATGAACCTCTACAATATGTTCTTATTTTTTAAAAAAGACAATAAAAGCTTCTTTAGAAGAACTGCTCATTATCTTGTTTTTACAAAGCACACTGCAAAACAAACCAATCTGTTTTCTTGCCTTATCCCATTTTAGTTCAGGCCTTTTAGAGCCACTATAAAACAAAATTGTAATACTATATTTAATAAACCCATTCAGACTTTATAGGTAATTGGTTTTGCCATAGAGTGACCCTCCCTCAATTCAGGCACAGCTGCAGACTGCCAAGCAACAACTTTAGTCTAAAATATTTCCTGATACATTTTCTTTAGATGAAGTTAATGGCCCTGAGTCAATGCCTCAGGCTATCAACTGTCTCAATCAGTCATTAATCCCCTGAAACTGCCCGGAGCCTCAATTGTTACTGCTTAAACAGACTGAATTAGATTTTGAACAAACAGAACAAATGAAGGTCAATATCAGCAAACAGAATTCAGTAAAAATTAAGAAAATTTTGAGAAATATGTAATAGGTCTGGATCAGTTCAAGGGATACAAGGACTTGATCGCAAGGTCTTCTCTGGTTAGTGAGGACAAGACCAGAAGAACAGGGAATTTACGTCTAACTTGAATGAGATTTAGGTCAGATGTTTAATGCTATAAGCAGTCACTTCTAGCACAGGGTCAGGTCACAAAAGGAGCCTGTACTACCAAAACACTGAAAACAAAGCATAGTTGCATAGTATTTTTAGTTATCCTGGTACAGACCACGTATTTCAAATACACTCTGTCACAGAATTCTACTGATATTGGAAATGCTTTTTTCTAGACTTTACAGAAAGTATTTGGGAGCTTCCTTTATGATGGGTTTTGTTTGCCCCCAACACACACAAATAGGAAAGGAAAGCATAACGTTCTTCAGCATTACAAATTATATGCATGAATCCTTGTAAAATTTGCTGTTTCCTTTCCCCTCTTCATTTTCCAGCCTCATTAATCAGTCATTACTATTGCTATTAAGCAGTTATAATCAACATTCCTAACCAGGAAACAAGAAACTTACCAGCTCTCTTTAGATTACTTTGTTTTCTTGTATAATGTAGTCAGCTGACTACACCTAGCCCATAGAAGACCTCCTGAAAAGGCAAATACTTCACTTCTACAAAACCAACTGAGGTTGCACCGCTAACACCATCTTCCCCTTCAGCTCCTGGGGAATTCATACATGAGTGTACACAGCAGCAACATATGGGCTAGTGAGGCTTAATGGACCAGAATCAGCTCAAATGCAGTACAAATATTTAGCAACAAGAAAGGAAAAATGGAGTACAACATTCATAAGCCTAACCAAAATAACTTTCCTAATCATGATATGATATATGTATGTAGCTCTTAGAGAGAAGAGAATAACGGGGCAGAACTGCAGCAATCCAGAAGCTGTAAACATTGATAATAAACTGGTGTTGTAGAAGTAAAAAACATGTTATGTAACATCTGTAGAAAATGTCTATGTCATCATTTTATAGACCATTAAGTAATCAATGAAACATGCAAGTTAGAAAATGCCAAATAATTAGGTAAGCAGGACTTAAATGGTGCCTCAAGTTGATCACTTCAGTCCGTACAGGATAATTAACAGTACAGAGAGGACTGATTTTGACACACATTCAGTACTGTTTCAGAAACTTGTTTTTGCATGGTCTCTGCTAGAGCTCCTATGTGTTACCTCAGTACCAATAAATCACTACATTTACACAACTAGAGCCACCGGCTACCACCATAACATAAGTGAAGATTTTGCTAAAAAGTTTGTCATTTTCTTCTAATTAATGCCTGATTTTTGTTAGCAATACCTGGCTTTCACAGCTTTCCAGTGCAGTGTAACAGCATAGGAACTGCGTGGGCTTTGGTCATACATGATCTATCTTGCCCAAGCCACTTCATGCAAAAACCACTTCATGCTATCTTTTGTGAGCATCACAGACTGTGCCTGCCATATAATAGGGCAGATAGGATACTTTTATCCTCATTTCCACTTTTGTCTCAGATAAGTAAATGCAGCAGAGAGAGACATCCTTTTATACTTAACAATAAACCCATTCTGTTAGTACATCCCCAATACTTTTACTTCTTACTCAGCTATTTAGACCTTGGGAAGATCATATACATTGTTTAAAATCTATTATTGTCTATTAGGTCTCTTATTAAGCCAATATTATGCACTGACTAATGCACAGATACAGAAAATGACATAAAAGTATATTTTAATCTCTTTTTATTCCTTCCTTATCCTGGACAACAAGCTTGTGTGCAAAATCCACGGTAGTTTAGAATTTCTTTTTTTTCTTTTTTTTGGTAAGTTGTAAATAAAGACTTGTCAAGGTAGTCACTTTTACTCTGCTGCTACTGCTCATTAATACAGATCAGATCAAGCAATAAAGATCTATATTCCCAAAGAAAACATGCCACATTGAGCAAAAGTATGCCAAACACAGATGACCAGCTGCTCATCTGTACCAAGGAAATAGGGATTGGGTGTTCGTGTGCCAAGTACAGACAAACTGGCCTTCTTCCTTCAGCAGTCTCTGGATCAGTGTTAGAAAGTGGTATTCAGAGCTAGCTACTGTTTTGGGAGGTAGCCTCCCACAGCAGCAAGGGCCACTACCCCAGCCCCAGTTGAATCCTGGCAACATCAGGAAAACATTCTTATGAAAGGTTGCCCCCTCCCTAAGCAGCCATCCAAGAGACACAAGGGTTGCTGCTGGGAGACACGGGCATTCTCCTATGGTGATGGAGAAGGTCACTGAAAGTGCAGGTGTAGAGGTTTTTTATGAAGGGGACTGGGAGAGGAGCAGGCTGGCTTGAGAGCAAGAGAAGAAAACTATTCCTCAATCTTTGAAGTTCCTCTGAGCACTCCCAGTTCACCTTTCTTACCAAGAATCCCACTTCACCAGCAATCTCTGGCCATCTGCCTTGACCCACCAGCTAGTTTTACATCACTTCTGAACTTCACAGATTCCTTCATGTTCTTCCTGCTGACCCTCAGAAGCCCTATTAAGTCTCTTCCTAGCCCTCCATGCCAGTCTCCCAAAGCATCCTCTCTAAGACATACATCATGGTTGAATTTCAAAAAAACAGCAGAAAAAACATATGGAAAAAAAGCCATAAACCATTTGACAAGAAAAATAGCTGCTATATTCTTGGCCTACTTTTTCGGTCTTTTCCAAGAACCTACTATTGGCCACTCTCAGAGTCAGGAAATCATCCTAGATACACAGTTGGTCTGATATGCTTTTACAGGCATGGTCAAAAACAAGGGATTGTTTACAAAAATTTTGAAAGCCACTTACCTTTCTTAGATAATTATTTTCTCTGTTCTTTTGCTTGGCATTGTCAGAATTACTAATCCTGTATGTTTGACTCCAAAAGTAGTTGTCATGGAAATTAAGCTGATCTTGCAAACTGTAAACACCATTTCCCTCTAAAAGTGTTTAGGAAGAGAATCAAGAGTTCTTGTTTGAAAGTGAAACAACAAATTTCAATTTGAGCTGGACAATCACATTTCATTGGCAGACAGTAAGAGTAATGAGCCAGCAGGAAACATATTTCTACTGCAGAATTTAGCTAAATTATTGGCTGAGGCTGACTACATCCTTCCTCCCTTCTTCCCTCAATATTTTATAGTAATCTTCAAATCAGTTTGGAGTAGTGTAAATAATTATTGAAACACTTTAGTTTCTGTTTATTTAAAAAATGCAGTGAATAAAAATGAACCTAAGCTCAACTGCTGTGTATCCCAAAACTTCAGTGAGAAATGAGGAATTTCAATATTAATCAAGATATAAGTTGGTGAGTGACAAAACAAATCAAAAAAATATTTATAATTCCAATGCAGAAAGTTTCTGTCACAAACCTTCCTTTAAAACAATGCTGCCTTCATCAATGTACTTGAGGAAAACATACTGAAGTACTCAGAGTAGTTTGCATTCACTTATTCCTATGTGTAACTCCCTTTTTCAATATTTGCATTGAGCTGGATTCTATGAAGTTATAACATGACTAATTGGATATCTATTCTCAATCACAGCATTCAAAATATGAATATTAAAATAAAACAAAAAACACCACAACCGCTCCCAAACAACTACTCTCCTGCTGTAGAAACCTCAAAGATAAGGGGCTAATACATAATGTTTCTCAAACACAGATAGCTTGATGGCTGTGGAGCCAACCAAGGATTGTTGGTAAGAATTTGCTGTGATAAAGAACAGGATGTGGCTGGAGAAGGTGGCCAAGCAAAGACAGGGCAACATTTTTCTCAAACATCTTTGTTCTGGCTCCTGAAAATAACCACAACACAATAAAGAGCAAGCACAGCAAGGAGGTCAAGAAATGGGCATGGACTGTCAATCAAAGGTCAGCCCAGCAGGGGGGGATCAAGATCACCAAAAGATCCCTAAAGCCCTTGACCCATTTCCAGAAAGGTCTAGAAAAATGAACCGCACATGATAACTCATTTGTATAGAAAGAGATAAGCTTAGCCCCAGGACTGAGAAAAATTGTCTGTAAAAAGATACCCCCCCCAAAGCCCAGGTGGCACCCCCAGGACCCTGGATACTCCATCAGCTGGATCAACATTGGAGCCGGGACTGGTGATCTTTCATTCTATCTTTCCTTCTTTGTTTCTTTCTCTCTTTCTCTCTCTCTTTTTGCTTTCTCATTTTCTTCTTTATCACCTTATTCAAAATCAACTGCTGTATGTTTATACTAAAAGAACTAGAAGATAAAGAACTAACTTGCACCAGTTTCCATGCCATTTGTAAAATTTACTAATAAAGCTTTGTAAGTTTCTGCAGACCCTCAAACTTCTGTCATTCCATTTAGACCATGGGCATTTACTAATGTTGGTGCTTCCCCTTCAGGGTGGGACATCACACCTGCTTGTTTTCTGGAAACTGTAAGTAGAAAAATGTGCCCTTAACTCATATTCCACTCGCCAAAAGAAAGTCAGGGCCTCTCAACATCACTTCAGAGATAGGTTCTCTTGCCCATATTCCTAGAAACACCAAATGAGGACACAGAATAGCTGCAGCTGCACAGCTGATATGTGCTGGAAATTGATATCATTTTCATAATGAATTCTGGATAAATTTGATGCTAACCGACATTTCAGAGGAACAAGGCAAGCAGCAAAATCCTATAAAGGCTTATGTATAGATTTAAACCACCATCAGAACTACATATAGAAGATTTTAAATAGTAATTTTCAGCAAGAGCCTTGAGTATCCAAGAGTACCTAACACTAAAAAAAGAAATGTCCATTCTAAGGTATGAGACAGATAGAGCGTAATATAAAAATGAGAAGTTCATGTAAATTATTTGTTCAGGTCTTATAGATGTATATGTCATATATGCAAACCAAAACTGAGAGAACTCTATGAAACTGAGTATCTAAATCAATCCCTGAATTGATATGCACAGTTTTGTAAATGCTTACTCGAAACAAATGACTTTGAGCTTTCTCTTTTGTTTAGGCTCAGATAAGGAGTAGCTGTTGATTTAATGAACTTGTGACAGAGGATCTCAATTCTCTTGATTACATTCTTTTGCAAAACTTTTTATCAGTTTGAAAGATTCCATTATTTTATAATTCTTCCACTCTAGCTGCAGAAAATTCCTCAGACTGACAATCTCTAAATTAAAACACTGCAAGGGCAGCCATTATATCTATTTACCCATTGGGATTTATACCTCATTACTCAGTAGAACTTACATGCAGATTGTGAATAGCTAAAATAAACACCTATACCCACTTGGGATTGCATTTACTGACTTCTCTGTCTTCAAACTCTTGATTAGGTAGAGGTATCAGATTATGTCACCTTTTCATTGCTGTGCAGAAGAGAGATTAAGTAGAATCCTACCTACTACATCTGTAGCAGATCTACTTCACATTTCAGCTACTTAGGATTAGGTTCTCAGCTCACTGGGATCTCATCATACATGTAAGTTATTTCTATCTTTAAAAAGTTCAGCTCAAACTTTGCATTTATGATAGGAAACAAAACCTTTTGCTTTCAAAACTACTATTTACTACTTTTTTCTGTATTTTAAGCTTCAAAACCTGCTAGCTAGGAACTCAGTTTTGGCTTTAAGGTTTTTTGATGGTTATGTTTCGGTTTGGTTTGGGTTTTTTTAACCAAGTAATTAATCACTGGTAGCCGAGTTTTAAAAAGAAGAGTGGTTAATTTATATTTTTATAGATGCCCCTGCCAAGATTTGAAGGCAGATGCTAGAAGTGAAGCAATCTCAAAAATCAAGATGCTTAATTAGACATGAAAATGAGATTTCAGGCATTTCAGTTCTGAAACCTTGGAAACAAAATTCACTGGTATATCACCAAATTAACTTCATATTAGGGTTCTGCTTCATGATAACATCGTTAAGATTTTCAGAATTATTTTTTTGGGAATCATAAATGAAAGCAGTGAAAAAAAGGCACAAGATTTTAAATTTTCAATTAGACCCATGTGAGCTGCTCTCACTTCAAAATTTTAGGACACTAATACCAAGAATTCTCACTTAGCCTATCAGTCAAGGTTTCAAGTAACATATCTCTACATAGAAAGGATATGTATGCAGTGGATGCTGAAACTTACTGCTATTTCTTCATCTGCACACACCATGTGATATGCTTATGAATGCAACACAGTATTTTGGATCTTTGAATATTTCTCCTCATCCTAACCAGTCACTGCAGAAGCATAAAAAACCAGAGACAGTTGGCACAGTCAGTTTGGGTCTGCTTGCATGCTGCTTGAGGATCTAATTCTGGAATTTTCCCCCAAAATTCTCATGGAAGCTCTATCTTCCCCCCCAAGAAAAATACCATTCACTCTGCTGGAATTTTCACTTCCTTCCCTTCCAACTATAGTTACACAACTAAAAAAACAGTAGTTGGAAATACCCCAAACCTATCTGCCAGCCCCCCCTAAGAGAAATTTTCTTCTTTTCTTTACCCTCCTTTCTTTTCAGTATTGGAAACAGTGGAAGTACAGCCTATACCTGTAGCCGGGGACTCAATCATGGGAGTATAATTACAAGCCCATAGTGTCATTTCCCCTTAAGATAAATAATAAAACATTTGTTTCAGTTGCCTACACTATTTTTCCTATACTAAAAAGAAGTGTAATATTAACAGAATGATGAAGTAGCTTTATCCTCCTTTCCAATACTTAATATTCATAATTACATAGCTGTGAGAGGACAGAGACAATCCTTGTCAAATGTTGAACTTTAACCTTTAAGGATTCAGTGGCTTCCATTTACTCTTTTTGAATGCACAAGCATTGCCAGAAAAACTCCAATCCACTACTGCATATTAACTAGCAAAATGTGTGTAATTATCTAATAAACAGGCTGATGGATCATTTTCAATAATTTTCTTTTAAAGCACTGCCCAGATCATCACAAAGTTCACATTATTATAAAGTAGTTTAACTTCATATCACTTTAAAAATTTAGGCAGATTTTCACATCATGATTAACAGAGATTAACAGCACTAACAGCAAGTCTAAACCCAGCATTTTTAGCAATCTGCTGAACTGCACACAATACAGCACGTGTTTCTACACAGCTGCATAGCTACACTGGTTTGGAAGCTGCTACTCTGCAAGTACATGCTGTTCAGGTGTTTATTTTTCCTGTCTTCTGTTCCACAGCCAGTAAAGTTGTACCCTTCCTGCCACTAAACAAATTTAAGCTAATCCATATTCATCAGAACTAGGTTGGCATGATTTGAAAATATGACTTTAAAAACAAAAACAAAAAAAAATAAGAAAGAAGGAAGTAAAACTGAAGGATGACTACGTTAAACATGTTACTTTCCTATCTACTGTTCCTGGTAAAACCTAAAAGAAAATGCTTTTACCAAGAAAGCTCTGTTTCATGAAAAATATTTAGGCATATTTAAGTATTGTATTTTCCCAAGGTCTATCAACATACCAAATTCCTCGAAATGTAGCACGCTAAGTGTTGCTTTTAAGTGAGCAACCTGTCAGTACCTGCACAACAAAGACTCTTACTGAAGATCATAATGTCTCCAGGTCTTTTGCCCTCAAATTGTAAGAATTCTTCCATTGTAGGAGAAGCCAAATATTGATAATTAAAAAATTTAGAGGAAAATTCAGAGTCTCTCAATTCTTCTGCTTTTCTAAATCATACTCCAGCTATTTCAAGATGCTTCTATATAGAATAAGTGACAAAAGGACCTAAGGCTCAGTGGTAATATGTAGGTATCATTTCAGAACTGTATTTCTAAGTCAGTTAGTATGTGCAAAGTCATGACAGAAGCTTTCATAGTGAGTTTGTCACTAGCACAGACCCTGATGCTAATACATCATCAGTAAGTAAGGAAGATGAGGACAGTCTTTCATAAAAGAAACTTAATTTGATTACATGCCACACTCTTTCTACACTCCTGAAACAAGGTACACAGGGGCTAGGTTTGCACTGCATTCCTGGGACAATAGGTAGCAGATGAAAAATTTTGGGATTGTTGTGGTTTTACCACCCCCCCGGGCTGAAATTGTCAGGTCCAGGTAGATTTCCAGAGAAAAAGCGAATCAAGTTTTAGTAACACCTCTGCTGATGACATATTTAAGAAAACAGAAGAGAAGGGGGATTGCGCAGAAGAAATTTGGCAGCCATGTATGAGGGAGGCAGCAGGCCCCTCAAAGTGGGGGGCTAGGCCCCTCTCAACCTGGCCTCGGGCCGGGGGCAGGAATGTCATTGAAGTCTCTCCAGCCGGGATATGTAACAGTGGAGAAACAAACAGAAGGACAGAAGCTGCCCACCTGCAACTTGTCTGCAGAAAGAATTCCAGCCTGGCGGAGAGCAAAGAGGACTTGAGATAACTGAGTTTCCTCCAAGGTTAGTTTCAGCAGAAGAGCTGAGGCGAGGAGAAATTCCCCCCACCACCTCCAGCAGGGAAAAGACTGAAAGTTACAAACCCCTGCCACCATTAGAAGATAATGGGGTGCAGAGACCCCCCAGAAGTTAATGAGGGAATTTGTCCCAGAACAGACGAGTGCCTGAAGGGGTTATGTCCCTTGTGAGAGGTCTGAATTGAAACAGAGCCCTGTTAGAGACCTGTACCCTTGGAAAGAGACATTTATGCTGGATCAAGTTGTCTCAAGTAGAACTTGTAGTCCCAGGGAGAGATCCATGCTGGTGCAGCTCACCTGTGACCCTAAAAGACAGCAGAGTATGGAAGAACTGTTGTCCTGAATGGGTCCACAAGGCGAGGTCTATTTAAGACTGTCTTCTGTAGGAAGGGACCTCCACAAAGCAGAGGAAGGACTCAAAGCCATTCTCTGTAGTTGTGGGTGAAGACTGTGGTAAATTAAGTGTCCTTCTGCGAAGGACCCCACAGGAACAGGGGAAAGGACTCAAAGCCATTATCCCCTATAACTGTGGTACAGACCATAATGGAGTGAGAGTCCCCTTACAAGCCATAGAAGACCTCAGGAGGTTTGGTGTGCCCGTGGCCTCTGGTCCTAGCTGGAATGGAGGAGGGACAGACCCAACCCTGAAGTCATCATGCAACAGAGCCAGCCGAGAGAGAGAACGAAAGCAATCTCCAGCAACAACACACTGAACCTGTCGTTCTCAAGATAACAGAAAAGACACTTTACAAGTGCTACAGTAATTGTTTCAAAAGGAAGAACCTTTCTTCCCTCTGGACTGATACAAAGGGTGGAGAAATGCTTTTGTAAATACTTACGATGATTTGATAAAAAGAAGAAACCTTTCTCCTGAACTGAAAAGCGGGAAGAAATGCTTTGTTGGACCTGGTACTCAGCCAAACGACCAAACACACAGCGGGGACCTTCCCAAGGCGGGGGAATAAAGACTGAAAAACCCGAGACAAGTCGAACTTATAAATAACAACCTGACATTCTTTACACAAGATAAGCAAGTTTAATTAGAACTGCTGTAGTATATTCCTTAGTTTTTATCTTGCTAGTAATAAATCTTAGTATTATACCCCTTATGTCAAGCCTCTCTTTTGTCTGTATAAAACCTCTCTCAACTTATAGTAACTGTGTGGAGGGGGGAGTTCGAGTAAAAAACATTGATCCCTCAACAAAACCACAATAGGGATGATAGGGGAGATGAAGCTCACCATGCAACAGCTGATCCCTCCTGTGCCAGAGAGCACAAGCCTCCTGCGCTGTCAACTGCTAACTAGGGTGCTGGGGACTCTGGCTGTCCTCAGCTGGAAAAGACTGAGCACCTTGCTTTAACTGGAACTGGCTTCATGTCCTTAAAAATAGTTCCAGGGCTCTTAATCTTGATCTGTCCCCTGAGGGTAGGAAGATCCTGGCTCTGTGTGATCTGCACAAGCCACGCAGACCATTGCTAGATTTCCAGTAATGGGCATATGTTACTATGACAGCATCCTCAGAAAAGACCGCAGTGAAGCTAATTGGCCATGGGTGTCAACATCATCTTTCCCTGATTAATTATCCATTGTGACTATGAAGTTTTACCATTTTATCTTCAGAGAATTATAAGAGAAGAAGCCAGGCAAGCTGAAAGATGCCTGGTAATTGAGACACAACAGAAGAGTTAATTCAGAAGGTTTCATGACGAGTGAAGGAACTAACAACTGAACAGAAAACTTCTATTATTCTGTGATTTCCCATTGCCTAATCATTGCTGGAGAAACAACAATGAAAACGCTTCACAGGACTGGAAAGGAAGTTTATGTTTTACAGATTGATCAAGAAATAGCAAGATTCACCAAGCCAGTTTTTCATTGCATTTCTCACACTCTGCCAGGTCAAGTGAGTGGAGGGTCAGTAGAAAGTGCTTTGGCAACAGAAGCATGGAGGGTGGGGAGAATTTCACAGTTCAAAATTTCACAATTTCCTTGGAGCACAAAAGTATATTTGGGTTGTCATCTCCTAAAGAGGAAAACACTGCAGCAAATAAAGAAAAATTAAAAATACGCTAAAACAAACAAATATGTTTGCAGTATATATTCTGAAATGTAATTGTGTGCTCTCCTTTCATAACCATCTTCATCACAGAAATATTTCTATCTTTACATGAATACTATAAAATGAAACCATTCTTTCATGGTTAAACCTTGCCTAATAACATAAATTACTCTCAGTGATCTAATTAAAGGCTATAAAATACTTCTCCAACAGCAAAGTTGTATTACTGTTGGAGAATCCCACATCTAGACTAGGCTCAGGGCACACAATGGTCTGTGCTGTAACCCTTCCTCTGCAGTCCTTGCTGTCAGCTCCTCACCACTTACAAACCTTCTGGATTCTGCATCCAAATTCAAGGCCCACCTGTGACAAAACACAGCTGCCTCACATGGACTCAGACTGCTTTACACTTTCGAGTTGTACATGTTCCAGTCACACAGTTTTTCTGCACCAGCTAAAGATGCCCATATGTACTAACACAACCAGGGAAAAATGCTTTCCTAACAAGAAAGCAGAGGAGAGAGAGAGAAGCTCACACCAACACCAGCCAATGCTACATTACTGCTTAGGGCACTTACTGCCCTAACAAGCAGAAGCGTTATCAAAAACAGCCATTCCTCCCACCAAGGCAAGATAAGAACTGTGCCAGGCAGACACAAGTGGATTCAATGGCCCCAGGCAAGCTGGTGCAAATTACACCTCCAGCTACAGACCACCTTCTAAGTTTGTTTAAACTTAGTTTTTTAATTCCAAAGTTCTGATAAAATACAGATATTCATCCAACTGAATTTCTTGAACACCCCGTGAACCACTGTTGAAAGAAGAAAGATTTCTCAGACACTTTTTTCTTCATGACCTGACTTCAGCTGTACTATGAAATAGGATTGCCATCTCTACCTCCTGCCTTCTTCACAAGGAAGCAGAAGTGACTCTCTGATGAGCCATTTAGAAATGTGAATGTGCTATGAAGAAATACCTACTCAGAAGCCAAAATCAAGAGAACAGATGTTAGCCTAAAAAAAAAGAATCAGCAAAAGAGGCAGCAATTTTTACATCTGAGAAAAAAGTTAATGTATCCTCTGATAGGAGGACTTAAGCAAAACTGAATTACAATCAGCAGCTTGTTTCACAGGATATTTTTTTTTTCACAGGATACCTATAATTTTTTTTTTCTGAGGAAGGAGTCACAAGAAGCCATGGTACCTAATACAAGCCATAGGAAGATCAAATCCATTATGTTGGTTAGTAAAGACCAATTGTAAATTATTAATTAATATAAACATATTTTTTCTAATGTTTTACTCATGGGATTATCAATGTCTTTGATGTCCTCAAATCCATTTTTTGCCATAATAAATAATTTCCAGGATTCACGAGGCAGTATCTAAAAATACTCCTAAATATCATTATATAAAATGACATGTGAATGCTGGTTCAGTAATGCAAAAATTAATGCATTTTTTCCAATGTGCTGCCCTACATCTACCAGATAGGTCTCTATCAGTTACTATGTAAGTATTAAGTGAATTTTATTTGTCCATACCACATTTTCTGCTCAGTATCTGCTTCCCAAACGCCTTTTAAAGCCATAATACCTCTTCTGCTCTGTTTCTGTCACCATCATGGCATCACAGAATCATAGACTCAGGAAAATTTACTTTTGAGAAGCCCTTTAAGGTCATCAAGTCGAACTGCCAATTCCACCACTAAACCATGTCCTTAAGCACCACACCTACATGTATTTACAGCCATCCCAGCCATGAGCAACCAGTTTCTCCAGGAGAATACTATGGGAAATGGTGTCAATGGCTTTTACTAATGTCCAGTTAAACAACATTCACTAAGTGGGTGCAACACTCCAGTCCTGAAGCCTCAAGCTTTCTGGGAGTATCACTTTATATTTAAGACTCAAAGAGTTCGCAACAAACTTTTGCAGAGCCTTTCATTCTTAATATCTTGAAGTCACTAAAGAGAAAAAGCCACAGACTTATTCCCAAGATATTTCTTTTAATTTAGTGAGAAAACAGAAATTTTGGCAAAAAGTTTACAGAAGCAACATACAACCAAGGAGAAGATTCCACTGAAGTACCCAGCAAACACCAACCCACACAACACTTAGTAAAAATACAACTCATTGGATTTGTTACCCCCAAGAGTGGGTAAAGGAAAGAGTAAAGGAAGAAAAGAAATTAAAAGAAAGAAGGAGTAAAGAAAGTGGTTAGAATAACACAATTGCATAGCTACCACCAAAGGGTCACATGCTGATAGCAGATCCTGAGACAAAAGACAAAACAGAGCCCTTGTGCTCCTGAATTTATATGCTTTGCCTATCATGGTCACCTCTCCTAGGTGGGATGTCCAGCTCAACTGACCACTTAGCACCCTCCAGGCCAGACTGAAGGGTGGTGCAGCCAGTCAGAGGCTCCAGGCCTTTTGTTTGACAGCTGCTCTATGCAGGCTCCGTGGTGCCCTCAGGCTGCAGGCCATGTGCCTTCTGTCCTGGCCAAACACACACACACACACGGTTTGTTCTGACACAATAGTCCAGTGGGATTAATCCAGTCTCCTCATAAGCAGGACCTGCCTTTCATAAAACCACGCTGGCTAGACCTGAACACCTGGTTGTCACATATGTGCTGCATGGTGTTACTTAAAATGATCTGCTCCACCAACTTTCCCCAAACCGAGTTTGGGGTCTCTAGTTCCCTGGTTCCCCTTTCTGGACATTCTTGTAGATGGGAGTCACATTTGCCAACCTCCAGTCACCTGGGACCTCCCTGGTTAGGCAGCACTGCTGGTAAATGATAGAAAGTGGTTCGGTGGTCACTTCCACTAGCTTCCTCAGTATGTTTGGATGGATCTCATGTGGTCACATACATTTGTGTGTATGTAAGTGGTGTGGTAGGTTGCTGACTATTTCCCCTTGGATTATGAAGGCTTCATTCTGCTTCCTGTCTTCCAGCTCAAGAAGCTGGATACTCAGTACAGCTGGTATTGCTTTTAAAGGCTGAGGCAAAGAAGACATTAAATACCTCAGCCTTTTCCTCATCCTTTGTCACTATGTTTGCCTCTGCATCCAATAGAGGATAGGTTGGACTCGATGATCTCAAAGATCTTTGTTTTCAGCCTAATGCAGTGTTTCCTGCCTTTCACTCTGTAAGTTATTTATACTCACAGAATAATGTATTGCATGCAAGATAAAGACATATGTATGTATCAGTTCTTACTTAGTGCTTTTCAGGAACAGCATTTGTGTAACTTTATAAAAGGTATCTTTATACCCACTCATGGAGAGAATATGGGGCCTCTGCCCACTGATAGCATATCTTAGAATGCAAACCAGGCATCCCCAAGTCCATTTGGGGGTTTTATCAGTTCTCTCTTAAAATACTGAAAATTATGACCAAAATACAAATTATCACAGAAAAGAACCATGTTCTCAACACTGGAGAGGGGTTTAAGATGATTCTTTTCATGGCCAGCTTTGGAAAGTTAGGCTTATATTACTGGCTATGTCTCTAAGCTTTCTTCCTGAGCCATAGCAGACATAAATAATGTTATTTTTTTCAGATGAAAGTGCATATGCTAGTGCCAACCTTACTCCAGTTACTAAGGCAACAAGGAGAATACATACACAAAATTCGCAAGCCAGATAAAATCAGCTCCTGTTTATGCATGAGTTGTGACTATCAGCATTGGCAAAGATTTTAAAAACAGATGACTGGCACTGGAATATTAAACAGACAGCATTAATTTTACTCTTTCTTCTGCTGTACACATCACATTTTACTTATGCCCTTTTGACTTCACTCCCTAGCAGAAAATTGTTCTAGCTTAAGTATGGAAGTTATTATCATTCCTAGCTTCAGATTCGGGCATCCAAATAAATAAAACTTCAACTGTGCTTAGAATCAAGAAGCTTCTAGGCTCCAAGGCTAATAGAAAGGCTAGGATTAAAAGTGGTAAGAACAGGCTTAACTATCTGGAATAATGTCAGCAAAATATCATGTCATTTTTATGTGAAGCAATTTGATGGTGAAAATACAATATCAAGCCTTACATTGTACCTAATCAAGGCTAAGTTACAACATCATATCAAACCTTTATTAAATTAATCTTTGGAAAACAATTCTCATAAGTTCATTCATTCTATCCATAACACTTTAGTCACAGCAGTTGTAATTCTGCTGTAAACAACATGCTAATTGTATTTCTCAGTCTTTACAGCCAGAGACGCGCTAATGGATTTAAGCATGTCACTACAACAGGAAAGTTTCTCACAAGAAACAAAAGCCCACAAACAAACCACTCTCCAGCTAAATTGCAGTTGCCCCACGCACACACCCACAGCCACTTTGCTTCTTTCTGAGCACTTGCATAGGAGATGAGCAATATCCATTGTCAGTATAAACATGCAGTAGAGAGAGATGTTTCATCCTCTGCAAGATCAAGTGCTTGCATAATGGAAACCATGCTGTAATTTGACAGCCTAGCATACATCAAGTCATACATTATGTTTTCTACAAGTGTCCCTGTAAATCAGTGGTCTCTAATCACTAATTCATAGTCTATGCTGATTTTGGTGTAATTCACAACACATGATGGGACTTAACAACATTTAAACCACTCACTAATGTAGAAAGTTGCAGCTACATCTTCCAAACATAGCTGGGCTCAATAAACTGCCTCAATTTACAATGTTTTATATTTAATTTTTATATAATTCCTTAAAAAAGTAATGTACCGTCTATAGGAGCACAATGAGCATTTCCTTTTGTATATAAAGTATTTCTTAAATGTTCTTCATAAAAGCATATCAAATCCTCAAAGTGCTTTCAGTAAATTATATATGTACAATTAGCTGATTTATTTTTGAAACGGTTATCAGATAAATTACATGTCTGTGATTTATATGCCATGACATTAATAAAGTTAGTAATAAAATACTGTGTTAATCAGAACCAGGAGTTCATCCATGTATAGCTGTATTTCTAGAAAACCATATTAAATTTAAACTGGAACACCATTGTATCATGAATGCTATGAAACACTGCTGCCATCTACACAAACTAGCAGTGAAGAAATCTGGTTTGCAAAATTTCTTTCTGCAATAATATTTTAGGTAGCAGCTTTAGGAACCTTACTGTTGGGATAACTAAGTAGTTTATTGCACCTTCCTATTTTTTTTTCCTTTCTGTGTGTATTTTCTCAAAGGAATGCCTTTTTCCCTCTGGTATGGCTCTCTAGCAAAAGTGAATTTTGTTGAAATTAATAAAACAAGGCATTTTTTGACACTATGAAAAACATCCAGGAGAATATTTTAAGTTGTATCTAGTAAAATTCTCTTTAAGCATAAGAAAACAACTCCAAGGAAGACTGATTTCCACTGACCTTTATTTCCACTACCTTTCCCTGTAACTTCCTGAATATATCATACCTTCACTATATTCTGTAACTTTACCTTTGTCTGAGGCATATATTAATTCTCTTCACAAAAAGTCCTAATTCTCCTGCCCAACCACCCCATGAAAAAAAGTAAAAATAAAGGAATAGTTCATATAGTGCTGGACCACAGCCAGTGCTTCTATGTCAGCAGAAGTGCATCTTAGTTCATATAAATATTTCCTTTCTATGTTGAATATATTTAAAGCTTAGTTTTTTCTTATAAGTGTTAATTACTTTAGCCTTTTGAATTATAAAAGAGAAATTATTAGAGGGAAATTGTTAAGAATTCATAGGAAATAAAGTTAAAAGAGAGCATTTGCATACATTTTAAGGGCAAAAAACCTGAAACACTATGCCTCTGTTTTTTTATATGGATTCTTGCAAGGGCTCCTTATGCCTCAAAGTACATCTCTGTTTAGTAAACTGCTCTTTAAATTCCTATGCAAGTTCTTTCATCTGCTTTTTCACAATATTTCATTTCAATTTCCATGGCAATCTTATTCTTGAGAACTTTACATGTATTCTGCAGTTTACATTAGAATACATAAAGTGTAATTCAGAGAGATGTCACCATAGAACTTCTGTGTAGACATGTGCACGCCTTCTGAAATGGCCAGTAGACAATTACTTGAACCACGCTAGACAAGAAGAAAGGAAGAAATCTGGGCACATCACTCAACAGAGCATGGTCCAGAGATCCCTGTCCTGTGCTACACAAAAATTCTGGTATCCACCTTTTCTTTTCCCCAAATATGCCTTTTTGGCTTTTTCGTGTTTTGCATTCTTTAAAGAGACTGAACTGCTAGTGATTAAAGACCCAAACATTTGAGCACCTGAAGTGACTTTCTATGTGCTGTAAGAGACTGGACTATTGGTGCTGATGGCTCAGTCAGCAGTGTGCTTTGCTAACAATGTGCTGAGTAGCCACCCAGGCCAGGGACTGAAGGTGTGCACGTCTGACACCTCAGGCTACAAGGTGGATGTTAAACAAAATAAGAAAAAAGGTGGGGTAGTGTTTCTTTTTCCTTACACAGATGACTCAGCTGTGATAACTCCCTGGAACATTCCCACCCAGCTTGAAGACATTTATCTTTTGTTGATGAGGTATAAGGGGCCAAAATGGACTCAGCTGTACTGATGTAAGAGATAGCTGCAATATCTTAAAAGCTGTCAAAGACTCCCAAAGTATCTCCTGACTCACAGTATTACATTATCAAGTATAAAACTCTCCACCCAAGGGAGGTTTTGGAGGTGTTTCCACCTCAACCTGAGTATATATAACTGAGTTTTGGGGCTTCCTTCACCACCTGGGGCTTCTACCACCACTTTGATGGATCTGGATTGTGACCACCTCTTCAACAGGACTACAACCATCACTTTGACCAACAAACATCAAAATTGCAACAATGAAGTCTTGTTGCTGGATCCAACAAATGTTTTGTGGGTCCTTCCAGTTGTATGGCAGGTCTACAGTCCTGCTGTGACTGCCTGTACCGGCACACATCCTCATTCCAGCACCATGCAAGGGCCTGCTGGTATTGAATCCAAACTATCTGCTGTTTCCTAATAGCACTGACTCTTCAGCCACTTCTGCCAGGTTTTCTGGGCATGGGGAAGGTGAACCATGCAGAAGGGCAGTCACCTTGTCTCTGTCCTGTGACAATGTGTGTTTTTCCAGGTGGTGGAGACTGGCTGCCATCTCAATTTGGTCTGGTGGGCAGGGCTTTGGAAGTTTCTCCTCATCAGTTGGTTTAACCCAGTTTTATCAGTATTATTATTAGCATTTTTTCTTGGTAAAGTTACTTTTTCATTTACATCTGGGTGTATTTAGTCTCTCCCTATACACTGGAGAAGCCAGGGGTATTGAATCCAAGGGAGCAGACTTCTAACTGAGGTCTCTGCTCCTCCAACTTGTCTCAAACCGAAACACCAACACAGCACATGCCCAAAGTGGGTGTGTCCATCCACATGTCCCCAGAGTACTGCAGAGCTGTTGGTACTGAGTTTGGCCTAACTATATAGCCCTTCTACTTAGAGCCAAATCAAAGCTACTTGAGTTTATTCCAACTAGACTATATGGTATTTGTGCCCGATCATTAGTCTTGTGCACCTGAAATAATGGGATGTACTTCAACCCATGAATATATGAGACTGTTTCACTAGAACAGCTTTTCTGACGGTATTCCTATAAACGGGAATCTGTGCTAGCATTAGGAGAGAGGTTTTACTTAAAAGTCTGAAAGCCTTAACACCTGCTACCAGCTTCCTAGGTAATATCACACAAATGGCTTAATCGCTATTTCCTTCATTTGGGAAATAAGAAAATAATCCTGTTTTTCTGTGGAAGGCATGTGATAAATTAAGATGAGCAACATAATCATTGAGTTTAAGGTGCTACAGACATCAGCAATTAGTAAATGCTTCTGTGAAGTGAGATATTGATAGGAAAAGGGAATTATGAAGTTAATCACACAGTTTTTATTGAGCAAATGATCATTTAAGCTTCATATTCAATGAACTTGGCCAAAATTCAGTATAATTTACTAAGCACTGCTAAAATATGCAGAATACATCTCAGAGTGTAACAGTACGAGCTGTAAATAACTGTTTGTGGAAAGGTTATTGCCTTTAATTTGCTCATTTGAATGTCTGTTCTTTCACTAATTAATCTTTTGCTCAGTTTTACTGTAATCTTGGGAAATACAACAGTTGAGAGGTAAACAAAGGAAACAGGATTAGACATAAACTATCAAGCACAAAAAAAGGACAACTCCTAAATAAAGGAATAATAAATTAGACAATGCAGAATGGTTTTTATTGTATACTCAACCTTTGAGGCAATATAAGTGCTATGTACTTGCTTGATAAACATGTATTTTATTTCAAGTCATAAAAACAATTACAATGGCATTTCCCTCCATCTGTATTGCATGGCTTACCATGCTATCCATGACTAATCCTTTAAAACTAATTTCTGTAAACAAAACATCTTCCCTGAACAGGATAAAAATCACTTTATAAGGGAAATAATTCTTAATACCAATTACTAGTTTAATTAACTGATACTTAGAGATGAAGGCACCTCTGATAACGGCAAAGTTGGTAATTTGGAGAATTAAGGCTTTGCCACAAATGTGTTGGTGTTTAGTTTTGGGTGGTCAGGATGCAAATATTTTGAAACCTACTGTGTTAGCTGTTGTCAAAGTAGACAAAGTAGACTCCTAAGCAACTACTACTTCAGTGAAACTTTACAGTAGTAAGGTAGTACTTTACAGTTTAGAACTCTGAGCTAGAGCAATTCCAGAAAGTCAAAAACATCAGTGCAAGCTTAACATAATTCCACTGATGAACCGCAAGAAACTGCAATTCTAAATTATATTGACACAATTGTGAAACCAGAATTTTACTCACTAAGTAACAGTGCTTCTGCTGTTTCTAGAAAGTTGTGCCCACTACTACTTTTCATTACCCACTGTCTTGCTCAAACCTTTGTTAATAGCCTGCATCACTTCATGTGGTCAGCCTTCTGACAATGGCTACATCCCAAATAGGAGCTGGCAGTTGCCCTTCCAAGGCACAGATTAGCAGCTCCACAGTATTTGGAATTGCCTCCCATGTACATGTACCGTGCTCAGAGCTCTTCTCAGTAAGAGGGCAGAACTTGCCCTGGTAACACTAAGGGAGATTGGCAGGTAGATAAGTAGCCAAGTTCCTTTTGTAATATAAATACAGGCCTTGGGATTTGAGTCATAGGTCCTAGAGTGATTGTCTCAAGGTATTTGCTACCAAATACTTCACTTAATCATGGTGAGTAATATTCTACACATGCTCCGTACACATTCTACACAAGCTCCTACAGTCAATGAAATTCGCACTGCCACATTTTTCAAATGCCCAAGGTTGTAATTATTACACTAGGTCTAGACATTACCATTCCAGCCCTTTTTCTTGACCTCTGTAGTGAGCTCATGCATTCTGTACTCTGGTGAGAGTTAGAAATTCCACTAGCCCCAGTTATATTCAGATTTTTTTTCCACCACATAAACTGCACGTTCAGAAGCACAGAGTACTAAGTTCCACGCTTTTAACACATTACTGCTTGCCACTGCAGTAATATTGGACAAACATTTCAATTATCTGATGAGACTCCAGAGCAATACCTGAAAAATATTATACCAATAATGTGAATTTTGTTTTTAATGTATATGTAACCGATATACTAGAACAGGGGGAGTTTGAGAAAGAACATTTAGCACAGATGAGAAATTCCACTGTTTGTGAGGACCTGAAGAAGAGGAACTGGCCCCTCCTTGCTTCAATAGAAAAGAATGAATATTGTCCAAAAAAAAATAGGTAACAAAATGAGAGACAAAAAAACTAAGAAAGAATAGAAACAAGAAACTTTTTAACCAAAAAAAAGAGAAAGGAAAGCAACCAGGTGCCTAGATGAGCGCCCAGTAACAGAGTAGTGAAAATCTCACCTTATAACTGTGTGAGAATTGCAAAGACTAAATGAGGTGAAACAAAAAAAAAAATTTAATCTGTCCAGTTCACTGTGAACAGGAAGACAAATTATTTTTTCTCTTTCCCTTGTAACATCTTTTCTTTTCTTGAATTGTTAAGGTTCCTTCACCGTTCTTTAGTGTAAACAAACCATGTGTTTCCTATCTTTCTGCATAAGTAATTATTGCTGTTCTCTTCTGCCATATCTACAATTAGTCTTTTTTTTTCTTCAAAAGTGATATTGCCAAAAACGCTTGCAACACAACTTTGGTTTTCCCCAAAAAATACAGGATAACCAACTTCCCTAGAAATGACTCACACCTCTGACCTACTGAGTCCTGAAGAAAATGTGAAGGTGAGGTTCAACATGTTCACTCTGGTACACAAATACTGGATCCATTTTGCAGAGCATTACGTGGACAAATATGTTATTCATTTCCTCGTTGGTAAGCCCTGCCTCTTGCCTTGGAGGGGAGATGGCAGGAAAGGACAGCCAAAGGACATTCAAAGGGAAAAGGAGGTTGAAACCTTTCTCTCCCATTTCTCAGAAAGTTTCATTAAACAGAATCTAGTTCAGTAATCAGTTAAACTCTTTCCTCACATTATGTGCCAGGTATTAGTATTTCACAGAACATATTTTGACTATTTATTTACATTCTATGGTTCCTGACCACTGAAGATTTTGACACGAGCAGGACGAAACATCGATGTAATCCTGTAAACTTAATCCATTTTCTGTTGTACTGAAGATTAACTGTATTACATTTTAATTACAGCAAAAAAACACATGTAAAATTAGAGTATGTAAAAAAGAGGCTTAAAATATTTTCGTATTCTTATCACTGCTTTAAAATATGTATTGTCAGGAGACTGAATTCTACTCCAGGTATCACCTTCTGCACCTCACATGCCCATTCTCTAACCAGCCAGGCCAAATTCTTTACAGACCATTTTACTTAGCTATACAGTGGGATTATATTCCCCACCCGTCCTCAAAGAGCACTTGAGATATAGTGATTATAAGAAGTACTTGGTACAATTACAATAAAGTAAAATACCTCCCACAGCCCTAATGAAATGAGAGAAAGTAAAGATGTGCCACTGTGAAGTCCGTGTTTCACACATGTATGTTTCTTTCTGAAACTCTTCTATTTCTAAAGATGCACATGTATACTTTACATATAACACAGGCTGACATGCAAAAGCTTATACTCAAATCAATATTGCTGAGTTCATGCAAACCAATAGACAGATTTACATGATTAGAAGAGCTGCTATGATATTAAGGCTACAAAGTATTTTTTTTTTTTGTTCTTTCCAAAGCCTTCCTAAATTGTAAGAAAAAAAAAATGAAGTTTTAGTAAGTGTTACAAAGCCTGTTATGGATACATTAAGAAAACCAAGAAAATTTGGAGTCATTTAATTCAGATTTGCCGCTACTGCTACTGTCGAACTATTGGAAAAACATTACCTCTCTATCCTGGTACCCAATCAGGATAATGGTAGCCTATGCCTTCCATTCAAGTTGTACTAGAGGATATACAGACTGATTTGCACCCCTATTTTTATATTCCTCTATTTTATATTCCTTGGTGTGTATGTCTTGTGAGAGAGAGAGAGAAAACTTAGTATTTTATCAATGGTTTATTACAATAATAGTTATCATGAGCAGAAAAATATACATTATTAAATATGAAAAACATGGGTTTGCTGTCAGTTGGCTAGTTCAGATTCTGTGTAAGTCCTCAAATACAGCAATGTTACAGGAATTTTTATGAGCTCTTCACAGGATTTTGTGAATTGTAACTTGCTTGAAAAGCCCTTCATCTGCACAGTTCTACTGAGGCCTACCTGATTACTCTGGGGCTATATTACTGTAGGGGCTATAAAGCATCTTCTTACGCATGCCAGCTACAAAGAGTGCTGGGAACAAGCCATGAGCTGAGCAATTTCAGCATAAGGAGGAAAAAAGGAACTAGACCAGACCCAATCTGAAAAGTAAATCATTAACACAAGCACTTTCTGTAGGTGAGCGTTTCACTCTGTGACTAGCTGAATTCTGATTCTTAAAATCAACACAGCAGAACAGAGGGTGTCGTACTAATGACTCTGTTTACTTACATTATAATCACACTTATTCAATACATGATTAATGACTAAGTATACAGTGAATCTATAAAACCCAAGGACATACAGTACCCACAGGTGTTCTGCTTTGTTATTACTTTGGAGCCTTATGTACTTGGTATCACTTTGATTGGATGGTTTTTCTCAAATCTCCAAAACAGAATAAGACTTAACTATAGCATTAGTTTACTGAACTATTACTTTTAGTCTGGGAAACCTACTATTTTCATCTCAACTGAACTTGAAGATTCGAATCAAAATGTATTGTGGAGCTTATGTGAGTAGAATGATCTGTTCTCTGAAATCTTTCAAAACTTTTCATTCTTCTTGAGGTCTCATCACATATGTTGGGATCCATTTCCCTCAATTGGTAGAAATTAACCTCAGGTGAAGTTAATTTATTTGTGATTTGGCTCTAATCCTCGTGTTCCTTACAATATATATCAAGTGTCTGAAATAAAGATTAAAATATAAAGAATTATCGGTTCCTGTCTCGGAATGTTAGACCTTTCAAAAAAAAAAACAACTTAAGCTTCTTTGTGAGGCTCTGTTTGTGGGTTTTCTATGCTTGCACTTAGCTACTACACAAGAAACTAAATTACATACTATCACCTAATTGTGTTAAATATGTGAATTTCTCAGAACATACCCTTTCCAGGTACTATTTTGAGGAGTTTATAATTTCACAAAACCATCTGTAACTGCACAAAGTAACTGAATAGATTTAACATTTATAAACATCTGGTTTTGTTCACAATGCGAAAAATATTTTAAAGCAGAGAAATGCTACCTCTATAAGGGCCATAACACATTTATTAGTTATTGTTCCCCATCAAAAATTGTAGCAATATATTAAATGGTTTCATTAGCACTCTTTAAGAAGAGTTCATAGTGCAATTTTAAATCTCCTTTCTGGAAGCTAGTTATTATTTCATGACAACAAAATATGAAATTGCTCTCTGTACCTGGCATATTGATAATTATGTTCACTAAAGACTTTCTTTTAATTATTATTAATAAGAATAATTATTCATTCCTCTCAAATGCTTTTTGCATTTGAAAATGCAAATCAATATAGAATTTTCTAAAGGAGAAACATTTTTTCCTTACTTATTTTAATTGAAAGTATAATTGATTAATTACTTCAATCCTGTCAGTAAAGTATTTCTTCTGATAAAATTATACTGCATATATTTGCTTTTCTAAAGTAATAGTTATTGAATGGGGATTACTAATGTGCTTGGTTTTCTGCAATTTGGGATCTTGCATCCTTTACTAGACCAGCCAAGAACTTAAAAGGGATTTTCTTCTTTGTTTCTTTATTTTTGCTCTTTAAATTACAGTGATTATGTAATCTATTCCTAATTATTAAATGAAGACAGCAAGACTAAATCTACCTGACAAAGGTAGTAGATTAGTTTCTGCTGGAGATGTCAAGAAATTCAGTTTCTTTTCTCTTACTGATTTATTGAGACCAATTGTATTTAAATAATTGACACTGCATTTCCATATAGTATGTTGTCTGATATTAATAGTAGTACATTACAAAATAACTTACAGAAGAAATTATTTTAAGTCATTACAATTGGCAATTATGATATTAATAATAATAGTGCAATATTTTGATATATATCAATGTATTATAAAGAAATTCTAATAGATTATATGGTAATTCTTAACTGTGGCAGACGTTTACAACAGCTACATAGGCTTAATTAATTGTAAGCCTTTAGGACTACTTGAGCAGAAGGGACAATTTAGTTCCTAATTCTGATCCCCTGAATTGCACCAAAATACTCCAAAATAGACAATGTTAATACCATCTCTTTATTCCCTCTTCTTCTAAACATAGAAAGACACAATGATATGCCCTTTGTTTTTCTCCATAATCACAGAATTACAGAAGTAAGAAAGCAGAGAAGCAACTGTAGACAATGGGGTGCATATCAATTTCAGAAAAGCCAGAAAAACCTGATTACAGGCTTTCTCTGATGGATTTGTAGGCTGAGTAAATTTTTATTCTTTATTCCCATTTTCACATATTGTGGAATAGAAAGGGAGAGAAATTAGGGTTATTTTATTAACTAGATTACTGGATTCTAACCAGTGGAGATTACCCTGTTGAGGCACCCAGACAGAATGGAGACATATAATGCAGAGCCCATGTAAACATTCTCCCCTCGGTGCCTGCTGGTTCTTCAAGATAAAGTCAGTCTTGGAGCAGTTTTCTCAGAAGAGATTCAGCAACAAAATAGCTGAAAAATCACTCTAGCAAATCTCAAACAAGAAAATAGGGCTTACACAGGACTGAGTGGTGAGGCTGTCACATTAATTTCTTGTCTACTCTTCTGCAACACAACTTTAAATTGAGAAGAAGTCTTAAAAGCACATTTTGAACTTAAAAATATTTTTAAGGAATCCCAAAACATTGATATACCATTAATTAAGAAGCATAAGAAACATGAAAAAAGAATCGGAAGCACTACTTTCAAAATTTAGTTGGTTCTTGAAGATGACCTCTGTTATATTTTATGCTACCCATGTTAGTAATTACATATTTTATCTATGAATAACTGGGTAGGATGGAGTCCCCCAAGATGAAGAATGAGATGTACAAACTGTTAACAGCAGCAGTCTTGCTAGATTCAGCAATGCAGGGCATCATCATTATCAGAGATTACATAGAGAAAAAGGCTCCCCACAGTACCATAGGTAAAACTACAAGAAATTAGACAAGATGAAATCTGTGACCTCTCTGGAATACACACTCAGGGGGAGATGGGAGGCTTTGGAGAAAGAATTTTCTATGTTTAGAAGTATCCCTTCCATTACTGCAACATTTATTTTTCAAATTAAATGTAACATATACAATAAACACAAAGCAAATCAAAATACTCATGAAATTTTTATTTAATAAAGTTGCACACAAAGGATATCTTTGCCGAAGTATAGCTGGCTCATACCATGTAGCTATGTAATAAAGCAAGCATTTTATTTTAGTAGATATTCCCTATGGGAAACATTTGGACTAAGGAGTCTGATTGTTTGTTATCAGCAGAATGACTTACTGAACAAATATTATTAGAAGGTTGCTCATACTTCAGATTGCTTTTTCCATCACAACACTGAATTGCCTGAACTTTATACAACCTAACTTGATAAAAGCAGCCTCACCTTTTACTGATACTTTTGTTGAATGCTTATGGCTTTGGTCAGGAAAAGCTGTAAGTACCTTGCTCTTGCGTGGAAGCAAGGTAAATTTAAAGTATCATTTTTTAGAATTCTTATAAATTTTTCAATCTCCTTCCAATTTATTTTGTTGTTTTGATTCATTCCACCAATGCCACACAAACCTGTCTGTGTTCTGTCTGCACAGTTGATTGTGGAATCAGTTCCTTACAGGCAAGTTGTATGAACACATGCTAACAGAGAGAGATGTAGAAAATGCTCACCTGAGCTGCCTCTGTGGAAACAGATCTGTGTTTTTGTAGATGAGGAAGACATCAGAAAGAGGATTAAAATCCTTAAAGTCAGAGATAACTGAATCACCTATGGAGATTTGTTTGCCTTACCTTTAGATGCTTGGACACTTTGCGAGAAAAAAACCAGAATATTGTTGTTATTCCTCCTTCTAAACAATAGGTATCCTCTTCAATAGGATGCTGCAGGAGAAAGCTAGTATGAAAACCATTTCTCCATGCTCACATATATCATTTTGCCTAAACTAACACATAAAAAGGCCAAATTGCCCTGAGAAATAACTTTCTTCAGATGCCCTTTGAAGGTGTTCTCTTTCCAACCCAGAAAGCGCTGCCATGCCGAATACGGTGCTCACAGTGGGTGCTCCACCAAAATGGTGCATGTGTCATGAGGGATGCCAGAATCCAGATACCAAAATTAAAAGCCTTTTAAAATTAGCAATCTCTCACATCCTTTCAGTGACTATACCAGACATCACCCCCTGGTTTGTTCAGAAAATCTGGCTGTATTTGTGTGCATTTGTTTCTTACCACTAACTTCGAAGTTTACAGTGAATTTATACCATATTTGGCAGAGGAATACAATCTTTTCTGAAGAAACCAGTTGTTATTAGCTGCAGTGTTCACAGAGGAACTCGTATCACAAGTTGAACATACATGGTTTTGTATTTCAAAACTATACACCGTACTAAAATCCACAAAATCCACAACCTTGCACCCAACTTGAGGAACTGAATCTGACATTGTATGGCAAACAAAATACCTGTGTATGCTCTTGTGAGGATGGACATTTGTGAGTGCAGACCACTTGAAGGAAAAGTTTATATTTCTGTATCCTATCCACTGTACCAATGAATATATCTAAACATATGCAAATCTGGGAAGAGCCATAAAAAATTAATGAGTTTTCTCAAGGTTCACTATTAAGGTAGTGGGAACATGTAGCATATTAGTAATGAGGATATTTGAAGGATATCTGAGTAAGAGAGGAGTTACAAGACCATCATCTTCTCTAAAACAAAACTTGACTGACTTTGACCAAGTTCTGTCCATTTACACCAATCGAGAACCTAGACCATATTTCTTCTTTGCTTCTTATGCTTTTAGATCTGTATTTCCTTAAGGCGATATTTAGATATCCCCCTCCTCTCCCTTTTTATGAATTACTACATTTGCCATGAGATTAATAATGAGCTGTCTGCACTGATTCTGATCTTCTTCCAGATGCTTAGTCCAACTTAGTTCAACTCTGCAGTTTCACTCTATGCCAATACCCTTTGGAAAAGTGCAAATACATTCAGATACTGATGAAATAGTGAACACCTTTTTCACTATGGCATCTGTCCTAGATTATTATAAATAAAACTCATTTAGGGAAGGAATATTTTTAATGAGTGATTTATGACTGACAAAGATAAACTCCACTAATGCTGTCCATGAGATATGGATGAAGTTCTAGTATTAATAACGTTAAGGGATCCAAAAATTCTCAACTCTGGTATTCTCAACTTACAGAAAGATTCCTATTACTTCTGAATCACATTTTTGTCTTACTTTTGTGGGTGGGTTGGAGAACATTGTATTTAGAGAAATTATATTCATTGAGAGCACCCTCAACACTTCTGACATCACCAAGAAAACCCACAATGCAACTTTCACTGCTGTAGATTTAGCTTTGCCACGAAGTGTAATTTCTGCTCATTCTGGCAGTGACCATTTCAAGGCAAGGAAGAAAAGTCACAAGACCATACTATTAATTTCCCTATGCTTTCCAGAGCTTAAAGGAGAAAAAGGTGTTGTATAAGTAAAACAGAAACAGCCATAGACTCCAAACTGGCCATTCTGATGTCAGACACGTTGCTTTAGGTTCTTTTAAGTATTTCACCCACAGAGGCTATAATGTCTAATATCAAGTGATTTTAAACAGGTTTTTCTAGCAGATTCATACAAAATGTACTGAAAACATAACACAAAGGTAATACTGATGAGATCCACATTACTGAGCTCATTGATATGCTCACTGCTGTAATGCTGGACATCACAGGAAAGGATTACATGAGTTGAAGTCAGCTCAAGCCTTTTGCTCTCTTCCAAATTATTTTGCTACCTGTTTTGTATTTATGCTCTGTGTTGGGCTTATGCAGGTACATTTACACCATCAGTTCATCCGAAACTCTTTGCTACAAAGTATTCAATCTGCTTTGTGTTGAGATAAAACCAGCTTTCTTTGCCACAGCTGTGGTCAGTCATGTCCTGCATTTTTCCCTGAGCTCTGTAGGCACAGTGCCCCTGCTCAGCTCCATTAGCTTTCTTCATTACAGAAGTCAGTCACAGCTGACTTCAGTGGAAATGAACAAAGTGAAATAGCAGTACGTGTAACTACACTCAAGTGTTCAACCAGTCCTAAAAATACCCTGCTTCGAAATGGGGCAGCAGAAATTCTCTAGCCAAAACTAAGGAAAGGAACAATCTATTCACATGTACTTGCCTGCTCCCTGATCAAAATTCAATCTGTTGCAATTTCATTCAGTTACCAAATGCCTCTACTGTTCTGCTTCGCTCCCTCAGTTTGTGCAGTCATGAACACTGCTGCTAGGTATGCATTTCCTTGGCACATTTAGGCAGGGCAATTCTGTCTGGGTTTTTTTTGGAAATATGATTTTACACCCTGGGCCCTGGGTTCTGGAAGCAGAACTCCAGCTTTCTCAGTGTGAGTGTTGTTTTGACTTATTTTCTCAATTTCTTGAGGTATTTCAAGCCAAAGAATGTTGTAACCACAGATGCTTCCAAAGTATGACCAGATTGAAGCAAATCTTTGTAAAACAAAATGTCTGCCACAATCTTCAGGTTTATGTCTCAGTAGAAAGGATTATTGCAAGCATTCAGTCTTGCTCAACAACTTAAAACTACGTCACCTTTCCCTGTCCCCATACAACAACACCAAAGGGCATTAGTGTGGTCGTTTGTTCAGAAAAGCAAACCTGTTCAATGTCAACATTGCTTTAGAAGCAAGATTTTTTCCTTCTCACCTTCTCACCTGCCGTGTAGCATCTTGGGGTGCCAGGACAGTAGTGCTGTTGTCCCAAAGGTGGGCTCATAACCTGGTGCGCAAATGCCAATTCACACACCAAGGTGAGGTATTTCTATTTTTTTTACTCCAGTTTGTGCAAAGCAGGGAGCTGGGTGGCAACTCACAAAAGACCAGCTGCCTGATCATCAAAATTTTACATTAGTTATACATTTTCACAAACAAGGGCATTCATTGGTTACAAATTACATAACTTTTTCATTAATTACTAATCAAACTGCTATTTGCTAGCTATAACTCTTGCTTCTCATGCTAATTAGTCTGCACATGCAGTTCTTACTTACATTTGAGCCTGGGGTCCATTTTGAGTAG
Organism: Pachyramphus minor; assembly: GCA_013397135.1. NCBI lineage: Eukaryota > Metazoa > Chordata > Aves > Passeriformes > Tyrannidae > Pachyramphus > Pachyramphus minor. Next base: position 472,840 of record VYXB01005136.1, on the reverse strand, counting down.
GCAGTCAATGAGTTGACGGTCATGAACTCCCCTGAAGAAATTACCATTCCTCCAGTTACTGCTCAGTTACTTCTCAGTTCTTCAGCATTCTTTTCAGTTGTTTTTCCTTAAAACAAAGGATTAGTCAGGCATGCAAGATTCACAACGCAATTGCTTAATCATAGCTTGTCCAGTATAGCTACTGATTAACAGCTAAAAAAAAATTTGCAAGTTTGGTTCAAATCTTCAGGCACTCAGACCTTAAAATTTCTGACCATGCACTCTTTCCCTCAGTTAGCCACAGACAATTTGTTACCCTCATGAGGCAAAGATAATTTAAAGTTATGACCGTTAGTTTTCAAAAGAATCATATATGCAGGGCTATAAATGTGAAACACCTCAATTAAACTCTCCTTTCTCCTTCAGCAGACACAAGGAACGATTTTTCCTGCTCCGAATTTTAACCCTATTATGGATGCCCAGTTGCTAGGAGGAGCCCTACAGGGAATTAGTGAGTATTTTGACCTATTTCCTTTTTTTCCAGAAAGCTCTCATAAAACAACAAGCACGAGGCAAAATAAAAACACAGTAAACAAATAAAAAGTGTCACTCCCTATCTGTGGATTCTTCAAGGAATCACAATAATACACACTGGTGATGTCCAAACAAATCACATATTTCCATTTACAGGAACTAAGAGATGATCAAGATTAATCTAAAGTCTATAGCAACACTTAGAGTAATGAACTCTTTCTTGAGAAAACAAGAAAAAGAAAACAGAGTCTGTGTTATGTCACTACAGTGAAGGCCAAGAAATGAAAGGTTTTTAGCTGTAACTTCAACACTTCTACCAAGGTCTGCTAACTCTATTAATCAGTCATCAAGAAATAAAAATAAATGGAGTAGAAAGTTTAAAGAATTTATTATCTTTGACTCAGGAGCAATTTTTGTTTTCAATGTATGTACAAAAAAAAGTTTTGTTCACCAAAGCATTTTTCTCTGTTCAGATTTTTGTTCTCCTGTAGAACATTGTTGCTATTGCTGAGAGTCAGAATATTGACCTCATTGGTTACAAATCCTCTTGATTTTCCTCACATTAAAATTGTTTTCTGTATCAGAACTTTTATATGCCTTGGGCTTTTCACAAGGTCGTACAGCACCAAATCTTGCATTTGGTTTTCTGTTTCTTTAATGCAAATGTGAGGACTCAGACTTCATGTCAAATGAATCACAATGAGCATTAATGATCACGGGCTATCCGAAGTAATCTTTATGACTAAGTTGGCTAAAGACGAAAAGTTTCAAACATTTTGCTAAACTTCACAGTACTTTTAATGCAAAGTTGCTAACATGAAAATGCAGAGATTATATTCTTCATTTAATACTGTAAATACAAGTACATTAACCTTACTTTTAATCTACCTGTACATGGAACAAAGTTCTAATTTCAAGGAGAATTAGCAAAATAAACAGTTCAGCTTCAGAGGAGTTAAAGTCACCATATCCTTTACAGGCACTGATACCCTGACCCCGAATCTTGTACATGACATTCATTCTTATAAGGAGGTTCAGTCACGTGTGTTGTCCCACTGATACAGAAAATTAATAGTTATTAATATTTCTAAATATTTCCTGGATCTGGATCCTTCTTACTTTTTACTTTAGAGACTATACAAGCTGTACAGATTCCTGGTGATAATTATTTTCTGAAATAAATCCTAAATAAAAAATAAATCCTTAGGCACAGTTTCAGTAATACTTCTATTTTGTGAGTTTGACGGAAGTGAATCAGCCCAAAGTTAAATCAGAGTCTTGCTAAAAACCTGGTGTAATTTTGGCTAGATGATCCAGCAGAAAGAAAACTAAACCTGCTATATAAAGAGGAAACACACAACTGTTCCTCTCCCAACTTAAAAAAAAAAAAAGTATTCAATGTCCAATTGCAATTGTGTCAGAATGGAACCTGACAGTTATAGATGATATGACAATATCTGCAGTAAGTACAGAATGTGTATCTGTAACACATGTATATACACCATTTAACAATGACTGCTAGAAACTTGAGACGTTACCCTACTCCATTCAGATGCTAGCTGAACCCCATGCTTCTCAGCCTAATTCATCTAATCATCATAAAGTAATTTGATTTACACTTAGGGATGTATTTATTCTGGAATGTCACTAAAATGCTCAGCCATCTGAAATCACCAAAAGTCAACCTTTAGGATGCAAAAAGAGTTTTAAAATTCTAAAATAATTTTCTGAATATGCTAATCATCTTCTTTTCCACAAGCAATAAATACTGACTCATTATAGAAGTTTAGCAGTATGCTCCAGCCATCAAGCAAACCATCACAGTTAGCCTTCAATAAAATGTCTTTGGAAATGGGGTAAAAACACAATATTGACTTAAAACTTCATAACTTATTTTATAAGTTCCTCTGAAAATATAGCTGATTTTTCAACTAATGGTCTCACCACAATTTGTCATACCCATAAAAGAGATCCCTAATCCTGAAATGACTATTTAATCAATATCAACACGGCATACAAGTGTGACTTCCGAGGCTTAGCCACAAATCCTGCTATTGTGCCTAGTTCTGAATAAATGAAAGCCTCTATCTGTTTTATGGATACTTTCAAATTCATTGAGCTTGAGAGAGGTGATGATGCATCTGGTAATAACAGACCACTTCACCTTTTTATGGTATTACATCAGCAAGTGCAAGATACATAAGCAGGGTAAATATAACTGATGTTGGTAAATATCAGTGGGATATTAGTTTGTTGACCTATTTTTTTTGAGAAGTTAGTATAATCTTATTGAATAAAAACCAAACAATCGCAAATGTAAGTAAATAACAACACATTGTTAATTTAGAGTTTGTGTCATGTTTCCTTTACAGGTTGTGAAAAAGATGTGTTGATTGATATCCTAACTCAGCGATGCAACTCCCAGCGGCTTATGATTGCCGAGGCATACAGGGATATGTATGGCAGGGTATGACACAGCCAATTTGTGCTTTCATTTACTTCTTTCTCTCCTGCCTCCAGCGCAGCTGGTCAGCTCTTCTCTCAGGTCAGTCACTGGAACCAAAAGCCTGTCAGACAGCTGGCTGGCACCAACAGGTTGGCACACAACTTTTCTCACTGACTATTGGTACCTCTGGCAGTATCAGATTGGCATTGACAGTGCAGTAGAAGCACATCTGCCACACAAAGCTAGAAAGGGACATGGAAGGTTTCTTCTTCTATAGTTCATTGACCAAATGAACTTCTTCTATTCTCCATTGACCAAAGCAAAATTTCTGAACAGACTTATTTTTTCCTGGATGTGTTTTTGGGGGTTTCTGAATTATGTTTTTCAGGGTTTTTGAATAAATAATAAACTGGTATTGTAACCAAAGAAAAATACGATACCAACAGTTACAAGCTTTTTTATCTTACTTACATACTGATTAATGTCCTCATCTCAAGCACTGACATTCTCAGGCCTCATTTCATATAATTCCATCCATACACTAAGCACAGTACTCTCAGCTGCTTAATGTTACATTTATGAATCTTTGAAAGGTGTTAAAAAATTTTAAGTTAGCCTTTTTTCAAATATATTTTATCTATCTTTACTGTATATAACAATGTAATTTTTGTTATATGAATTCTTAAACATACACAGAGATAGATAGATAGATACCCTCATTCTATTTCCAGATCTACTAATGATAACCAAATAACTTCAGGAAAGTTGCAATGCCTGCATTTTCCTTAGTCACACCAGCTATATAAGGGCAAAAAAATAGAAACATCTTTTGCAAAATTCATGTGAAATCTACGTGCTCTTCCCCTAAGAGAAGCAAGGCAAACACAACAAAAATCCAGTTTTCTTCTTTTCCTGAAGCCTGTAAAAGTAACAGGTCACTAGAAAATTCCTTGAAGGTCAGTGTCTGCTTGCCATTGAATCGATCAGTGTGAATGAGAACAATGAGCTTGCACAGATGCTACCACACAGCCATCAGCCTTAATTAGAGTTAATTAGAAATGGTTCATTCAAAAACTCCATATGATGAGGCACTGTTACACCACCAGTTTGTTAGCCAGTAGAACAGTGTATTTTTTCCTTCAGGCAGGAAACAAGTTTTCCAGAGACAACCTTTGTGCCAACTGTATACCAACATACCTCAAAACCAATGATCCGTAAATACACTGAAACACCCACTTACTCTCCTAGAACTGGGAGAAAAAGAGTTGGATTCAATCAGGGTAGTGGGTTGAATTTGTGCTATTACTCATCTCTAGGAGATCAATGCCTTTATTTGGACTGTTAGAAAAAATCAAACACACAGTATTTGAGAAAGGTGAGATGTAGCCTTGAATGGATGAATATGTGTTAAATAGACCATAAAAGAACAATAATGGAATCACAGCTACCCACCTTCCAAAGACTGTGACAGTGATTGAAATCAGTGCACCTAAATGATTAAAACTGTTTTTCTAATATGAGGTATTTATTAGGTTACCATTATACATGCCAACCACACAAGTTCAGCTTTAACCATGTAATATTCTTCACAGAGTTTTAATTTTACTTGTAGAAAACTAAAGCATGTTGAGCTATCCAAAGGTGCCTGTGACAGTAAAGAACCCAAGCCCATTCTTTCCAACTGTTCATTTTATCTCCTTCACCAGTGGACAGTGCTCCTTCTCTACTCCATCCATAGCAGCTGGCTCGTTTGTTTTGACCTTTTCTCTAAAATGTTTCAACTGAACATATCATTTTAACAAAGGAAAACATTTAAAAGCTCCATATCATGTTTTTATCTTTAATTTCTGCCTTCTGATATATGAAGATGACCTAGAGATAATGCATAATATTGCAATAAAGAATTGGCAAATGTCCTTATGGAATGGAGTTATGATTTACCATATTTCATATTCATGGAGAACAATTATTGACTTGCTCACCAGTGAATCTAGTTTGTTTTTCTTTTCAAATCAAAAATAAAAATATAAACAAATAAATAAATCCCTATGAAAACATACCACCTTTAAATTCTTATCTCTGTCAGCCATATTGAGTCAACATGAAGTCCTGTAAAGCCAGTGGCCACAGATCTAAAGATCTAGAATCATAGAATAGAATCATAGAACAAGAAGAAAAGAAAAAAGCTGAAGAAAACCTCAGTATCCTTTTTAAGAATTTCCATCTCTAAATCTACAAATAATAATGGAAGGGAAAGGCAAGAAAACAGTTTTCATATTCCAGCAATGGGCTACAGAAGATTCTGAAACTCATGGAACATGCAATACACCCACAATAATAATTTAAATTAATTTATTAACCACTGGGTATAGTGCAAGATATTCTTGACAGTTTTCAACACCACTCCCCCTCCTTCAGTTCTACCCTTTGCTGTGTGGAAACAGAGGTAAATACAAATTAGCTGTAATGTAGTTCAGAGATTAAATAGAAATGCTGATTTTTATTGTCTCACCAGTGACAGCAGACACACTGGAATAGCTTAGGCAGTTGGTGCTCCATGCAGTTCATTTGACTGATACCTCAAGAGTTTGCCATCTTGGGCAAGAAGTACTGGACAGGATACATTGTGTCTTACCTTGAGCTGCAGATAATTTGGCACACCAGTGATAGCATCTCCCTGGCTGTGGTCTGTCCTAATGGTTATATTGCATTGAGCGAAGGTGCCATGCCGCAGTCCCAGTTTATGAGTGGCAAACACTGCAGGGCACAGAAGATACCCAGTGAGGCAGCAGCAGTTTTAGCCTTCTCAGTTCAATTTAAGGTAAAACTGTTGGTCCAATCCTCTTCCCTCTTAATTTCACTTTAGTCTGCTCAGTATGGTAGCCACTATGCCCATTCATTAGACAATATCTTAGAAGGAGAGAAATATAGGAGGAGGAAAGAAAGACCTGAACTAGCTGCATGATTCAGACAGACAGAGAAGCTTTAAGATTCCTTCTTACAATTAGCCTTCAAGGATTTTGTACAGCAAAGATGATTAGGAAATTAAAATAATGACAACTTAGAGTTGTCTTTTCTTATTTTTTAATATTTCACTTCCCTTAGTTCTGATTGCAGGAGTAATTTTTAAATAGCATCCATTTGTATTATTAATCCATTTTCCCATAGGCATGTTGTCAGAAGTGAAATGTCTTAATGAATTAATTTCTATTCCAGGTGTGATTTAAGGGTTGTCAAATGCACCTAATATGCATTCACTGAAGACTGCCTATGTTTCTTCAGCATAAATTTAATTTTTAATGTGTATTTGTCCACGTTCATTGTTACTCTAGCTATTAATTTAATTATATTCAGAAATCTAAGTACAGGCCTGAAAAATATGCATCTCTGAAAACATAATAGTTTATGTCATGGGAACCATTTCAATTCAGACTTAGGTCAGAAGATACCTGACAGCTGTCTAGTGCTGCACACAAAATGTTACAAAAAAAAAAAAGAGTGCACAAGTATCTTTTAACAGAAACCTCAATAGTAAGATAACAGGCTTTTGGTATTTGCAGTGTTTTGAAGGACGCTAATGGGGAGAGTGAAAAGGAAACCCTGATCCATTACTCAGCTACCTGGCAAGCAAGAACTGAGACACATGGGGAGGAAGAAGGAGGTTCCTTATTATTAATCCAGCATCTGTCAAAAGTAGTGAATTTAATTTGAATATAAAATATTCAAAAGCAGCAACCCAAAGCAGGTATTTTTATGTACTAGGAGCAATACAGATGATTTTTTAAATTATTCACATGGTGAGTAACACTGAAAAAAGCACAAGAAATCACCTGGATTCTATGTGATTCAATTTCTAAAGGTGCTTACCTCCCACAGATTTGCACAGGGAATATGCCAAGGAAAGCTGCAGATGCTCTGTCATGATATTCAGTTTTCTAAAATTTTTAGTAGTTGCACTTAGACCCCTGCATTTTCTTCTGCATTATAATGAACCAGAAACCAACAAACCAGTGTGGTCTACTGGCTTATGCATCTTATTCTTATCTTACCCATACTAGTACAACAAGCAGGTACCATTTAAAAGAACATTTTTTTCTTAATCTTAGTCAGATATCATCTTTGAAAGTCCATCTTTATTCATTTACAGAGAAAACCACCAATAATATTTTAACCTGTCTTAATAAAGTGCGACGATTGAAATAATCCTGTCTGTGCATTTTGTTTTTCTTTTCAAGGATCTGCTAACAGACCTAAAAGAGAATCTCTCTCATCACTTCAAAGAAGTTATGGTTGGCTTGATGTATCCACCTGCCTCCTATGATGCCCACGAGCTCTGGCATGCCTTGAAGGTAGTTGTCAAATTCAGAATTGCTTAGAGTTGCAGTCACTAATTAGAGTACTGAACATATGTTTAATTTTGGGTTTTTGACATTTAGTTGGTTGATAAACTGCTGGAAGTTAGTACACTACAGTAGTATACTATCACATAGGATACTAGGTCATCAGAAATACACTCCGATATGAAGTTGATACATTGGTGTGCTAAAACCAGCAAAAATAATACCTTTGTAATGTAACAAATATAACCCATTGAACACCCATGGTAAATTCAGGAAATTAAGAAATATTTATACAGGGAAATATAAGTCCCTGTTCCTGCAAGCCATTATGTATGTTACAAATCAAATTTATTTGCATACTCAGCGCCATATGCTAAGACTCCACCTCTGAACAGACCAATACTCCTTTAGCAGAACCTGTCTTTGCATAAATATTTACAAATTACCCTGTGACAAAGCAATGATCACTCCACTCAAACTGAACTGATTGTCCATATTGGAGAAAATATTTCATTTTCTTCACAGGATCTGAGACTGTGTTCCTTACACAACTGAAGCTTGGAAACAAACAAAAATACATTTTCACATATCATGTAATAAAGGTGAATTTCATTGTGGAGGCCAAAAGCACAAATCAGTTCATAAAGGACTTCAATAATCTCATTGAAAACAGGTTCACTGTTGGCTATTGAAAATAATAATCCTTCTCAGGAAATTCCTGAATGTCCATTCCTGAAAGATAGGAAGGTATATCAGAGTTCAACACTGTTTGTTTTTTTTTTTTCTTTTCATGAATATTTGCTACTGTCCACTGTCACAAATAAGACACAGGTTATACAACTTTGACCAAGATAATCTATCTTGACAATTCTGAGATTCCCCCCAAAAAAAGAAAATATTAACACTTCTTCAGACACTTAAATAAATGCACTTTTTAGAGATACTGATATGTTTTTATTACAGTTGGCATTAAAAGAATTGTGAAATATGTTTGGTAACAACAGAATCATGTCCTTTATTAACATTATTGACAAGATTGCCAAACTTTTTTTTCTAAATGTGGCTCAAAGTTGAACTTCCTTACAGTACTCTATCTTGATCTGGATTTATATGGCCAAAGTAAAAAAACAGGCCATGTGTATCTATCTACAGGTTCAGGCTCAATGTCATGTTTTTCCATTATCCCAAATGAAGAATACTCACACACACTATACATGTGCATATCAAAAGCAGCAAATGCACTGCATCTTATGTCAACTCAAGTTTATAAAATTAATTTCAAGTCCTGCGTGAAAATATAGTGATTTGCAGCACTGAATTCATGGGCATGATGCTTTCCTTAAATACCAAGTTCTATGGCAGATATTTACAGACTGTAGCATTTCTAAATAAATTTAAAAAAAAAAAAAAGAAGAAAATAAAAGACAAACATAATAGCTGTGCTCATGTCTACTTCAGATTGCCTGAACACTTGCTGGGGACATCTGTTCAATCTTCGCATCTGATTTCTTTCAGCAAATTCTAAGTTCTTACTAATGCTCTAAAGTTATTCCCATTATGTTTCCATCAACACTAGTCTTGCTTCATTCTTCACTCACTAATGTACATGCTGAAATTCAGATTAAGTAGAAATATATTTGAAATACAGGGTTTTACTATTAAAATGCACTCTGCACTGCTCCAGTAGAGACTGCTATTCTGATACGCGCAGCATTGCTTTCATCTGAAAGCTGTGGTTTCTACTACACAACATCTTTTTGTATTTACTTCTTTCCACACAGGGAGTAGACACAGAAGAAAAATGCCTAATTGACATATTAGCCTCAAGATCAAACATGGAGATCTTCCAGATGAAAGAAGCCTACCTAATGCGTAATGTTTTTTAACAAGTGCACTGTAGCCATTGTACTATGTGTGCTCTGGAGGTATCAGCACACACAAACGAACAGAACTACAAAAGTTACTCCTCAATACTGACTGGTTCCCTTCCCCGTCTCCTCCCCTGACTATAAACCAAAGGTTGAAGCAACGTGGGTGGGTGGACAGGCAAGTGGGGACAGCGGCTGAGGGCTCCCAGCAGGGCCAGGCAAAGTGGCCAGCCCCATGGCCAGGCCCATGGAGAACCTGCCCAGGGTACAATGGAATAAACACCATAGAGAATGGACAACTATCTGAATCCTATTTATTTATGCTTTTTTTGATAATCTTAATTTGTACTATGCAAAGCATGTACATTTTTTATTTACATTATATGGTTTTGGTTTAACCTAGAATATAATACTGATCTTCAACAAGATATCGATTCTGAGACTTCAGGGCACTTCAGAGATACGCTCATGAACCTTGCTCAGGTACTGTAAAAACAAGTAGTAAGATTTACATTTCTAAAAATTTCATAATGACTTTTGATACTATTTGAGAAATCTTAAACTTTAGGGTGACTATGGTTAAAGCAAATTCAATAGGGCTCAAACAAGAGAGGGGGGGAAATCAGATGAGGGAGAAAGTAATCTTCTCAGAGTTAGGCTATCAAATGGAGGCAAAGGTTAACAGGTTATTTTATAAAGTCCCCTGATTATTCAACTGCTGATCCTCTGCTCCATCTGTCTCATCTCAAAAGGAATCTACTTGTGTGTACAAATGAGCTTGTCATCTCTAAAGCTCTCTTTTCTCCATTATTAGAATATGTAATCCAGTTGAAACACCATGAAATGGAGATATATCCACATTTGACTAAGAAATAAAGTATCAAAGCGATCTCCGCTTTAAATATGGTGTTCTTTGTGCTACTGCATATGATAAATCACAGCATGTTTGCACAGAGGCAAACTGTCACTATAACACACCAACTTTTGCAGTTTTACCAGTCTGTAGTCTTATAAAACAAAGTGGTCATCCTTGCCCACATCATAAGCTCCCATTCTCATTGTAATCACTGTGCTCATTATCTTAATAATCTTTTGTAAACCAGAGTAACAAACAATGACAAAGGCACTGCAAGGAAATAACAGCATACATAAGGTATATCTGTATTTTTATATATGTATGTCTGGGGAAAAAGTTCCTACTGAGGTATGAAATAGCAACAGGCTTCACTGAGGAACAAAGAACAGATGTGTCAAAAGTAGAAGCTATAAACAGCAAATATTATTTTTCTCTTTTTTTTTTCTAATAATGAAAACTCTTCATTGCTTAAAAATTAAAATCTAGAGGATAAGCAACCTCACTTCTTATCTTTATTAAAACCATATTTTACCCATCAAACAAATTTAAAATAATCTGAGATTATATGTTATTAGTCCTTATTTTCTTAAACATTGAAAAAGATGTCTAAAATCACCAATTTCTTAGCTAACAAGATCTGCTATTTTTCTCAAGATAAGGAAAAGCTGCAGGAAACTTCAACTTTACTCAGTTATACCATCTACTTCTGAAGATTTTAGTCAAATTACCCACGTTTGGATACGATCTTATATTTAAACTCAGTGACATTTTATAAAAATACGTCCTTTCTAGTTCCTTTATCATGCAATTTACAGAAGATTATTCTATAGCAACATTCCAATGCATCCTTTAATGCTTTTTTCAGAAGCCCTTTGCTTTAATTTCTATTAAATCTTGTGAGTGATGACACACATATCTGACTAGGGATGGAAGTAAATGTGCTCCACATATGGAGAGCAAACTATTAAATTACTATTGTGTTGTATTTACAGTTTTCAAGTCCAGCCTGAGGCAGATTAGAAGCTATAGTTTATAGTCCTTCTTAAAGAAATTAACAGAATTACAAATTCAGGCTGACTAATATTCTAGTCTGAGATGAACAAAATATGATAATTTTCTACAATTTAAAACATAATTATACAAATGTTAATGGGGAAAGTGGGCATTAGATTAGATTAGATTAGATTCATGTAGAGTATTATTTTATTTTATTGTTCATTTGTCTGTCCTTGTTTTCTTGTGTATGTAACTTTATGCAGTCATTCCATCATAATTTACTTCAAGTAATTTATCTTATTGCTAGGAATTTCACTGTGTGAAATTTTTACCATTAAATTAAAATATAAAATAACATTTTTAACAAGAAAGAGCTACAAATCAGTCATTCTACAAGCTGATAGCCAATATGTAATTTTAATTCTCCCTTTCACATATGAGGTAAAATACTGTAAATTTTAAAATAAATTGTTTCAAACACATATTAAGGCAGTGATTACAGAGCTTGAGATCGTTAAGAGTTCTGCAACCAAGCTTAATTTGTATCATTGTAAAATGGCTATGGTTAAAAAAGCAATTCCAATAGCTGTGTGCTCTTCTCTTTTTCTAACAGCTATATAATTCAGTTCATAGTGTGCTTACTAAAGAATTGAGCTTCATTTGTATAACTGAAAAGCTACTAAACGTATGGGAAAATTAGAAGTATTCTTTACTACCAATTTCTTAGTCTTGGTTCTTAATTTTAGACAATGATTATGAGCAAGCAAAGTTTCCATTATTTGATGAGCTTGCTCCTATGATTTGCACAGGGAGAAAAAAATTGAGAAAAGATTCTTCTGATATTATGCATATTGATAAGAACTAATCAGTGAATGGCAAATGTTACTTTTACCCTTGTTTTCCCCTGAGAGTTACGTATTATAGTAAGCAATCCATACTTCTGAAAATGGTGGTGGGATCATGGTGATTAGAAAAATGGGAGTAAGAATGGGATAGGTTTATCCACTTCCCCCATTTTGCACTCTCACAAGACTGTCACTCCACAGTTCCTCTTATTAAACAAAATGAAGACATAACATGACAACTTGAGGATATTTTCTGCATTTGCAAATTCAACCATGGAACATAGTTATCCATTCTAAAAGCCCATATATCTTATCTCAAGAAATGCAAGATAGCCTCATATAGAGATAACTTTATATTCCTACAGTGGTTTAGGATTTAACTTTTGAAGAAAATGTTTTGGGTTTTTTTTTCCCCAGGGAACAAGGATGGAAGGATATGCAGATCCTTCTACAGCTGCTCAGGATGCAATGGTAAATATGCACAAATGTTAGCTTCTCAAACATTAAGAAAAAAGTTGAAAATTGATTTAGGACTAACCTAAAATATTTTGCATGTTTTTTCCTTTTTCTGGTATACTAGATTCTATGGGAAGCCTGTCAGCAGAAAACAGGCGAACACAAAAACATGCTGCAAATGATTCTCTGCAACAGAAGCCACCAGCAGTTGTGGATGGGTAATCCAGCAGTTCAGCTGTTTAAACACGGTGGAAAGGAAAAATATGACTTGCTAATAAAGCCATGCTTTGCATACCAAGACACTCAGTGTGCAGCAGGGTATTAGCCTGAAACCTAAGTGTGAACTGTTGGAGCTCAGACTCCCACTGTTGTTAATGGGATTTTGAAAGTAATGCAAAACTGAACTTTGCATGATGGCTCCTGACAGCTGTAGAGAGAACAGACAGGCACCAGGATGCCTAATAACAGAGGGAAGAATGGACAACCAAAAAAAGGCAAATGCTATGGCTGCACAGAGTTTACACATGACACACCAGGATGAAGTGATTTTTCTTAATGATTTTCTTCATTTTCCCTAAGTAACACTTCAGGAGAGGTAGATGGAGTATTTTCAACAATTGTTTGTATATGAAAACACATTGCTGTGTTCAAGCTTTTCCCTGGAAGTTTCAAAGAAATTTTTGATGGGAGCACTTCAGTGTGCACATCCACTCTCCCATAATGAAAATACACACAGAAGCATAAGGGCCACTTTTATTCAAAATAGAAAATCAAACATAATTGCAAACTGCAAGAAATTCATGTGAGCTCATCCAGATCTTCCACTGTGGAAAAGAAACCTATCGTATCTGTTTGGTGACAAGTCTGAATTTTTGCTCTGCAGTGGAAAAAACGTCTGGTGACAAGTTTATCAGCCAGTTGTACTTCTTATGTCAACTGCTAACAGTAGTTTAGAATTACTTTGCTATCATGGACAAAGTCATTCTGCTGGTGTTGATAGGATTAAAATAACATAACACACCTTCTTATGTTCTGTTCTCTTCCTGAGATTTGAGGGCTCTGCCTGTATTGTAGTCCTCCACAAATTGTAGTAAGCAGTGAGCTGAAAATTTTCCTCCTTCCCTAAAGGAGAAAGCATGCCCTATATATTTGTGTGTCTGGATACCTGCATTATGCAGAGAGTGTCCATGTCTGGATACTGACATGTTACACATGTCATGCAAGCCAGGGCTTCCTGTCATAATCTGTGAATCTCTGGCCAGTTTTAGCCAAGCTGAGAACAACTTTAACAACCTGACATTCTTACATTTCATAAACAGATGTTGCTAGATAGAGACTTTATTAAAGCTTCTAGGGAAACAGAGGCTATAGCATGTATTCATTTCATACTGTAAACTGAAAAACCCAGGCAGAGAACCTCTTGGAAGACAGGTTTCAGATTTAGATTGCCTTACCTCGGGAATATAAACATAATGAAACACTGACAATAACAAGGCAAAAAAATGAACTCAATAGTTATAGTACCAGGGGAAAGTATCAAACTGAAAAAAAAGGCAAATTGATCATTATTAATGAAATAGAATAAAACAAGGCGGTTTTTTTTTTTCTCCAAGTTTTCCAGGAGTTCCAAAATATCTCTGGGCAAGACATAGTAGATGCCATTAATGAATGTTACGATGGATACTTTCAAGAATTACTGGTTGCAATAGGTAATGTAAAGATACTATATTTACTAGCAGTAATCTCTTAGTAAATATCTAGTATGTTATCTCTTGTGCATCAAGAACACTCTTTTCCGATATTTTTATTTACTTTAATCTCCTACATTGTGCAATTAAATTTTCAGACATACTGACAGAAGAATATTTTAACTACTTTCCCATGTCCGTGTAAATCCAAAAATGTATCCATGCAGCATGAGCCCCTGATTGACCAGAGCTAGTATTTATTTTGTAACAAGTTTTGTGTGATCAATGATAACTACATTTCAAACTGATTGTACAAATATTAAATAACTGGCCATGTTTTCAGGACTTTGGTGGTATGTAAACACGTTTCAAGCTTTATGTGCCTTTGTTCTTCATTTATAGAATAATAATATTTCAACAAATAACTCATTGAGTGTATTCACTGGTATTTAATAACCTCTTTGATGCAACAGCAGATATGCAAACACAGTTATGTTAATGAATGTTGGTAGATTAATATTAAGCTGAGTCATGAACAGCCAAGGAGCCCGAAGCCAGAAGAAATTATTTTATAATTATTTCCTGTTTACCTGTTGCAACTCTTCTCTCCTAGTTCTCTGCATTCGTGACAAGCCTTCCTACTTTGCTTACAGGCTTTATAATGCAATTCATGTAAGTAGTAATTCTTCACGTCATAGAAAGCAGATTCCCTTTTTTGTTTGTTTGTTTGTTTGATCATTCTTAAACAAGTATTTACAAATCAGTCTGTTCAATCTTTGCATGTTTTAAAACTATTGATACCTACATAAATTTCAAAGCAGTAGCGTCTAAGCTACAGTTAGAATTCAGCAGTAAAAGGTTAAATATTTCGATACCTTAAAACAATATCTGTCTGGTAACTTTATCAATTTATTTGGTTTTTTAAATTGGAAACATTTCTTTTCTATGGACGGTATCTCCCCCTGCTGGACAGAACTCAACATGCACTTTTCTTATAACAATTTTTTGTCTCTGGAGATTTAATAAGTATTGGTAAAAATTAAATAACAGATTAGTGTTACATAAAAACAAATGGTCATATTTCCTTGTTGGGCTCCATGCAGATTCTTCTAGTTTTTGAGTAAGTGCTAATATACTGAAATAAATGAGTGCCAAGGAGAAATGTGGGTAAATGCAAAGAAACACAAATTCCACCTACGAGGGAGAAATGTCGCTGGAGACATATTCTTTTGGTTTTCATTCATTGATGAAAATAATGATGCATTATGTTTTATAAAAACAAAAGTATAATCTTTTAAATCTAATCTTTTGAGTGTAATCTTTAGAAGATTGTCATAAGAGTTAGCCATGAGTAAGGATCGCCTTAGAGCAGAAATGGCAAAGACAGGAATTCCAAGCCAGAACCATCAAACGATACTTTCGACAAACATTCCAAAAATGTCCCAGTATCCTCTGGCAGGTGCTGCCACTACTACTGTCCAATGTTTCAGCTAAAACAAGTGTGGAAGCAAAGAACCAAGAAAAATCCCAGGAACTGAAAGAAAGAGGCAATATTTTGTCTGAGTGGTCAAAAGGGGGATTCTGGTACATTACACAGAAAAAGTTTGCCCAAACTACTAGGAAATATCAACTATCAGGAAAAGTAATATTTCTCAATGTTCTGTATCAAGATTGCCTTTCAAGTTAAAACCTCCTTTTAATTTTAAGAAATATCACATAGATAGTTTTTTTCTATATGATATTCAGACAAGGTATGTAATGCAGGAAGAAGTTTTTAATTATTAAGAATAAATATCTACATTTTAATGAATATTTTACTATATTTTCTCAGTGTGTTAGAGAACACAGAAAATTCTCAAAAAAGCACAAGAATTTAAAATAGTGTCTGGTTTTGCAATCAAGCTGTATCCAAATTAAGCCGAAAGCTTTTTATACATCAATTTATAATACAATATAATAAAACCCACCCAGGATTTGAATGCATAATAGTTTAATGGTTTATAAGAAAGGTTCCAATCTAGTCATCAAACATGTATTAGATTTTCTACATGCAGCTTTTTAACACAGTTCATCACTTGTTTTTTGGAGAACAAGATTTCTATATCAATGATTAGTCGATAAAACTACATTTTAGCATTAAAGACCCTAAACTGGTCATCAGTTGTCCCAGTCCTAAACCTGTTTTGACTACTTTTATTCCCACTAGATGTCCCCATTCTCCACACAATTACAATATGAAAATTTATTTAGAATCAGTTAAAATAAACACATCTGAACACACAAAAGTTTCACTGGTTAAAAGTCTCACTGAATTCACATGTGATAGCAGTTCTTCTGAAATACATTATTGACTTCAGTGTAATTTGAATGGATTCCACAATGACAGTCAAAACTGCTACACACAAACTGAATTCCTGAGAGTAATGACAAAAGATCATCAGATTTTCCTTGTTAAAAGTTTTGGTGCATGGATAAAACACTGGCATGTGAGGACCCCTTCTTATTCAGTAAGATAAATTCTATAATTTGACACATGAAAGGTCTATAGGATAAAACCCTTGAATGCTTAGACTCCTTTAAAGTCTAGGATACCTTTATGAGTATATCTTATATACCCTATATACCTCCATACACTATATGGCTATATCTTATCTTTATCTATTAAACATTAATATGAGCATATACAGATAGGCAGGCACATATTGCCCAACTGTCAAGCTTCCTCTAATCTTCTTTTTTTCATTTTAGGACTTTGGGTTTCACAACAAAACCGTTATTAGGATTCTCATTGCCAGGAGTGAGATTGACTTGATAAATATACGGCAGCGATACAAAGAAAGATATGGGAAATCACTCTTCCATGACATTAAAGTAAGTTTCTGTAAACTTTTGCATATATTCAGCACTAGCATCACACAGACTGCGCAAAACCCTACCAGAAAAATACAGAGGGTTAACCTCCATTTAACCACTTGGTTTAAAAAAAAAAACAACAAAACAACAAACAAAAAACAACAACAAAAACCCCAAAAACAAACAAAAAAGCAATGTATAAAAACAACAAGGAATTTTCAGTGCCTTGGTTTGACTTCAGTAAGTGAGCAGTGAATTCTCAACTCACTCTTCTCTCTGTGATTTTGTCCCTCCCCAATGCAAGAGGATTAAATAAACAGGGCAAGACAGTGTGTGCTGAGGAGTAGTTTGCATAAATGGTTTCTACACTAATTGATAACATCTTACTTCATGTTGTTCTGCAAGGTTAGGCTGATACCACTTTCGTGCAAAACTAAAACAAATACCTGGTTTTATCCTTATGCTTACATAGCACTTTCACAAAAACTATGCCTCTTGTACTTTTGCTCTGTATCTTAGCACAAAACTTTGAGACTGTTTAATTGTACCAAAAATATTACTCTTGCTGAGACACTTTTTTTTTAATCACTATAATCCGACTGCAAGATGCACAGCAACTTTTAGAAAGAAACTGCTCATGATTTTTTGGTATTGAACTTGAGAAGTAATAAACAGATTTGATCCAGCATTATTTCTAGGTGCCTGAGCAACCAAAGGCCAAGGTATGTGAAATTAAAAAAAATCTCAGCCTGTAGTCCTTATGAAAACAGTGTAATATCTTATAAGACCTTATAGCAGTCTAGTCCGTGTCACACACTAAGAGAACAAAAATTCAGAAAATTATAGTCACTGAAACGTTTTTGGTTTTTTCTTGCAGCATTTTGCATCCGGGCATTATGAGAGTGCTTTACTTGCTATCTGTGCTGGTGATGCAGAAAATTATTAAGTAAGAAGATTAACTTTGAAGACTGCAAATCTATTCTAAATAGAAATTGAAGCTATACACAATACAGTAACTGTAAGAGATCCCTACCTTACATAACAGAACAGCAAAATCAGTACTATACATCTTCTAATATTAAATCTTTCTTGAGGCAAGAAAAAGATGTTGGCAGGAACCTGGTTTTATTCCTAGTTCTAATTAATATTTCTGGTTTTATGATTAATGTAAATTAATGAAGCAAGTGGTAAAATTACTCCATGTAAGCGTGTGTTTATCATTTCGTGTCGCAACACTCCAAACATTTGTCAACAGGCTCTGGAAGAACCTACTCACTTCCACACTAGAGTAAGAAAAAAATATTTTGCTTTCTTTACTTTTATCAGCAGGATTTCTTCCTTTAGGTACATTTTTTCTTCTATTTCCTACTTCTTATACCTCTTGAACATTATTGCTTCAGTTACTATCAAGTTAAGCAACTGCCCTGTCTCTTATCAGTCACTCACCAGAATGCTTTTGTATTCTCTTTCATTTAGCCCACATAATGGCATTTCCCCTATTCTGTTTGAAACAAAAGAAAAAATTAGAATCAAGTACCCAAACCTTTCCTGATTCAGTGCCATGCACTGGAAAACCCTGGAAGATGAAACATTACTTAGCTTTGAGCGGAGAAGTTCAAGAGAATTAAACTCTGAATTCCATCTGTGCTTATTTCATTTTAATCATTAATTGAATATTGACCTTCAGAGCAAGGAGGTATATCCAGGACGCCCTGGGTGGTTGAATTCAGGAGATGACCAGTAGATAGCACCGCACCTCCAAATGAGGCTGAAGGATGCGCTGCTCCCTGGAATACCTGCGAACACAGGCTGACACCACCTGGTGACAGCAACTCACATCGCAAGGAAGAAAGACGGCAGAGCTCAGCCTCGAGCCCCCGTTCCACAGCAAAACGTGGCGCTGCTTTTAAACACCCCGAGTCTACGGAGGGCAGCCTATCCATGAGACTTCACAGCCTGTGTGCACGTACCTGCTGTCCGCGTCTTACGGACACAGAAGTGAGGGAGTGTGGTAATGTTCACTGAAATATCTGCCCTTGGTTTGTCGCCTGCAGCCCAAAGGTGTCCGACCGGGCACAGCCTCTCTGGAAGCTTTTACCCGGGCACCTTCTGCAGGTGCAGCTCAGTGACACTGAATAAAGCACTGCTACAGAAAGCTATAGATACCTGGTTGCTTTGGTGCCGCTTGCTCCTATCCCTTCCCTCAATGTTAATAGAATTAACGCTATACAGCGTTATCTGGCTTCTTTGAAAACAGACTTCATGTTACAACTCCACTTAGAATAAACATATAATAAACATTGACTCCATGTTACAACTCCATTTATAACAAAATTTTATTCGAGTCCCTCTTGAGTTTTACTCAGTTCAAAACATTTCAGGTAGTATAATTGTTAAGCCTGAACTTTGGGAGGAACGGCTTTGGGAGAAAAAAGAAACTTAAGGAAAAAAAACCAAACAGGAGAATGAGCTGAGCACGGTCCCAAATTCTCAGCACCAACATAACCCTAGACAAAAGTTATGATTTTGCAGCTGTACCTCGACGCAGCTCGCTACAACCGTACGTCGGCACTGTGGAGTCACTTCGTTTTGGCCCTGCACGCTCGCACAGAGGAATGAAGACACTTCTCCGGATTGTAAGCGCCCCCGGCCGGCATGCAGCCCGGCAACTCTGCGCAGAGCCCTGACACAAGATGGCGGTGGCGACGCTAGGACCCTGCGCGTGCCCCGCAACGCAACCATCCTCACACCAGGCACGGAACAAACCCCCCACCCCACCCCCCAACGTCGTCCTCTACTTTTATTGGACAGCAGCGATGTCAATCTCAGGCCTCGGCCTATCACCAACGCGCTCCTTCTCGCCCCGCCCCCTGCGGGCGGGTGTCGCTCCTTGGGGAGTTGCCGGCTGGAAGCGGC
>VYXB01005136.1:241891-452801 GCA_013397135.1 Pachyramphus minor | reverse complement strand
CTGTGCTCGCACAACTTCTGCCGGGGCTGCGTGCTGGAGTGCCTGGCCTCGGCGGAGGCCGCCCGCCTGCGGCAGCTGCAGCGGGGCCCGGAGCAGGCCCGCCCGGGCCGGGGGGTGCCGGGGCCAGGCCCGCCCTGCGCCCGGGTGCCGTGCCCGCTGTGCAGGAAGTTGTGCCTCCTGCCCCGCGGCGGCGTCGCCGCCCTGCCCGTCAACACCACCCTGGCGGAGGTGGTCAAGCTTTACCGGTCCGGCGCGGCGGGCGCCGCCAAGGCCGCGGAGGCGGCGCCGGGGCCGAGACCAGGGTCCGACCTGCTGTCCCCGCTGGCGCTCGGGGGAAGCTGCCACAAACATCCGAGCCGGCCGGTGCAGCTCTACTGCCGCATGTGCCGGCAGGCGGGGTGCGGGCAGTGCGTCTCTGAGGAGCACCAGGGCATCTTCCACTCCGTCAACCTCATAGACACGGTGTACCAGGAAGAAAAAGTAAGCGCGGGGTGTCCCCTCTGCGCCAGGGGCCCGGCTGGGAGGTCGGGCTGCCCGCTGGGGATCTCACCGGGCACGGATTGCTTTTAGTCAGAAACGCAGGGAAAACTGCAGTGTGGTGGTCAGGAGACAGGCAGAGGGATTGTGCTGCTTAGAGCCAGAGTCAGGAGTTGTTCGTGGACTGCCGGGGTGTGCCTTTCCCTGCTGCCGTCATACTGCATCCACCACACACAGGGGACCAGACAGTATTACAGTATGAACAGAACTGAACCCAGTTTACCAAGGCACCTGGAGAGTTGGGGTTTTTTTTGTTTGTTTTGGGGTAGATTGTGTTTTTTTTGTTGTTGCTTTGCTTTGTAGTGTGTTTTTTTTTTCATATAGCGACTTGTGGTCTTTGCTGACAGAACACTGATGCTAAGAGTTTGTTGCACGTCTGGAGCCATTTTTTGCAAGTTCGGGAAGATGCCAGTCTTACTAACACCACCAAAATCTACCCACAGATGTTTTGTTTATAGGTTCTCTGAGCTGCCATTGTAATTTGGGTCATAGATAATTACATATTTAGGAATAGATAATTTGGGTGAGTAATAGGTAAATGTAAAACCAAGATGCCTTCCAGTTTGCATGAGGAAAGCAACTACCTGGTCTAATGCTTGGTTGGCTGGTTGTAGTAGTTGTGATTTTTGCCAGAATATTAGGGTAGGATGAGCTTTTCATGCTGTGTGCAAATTGGGTGCAGGTTTGAATGTCATACAGCAGTTCTGCTGTAGAGTANCACCGGGCACGGATTGCTTTTAGTCAGAAACGCAGGGAAAACTGCAGTGTGGTGGTCAGGAGACAGGCAGAGGGATTGTGCTGCTTAGAGCCAGAGTCAGGAGTTGTTCGTGGACTGCCGGGGTGTGCCTTTCCCTGCTGCCGTCATACTGCATCCACCACACACAGAGGACCAGGCAGTATTACAGTATGAACAGAACTGAACCCAGTTTACCAAAGCACCTGGAGAGTTGGGGTTTTTTTGTTTGTTTTGGGGTAGATTGTGTTTTTTTTGTTGTTGCTTTGCTTTGTAGTGTGTTTTTTTTTTCATATAGCGACTTGTGGTCTTTGCTGACAGAACACTGATGCTAAGAGTTTATTGCACTTCCTGAACTTTTCCAAGTTCAGGAAGATGCCAGTCTTAATAACACCACCAAAATCTACCCACAGATGTTTTGTTTATAGGTTCTCTGAGCTGCCATTGTAATTTGGGTCATAGATAATTACATATTTAGGAATAGATAATTTGGGTGAGTAATAGGTAAATGTAAAACCAAGATGCCTTCCAGTTTGCATGAGGAAAGCAACTACCTGGTCTAATGCTTGGTTGGCTGGTTGTAGTAGTTGTGATTTTTGCCAGAATATTAGGGTAGGATGAGCTTTTCATGCTGTGTGCAAATTGGGTGCAGGTTTGAATGTCATACAGCAGTTCTGCTGTAGAGTAACTGAAACAACTAAAAGGCAGTGATGAAAAGTACTAAGTACAGCACTGACTATTCTTTAAGACAAAAGTTGCATTTACACTGATTTTCCTCCTGCCTCTCCCATCACCAGTTGCCTGTCACTCAGGAAACCAGGGGAAAACAGCCTTTGCACTAGATAGCCTACGTAAAACTTAATGATACTCTAGCAAAAAATGAGTGATAATATTAGTTTAAAACCAGATATCTTGTTTGTGAACAGCTTTCTATTTTATTTATGTGAGGCATAAAAAAAAAAGTTGCTGTAACACAGTTTGTTGTCAAACTGGAATAACAGCACTAAAACTTACATTATGATAGATGTGTGTGAAGGGAAAGGTTAAAAAAAATTGAGTGAAACAATGTTTTAACCATATAGCAACTGTTCCAGCAGTACACATTTTAGGTAAGCCTAAGAACATTACTTTGAGAAGGATCAGTATACAGGCTTTCTTTTGCTCTAAGAAAGCATTAAATGTTTTAAGTGATGTTTTGAATTGCAACCTTTGTTTAATATGTTGTACAAAATATCAGAGAATAGTTAGGGTTGGAAGGGGCCCAACCCCCCTTCCAAGGCAGGGTCACCTAGAACAGGTGACACAGGAACACATCCAGGAGGGGTTTGAATGTCTCCAGAGAGCAACTCCATAACCTTCCTGGGCAGCCTGTTCCAGCACTCTACCACCCTCAGTGTAAAGAAGTTCTTCCTCACATTGGGGTGGAACTTCTCATGTTCTAGTTTATTGATCCTTATTCTGTCACTGGGAACCAGTGAAAAGAGTGTGGAACCATCCTCTTGGCACCTGGGTTTGAGATATTTATATGCATTAATGAGATCCCTCTCAGTCTTGTCTTCTCCAGACTAAACAGGCCCAGCTCATGCAGTCTCTCCTTGTAAGACATGCTCCAGACCCCTAATCATCTTCGTGGCCCTTCACTGGGCCCTCTCCAGTAGCTCTTGTGTTTTTCATGATCTGATTCTAGATAAACACTGAAATGTATTTAATGGAATGGATAAAGTTATAATAAAGTGTTTCAATTGTCTTGCAGTTAACCTTCTTCAGCACTCTGAAACAAATGAGAATAATAAATGAGAAGCTGATGAATGAGATCTCAAAACGACCAAATGATACAGATGTGAGTTACAGATGCTGCATGTTGTATGTGTGGGTGTCTTTTTTTCTCCTCTCATGATAGCTTAATCACAACATGGAGCATCAGGTCCTTCTTGTGACGTAGGTGTGCTCTGAGCTTACTTAGAGAAGTCAATATATGTCGACACTGCTACTGCATTTGCATCTGTTCCTATGTTCTTGTGCTTGTAGATGATGCTGAACAACGACGTGGAGATAATTGAGCTGAAATTTGGAGAAATTTTCAAAACTCTAGAAATGAAAAAACAGCAATTACTAGAAGATGTTGAAAATCAAAGAGGTAAAAAAGAGAAAGAATTTCAGATTTGGAAGAAAATGAAAGAAACTCACAAGAAGACCATTGAGAATTTTTTGAAGGATTGTGAAAAGCTTGTCCATGAGTGTGATCCTCAGCGTTTCCTGGAGGTGATGGCCTTCTGTTTCTATTTGATATCACTTGTATAATGAACTCAAATAGAGCCTGCTATATTGTAGATTATGGTTATGACTCAGTCAGGAAAAACAAATTCAATAAATGAAAAACAGACTAAAACTATTTAACATTTCATACTTTATTTATAACAACCCTTTTAATTTTTAGAAGGGTTTGAAAAAGCTTTCTTTTCAGCTTATCAGTGGTGATTTTTAGTGTATTCAGTAGACACTTTTTTCTTCACTAACAAATGAAATGAATGTCGACTGTATAGTTGTTGCTGTAACATGTGCTGTATTATGCTACCAGCTGGGAAAGTAAGCTGCCTTGGTGCTGGGTGAAGAGTTATTTACTAGTACTGCCTTCAAAGTTGTCTCATATTTCTTTGCTTTTTCATATTTATTTTTGAATACTTCATGTATTAAGCACCTCCATTGCATTTTTAAACTTGTAAGATACTAAAAATGCTTTCTGGAGAAAGATTTGAGGCAGAACTGTTAACTTGTCTGTGCTGCAGAGTGGAGTATTGTGTTGAGATGCCTGAGCTAAGGTGATTATACTGATTCTTAAGCCTGCTCACCAAGGTGTGCAGTGGAGGTAAATCCGCCTCTTCAAAGCTAAGCTTTGATACTTCTGGCATATGCTGTCCCTACATAGTGTGTACACTTATGTATAGAAGACCCTGAAAGTCTTCATCATAGTGTTCAAGGGAACTGCAGAGAAAAACAGTTTCTGATTTAGAGGTAAATGCTAGAGGAGCCTAAGACACAAGTTAATCTTCACTGTTACCCAAGGTAGTGTAGATCCTTTAATTTTGTTTGTCAAATACTGTGGCTGCAGTTGTATGGAATTCAGAATGATGGTAGATATGGGGCAAAGTACTTAAATAACTACTGAATTTTGTTTTCTTCAACTTGCTCTCCGAAGAAACCGCAGTGTATTGCTGATTTCTGCAATGGGTCTTTTTGCTGCCTTCACGTAAATGCGAAGCTAAGAAAGTATTTGGAGTTTGACTATATGTCTGGTAACAATCCATTAAGGAAAATTTCACTTTTACTCAAAGTAAAAGCAACTCCCACTTTGGGAAGAAATACTGTGACTCCAGTGATTAGTATTTCACTTTACCTCTTTTTCTTCCTATTTTTCCTCATCCTCCTCTTTCTTCTCCTTCCACATCCTGTTTTCATCTTCTTCTTTCTATGTCTCCTGCTCTGCTTCATATTCTGCCTATTCCTGTTTCTCCTATGCCTTCTGTTCTTCTTCCACTTTTTCCTTTGTTTCCTTCTTACCCTCCTTACCTTCTTCCTCCCATTCCTTCTGTTCACTTTCTTCCTGTTCCTGCTGTTTGTTCTCTTTCTCTTTAACTTAGCACCTCCCTGCCTGCCCTCGATAACAATACACTGTTTTTTGTTTGAAGATTCAGTGAGAGATCACCAGGTTTTTATAGCAAAGCAGCTATAATCCAGTCAGGTTTTTTGCTTTCCATTACCTGTTCTTGGGAAGTGCCATGTGATTACAGTACAGTGCACTTCTTACTGCTGTTATCTGCCTGATTTAAAACTAAAAGACAGCTTTTTTTAATTGTGTAATAGCAATATTGAGAGCACATAGCAGATGCTTTCCTCATCAAAAAATACAAAATATTTTTTCATTTGAATGCATATAAATATCTGAACATCTGAAATGGATTAGGTAACCATATGGATCATGATTTAAATGCCTTCATTTGGCTCTGAAGGAGTTCTTTTTGGCTTTAACATAGAATATTACAAGATAAATCATCCTCCCAGGCATTTTTTTTTAAACATTTGAATGGTTTGAGTTGTTTTGGGTTTTTTTGGTTTGGTTTGTGGTTTTTTGTTTGTTTTTGTTGTTGTTGTTGGGTTTTTGAAATATTTTAACAAGTTTATTTCCAATAGTTTCATGATATGAAGACAGGCAATTCAGTCTCTTAAGTGTTTTGATAAAGCAATAACCTTCTTTTGACAGTTGGAGGAAAACTTATATCTTACAAATTCTTGTTTTCTTTATAGGTTGCCTGTGGCTTGAATACAAGGTAAATTTAATTTAATTTATATATTTTAATTTAATTAATCATGTTTTGTTTTCTGTAGTGTTATTTTGGATACTTAAGATTAAAACCTAAAAAAACAGTTACTTTGGATATCATCAGATAAGCAATTTAAAATGAAAATAGTATTGAGCAATTAAGACATTATAATACTTCAAGATTTTTGGATGCTCTGTATTCCAAATATTAGGAAATGCATCAAGGATTTTAATAATTGACTACCGAGATTAGAGATAATCAAGCTTTTGAATTGGCTGCCTGACAAAAAGTGAATATAGAAATTCATTAATACTTGGTGATTGGATATTTTTGGGTATCTTATTTAAACTCAGGAACACCAAAGCCTGCTTTTACAGAAATCTTTCAAATGTAGGAGTGTGGGTGGAGATTTTATAGTGTCTTTGTTTTTGTGCTTCTAGTGCATGTACTCTGTAATTTCTTTCTGAAGATTCTTAATTGCATTTCTTATGAGTTCTTGAGTTTAAGAAAGAATATTGGAAATTGAGTCCTGTAAAACACACTGTGTTTCAGAGTGACATTAGCAGTGGCCTCTGAAGAAGGAGTATAATTTAGATTCAGGGAAAGTACACTAAGAAAAGTGTAGAAGGGTAATCCTTTTGCTGAACTACAGGCACTGCTTCTTGCAATTTTCATTGAGTATGGAACCTAATTCGAATGAATCATCAAGTAATAAGTTTTAAGGAAAAAAAAGCGAGGAACTTGACATTTTATTGGAGACTTGATTTTTCTGATTTCTTCTCCCTCCTAGTGACTTCTTTTTAAAATAAGTTTTTTTGTATTAGGCAGATGTAGTTTAGTTGGCATGTAAACACTAAGTGTTGTAAATTGGTTAGTTTTTTTCCTTTTCCAGAATGAAAACTCAGCTTGACGTGATGAATATAGCATCCAGCTGGGAAAGACCACCAGTGTGTATGCCAAAGAAGATGGATATCAAATCTGTGGTTAATGAAATCATAGCTCTGGAGTTAACACCTGTTAATGTAGGCATTGTTAAAGGTAGGGAAGAAGGACTTAATGAAGACAAGATTTGGGAGGTCAGTCTAGAAACCTGCAACATGTAGAACCAATTGCTATTGAACAATCTGCATGGCAAAAGCATGCGAGTGTTCAGAAAGCATCTGAGCAAATTAAATGGATGATAAATTCATTGAGGGCTTTTAAATGCATTTTATAAATGTGCTTTCTATAGAAAGTTCTTAGGCTGTATTTTTGGAGACTGGGCGAAGTATCATAATTTTCGTATCCAGCCAGTATTGCCGCTATCAGAAGTGTGTTGCTGAACTAGATGGGTGTTTGTTGTTGTGTGATGTGAATGTTGGCTGTGTTCGGATTAAATGCTTTTACTTCATAAGAGAAAGTGTTGGATTGGGCATCTCCAGGCATTTGGAAAACTGCTTACACAGGCCTCTGGCTTTGTATCACAGAAGTTTCAACAGCGACTAGGGTCTCACTTAGGGCAATATACTTTTGTCCTTAACTGGAATCACTATTTACACAGGAGCCTTTTTGTATTTTCCATATTTAATATAGTCTCCATAAGTATTCCTGTTTTCTTTCTAATAGGTCAACCATATGAAGGAAATGAGAACTCAAGTCTATTTAAAGATATCATGAAGCAATGTCATGACCAGAAGAATATAACAAACACATTTCTTGTAAGTTATTGATTATGTGGTCTATACCACCATACTATTTCGTCTGTTTTGGCTTATCAAAATGAAATATAATATCTGCTGCAAAACATTTTTCAGCCTGTAGCGGGACAGGATGAAGCCGACGGTAGCAGGATTGCTACTCGTTTTATGTCAATATCAGAAATGTCAGCATTTCAAAATATGAGTCATGAGGTATGATTGCACATCTGTTGTAAGTATGGCTAAGTTACTATATGTTGTGATGCAACTTTCGAAATAACTGAAAACTATTCTAAAAGCTTTTCTTAGTAGAAAGTTACCATTCTTTTTTACCCAAAATTTTAGAAGGAAATCTGAATAGGTATTAAAGCGGTCAGGATTATAGGTTTTTTTTTGTTTTTTTCCTTCAGAACTTACTCTTACTACTGGCTTCAAATACTTGCTTTTATATTTTAGTGTGACTTTTTGAGACACATCTGTAACTTTCTAATCCAAATAAGCTTCCCTAGTGCTTATATGAAGCGAAAGTCATCTGCCAGTGTTCTGTTTTCTGAAGATAATAGAGTTCTGTCTTCTAAGGCCATATAAGTTGGCATAAAACTGAATCCAGTCTCTTTTTTATTTGTTTTCCAATGATGTAGTTATATAATTAGATTTTTTTCACCTACTAGCAGTTACATTTGGTTGGCTGAGTATTGTTTTGTACAGAATAATTCTAGCTATAGTTAGTGAAGCGTAGCTGGCAGCAAATCACATTACGCATATTCTGAGAATACGAGTGGCAGATGATGGAATGAAAAAGTTGCTTAGGTTCTTTAGATATAGAATGACTTTTCTTTTGCTATATTATTTTGGAGAACAGCTGTTTTCTGTTGCCTTTAAGAATGCAATTTTATGTAATAACAAAAGCCCCACCACCCAAATTGATTTCAGATGACTATTTTTCGTGAGAAGTTGTCACTTAATATCTAAGCTAGTATTTTTAGCTATTTCTGGTTTTGATAGTGACTTTAAATACAGTTTCCTATACTTTCCCGTTTCAAAACCTACCATGTCATCAGAATTCCTTGTGTATCTTGTTCAGTTGTTTTTAAAGAACTTTTTCTGTAATGACTTTTGTTCTGTTGCTTTCCAGTAGCAATGGAAAAATACATCGTAAATGCTATAGAATATATGAAAACTTTTCTTCAGTCTTAGGATAATATGTGTTTTATAACCTCTGAATCCACAAATGCCATTTTAGATAATAGGATTTTTTGCTGTCATTGTAGGAGTTACGTTACAAATACTATATGGAACTTCAGAAACTCACCAATGTCTTCAAGACACAGAATTTCCCTGCAAATAAAAAGTATAAATTTGTAACTGCTGAGGCCTCGAAGGATAAGTCCTCAGGAAGTCCTTTTGTATCTTCACCTACCAGAGCAGGTAACACAGATAAAATAAAAACAGCAACCCTGCGAAGAGCAGGCCGCTTTGACAAAAGAAACTTTATTGGAAGCATCCCATCCACAAATACAAACTTTCCTGAAACAAATGGTGACTTACCATTATTTCATGAGGGAAATTCCCAGGAAGCAACCACTCAAGACTCAGAGAACTCTAAAGACTTGTTAGTTAAAGAAAAGTTACAGCCATCCTCAGTTACTGTTTTGAATGAAATGGACACAAATTCTAGCACTTCATCAGGTGCAAAACCAGCAGCAACAGTAGCTGTTACTGCTTCAACTTCAGAATCCCTAGATGTTTCTGCAGAGAGGCTTTCTGGTGTACCTTTTACTTTCAGTGCAACTAACAACTCACTACCGAGATTTATTAAAGATAGAGGTACGTTTTCCTTTAAAAAGCAAGACAAGAAATGTGCTTTTCCTCAGTTTTATCTAGGGAAATGTGATAATGTGGATAAAACTGATAATGGGGATAGACGTGGTCCTGAAACCAAAACCACAGTTTGTGATTCTTCAACCAGTCCTAATTCAGACTCAGCAGAAAGTACAAAGCCATACATTTTGTTTCCCTTTGGCAATGCAGAAAGAGATTGGTTTGCAAGATCAGAAGTCAGCAATTCATTTAAGGTTCTACCACCATCATCATTTTTTAGCCGATCTGAGAAGACATCTGAGAAAAAAATGTTATCTCACATGAGAGAAAAAACACTTTGTGCAAAGGAAACTGCAGGATATGGTACACAGAAACCATCTGTCTTATGGGAACAAAGACCTCATGCCTCAGAATCCAGCACAACTGTAGCTTGCATTACTTCGGAAACCAACACTGCTGCTGGGGTGAATGATGTCTCTGAGTCACCCCTTCTCACCAATAATTGTGCATTTCCCTTCAAAAGTAACTTTCCATTACCTTCATCAGTATTTTCATTTGGAGGTATTGTCAAAAGTACCTCTGATTCACTGACTTCTGTGTTTTTTTCTGGAAACAGAACTGAAAAAATGGAAAAGGAGAAGAGCAAATCTCCTGACAAAACACTCCTAAATCTAGGGAAGGCTGTATCCTCAGAGTCTGCAGAGCCTGCTTCTAGTCACAGTCATCCAAAATGTGCAGGTTCATGCTTTCCTGTGAACTCAACTAAAAAAGCTGAAAGTGCAGAAATGCTTGGTGATGGTAATGCTTCTTGTAGTCAGCCTTTATGTTCAGTTGTCCTTCCAGTTGAATATGAGAATACATCTTCCACTCAAATTACTACAGCAACAAATCAAGAAAAAACGGTAAAAGATGAAGAAACTGTTGCTGAAAACAACTGTGTGTGTCCTAGGAGGGAAGAGGAACTCGAGCCTGTACAGTTTCAGAATGCAGCTTCTGCTGTTCCTGGCACATGCAATGATCTGTCTTTAGGAGGTTCTGTGCATGCAGTAAATGAGACAGGAGGAATGCCAAGTGACAACCATTCTGACACTGAGGAGCCAAGTCAAACATGTGTCTCTACTGCTACCAGCCATGCATCAGAGTATTTTTCTGTTGCTGAAGACAAAATGTCTACTAGAAGAAAATCAGACATGAAGAAAGAGTGAAATAGAAGATATCTATGCTTAAATAAACTAGAAATAAATAAATGCTACTTAACACATTAAAAGGTGGGGGTATTAGTGATTTTACAGCTGTTCTTCTCCCTGATTCTTGTCAGTATCAGCAAGTACAATGCAATGAAGCAATATTTGTAGTGTAATAACAAAGTCAGGCAACAACCAGAAATGTCACGTCTTGATCAAGACAAAAGGTATGGCCGTAAATGCTGCATCTTCAAGAATGCAGATCTTCTGAGAGAAGTGCCACTGGGGCATGTTTGGGGGGTGTAGAGCTGAGGTGTCCCAGAAGGCAGGTTGGGTGAAGCTGCAGCAGCAGGAGGCAGTGTATTGCTGTTTGGGTACAATGGCACTTCACTTGTACTTTAGTACAGCCAATAGCATTCACCTTACAGGCAGGGAGGGAAGAGAGCCACAGGGAAAATTAAGGATGTTAAAGGCATTACTGAAAATTGCCTTGTGTATCTCCCTTTGGCTGTTTCCTTTTCCTTTTCTGTGATGTATTTAATGTATATTGAAGGTACAACTTCTAATATAATTTCAGTAATTTCTCTCGCACTTTTGAAGTTGAAGCATCACATCAATGTTCTTGTTATATACATTGCAGAAGTGTGTCAGCTACATTTCTGAAATGCTGCCTTTAGGAAAAGGAAACATGACAATTCTCTTTCAGTTCCTTTTGGCAACAGCTTGAGTATACTTGGACAGGTATTAACTTGCTGTTTGGATGAAAGCATTAGGAGAATCTATCTTTTTAAAACACAAAAACTTCCTTTTAAAATCTGTGTAACAAAAAGAAAAAGGGAAAACCGTACTTCTTTCTGTGTATTGGTGATTCAAAACTCATTGAATTTTCAGTCTGTGAAATATGATACAAAGTGAGAATAAAAAGACTATCTTTTCTACTTTATTAACCCTTTCGTTGGATCCAAGATATAATTATGCTTTCATTATTGGAATACACAGACAGTAGTACTATTTCAGAGTAAAGCTCTATTTAATTTCTTGTTCACTCTTCACTAAAAGCTGGTGCCAGATTTTAAATTAATTTTGCATTAGATAGATATGTCAACTGGCAAGCATTAAATCAAAATGCAGAATGTTTAATATTCCTTCAGACTTTTTCAGTGGCAACTAGAAAAATCAATAATCTGCAAATTATCTCTGTAACTTTATAAGAGAAATACTACTTAGGAATATACTTACTGTGACATAGGACTTAGAAATACTATTGTTCTTTTAGGAAATGCTTACCTTATTTGTGTTGAATTCCTGGCCTCAATTTTTCTGTGGCAGTGCATTACTTTATTAAATGTGCTGGGAATTTCTAGTATTTATAAAACTTGAATAATCTTTCCTTTGTGTCTGCATTATAGTAAGGAAGGTGGTGAAAATTTTCTTAATTGTCAGTTTTCTAGTTCCTTATGTTCATCTCTTAAATATTACTGTATTTCAGTTTTCTCCTAAGAATTTTTCTGCTTTTATCTCTAGACATTCTTGTCCTGTTCTTCTGCATGTGTAGGACAGAAATGGAAAACAAAGGCTAAATGGCAGAGTGTCACAGACAGAAGTTGGTCGTCCTCTAATAAAAGTAAGAGAGATGGAACAATTTTAGAGAGTCAGATAAGGCACCTATAAAATTTGTCGTTAGAAAGTTGTAGAAGACAACTTTTTCTGCTATGTTGAAAAAAAATTTCTAATGAGCTAGGATTAGTCTGAAACCTTATGAAGTTTCTTAGAATATTACTTCTTTTCAGCGTGAGGTGGTATAGAAAAACTTCCGCATCCTAGCCATGCCCCCTCCTGGCTACTGCAGAAATTCACCCTATCCTGTCCAGAACCAGGAGAGTCAGTGATCTTGGATGAACACTAGAGCCAATTCAAAGAAATTAGGGGATTCAGAGTTGTCCTTAATGTGCGTCTGCTAATTATAACTTACATCACTTAAGCATAACTTACTCACTCCCTTGGTCATTATAAAATTCAGCATGACAATGAGGGTTGTTGTCAAAGCCTCACTTCCCTATGTTATCTAAACATAGGGATGTGTATGTGCGTATATATTTTCAGATTACAGGCAGATGAAAAGATACTGTTAAACTGAAGCATTTGTGTGAAAATACTGCTGAAAACTTTGCTCTTCCCAGAAAAACAAAAAACTACCCCCAAAAAAACGAAACACCAAGAAAATTAGTTAGAAAGCATATTTTACTAAACTCAGTGATTTGCATTACACAGATTTCTTAACAAGTATGCTATAAGTGACTGGATCTTTCTTAAGGAGGTGAAAAATGAAGAAATATGGTTGGAATTTTTTATTAATCAAACTTTCCTGTTCTGGTATAAAATCCTCTATATACTTAAAATTTGGTAAACTAAACCTGCAGACCAGTTTAAAAGCTTTTATAATGGTTCATGAAGATACTACTACATGATTTAGTAGAAATCTTGGAAAACAGAACAATTTATTTTATTATAATTGCTGAACTTCCTTCACAAAGGAGCTGGAAGTTTCTAATGTCCTACTGTGAGGCTAATCTCATCAGCTGTAAGAATTGTTCAGTACATATCTGAGAGTTATCTTAACATATACACCACTGCCTGAAAAAAAAAGTGCAACTGAAAGATAATGTAAAACTACTTAGTTTTGCAATCTATTAAAAAATTATTTAGTTGACATCAGAGCTGCTAAAATGTCAATTGGTGAAGGTTAACTTCCTAAAGTAAACTTCGTATTACTAATACTGATTATTAACTAAAGCTTTATTCTGAAATTTTACTTGGTAACTCAGATCTAGTAATTTTCTAACCTAAATTACTATCTAAACCACTTCTAACCTAAATTGCTATCTGTGTGGTAGGAAGAGCTGCTGCTTCAGGTCTGGTTTTTTTCTTTAGGTAATACGCTTCAGTTTTGCTTCATAGTTTTCGCCCAGTTGCTTAAATGCCAGTAGAACATTATTATTTGGATCATCACATAGTTCACTCAGACTTGTTCTGGTTTAAAAAAAAAAAAAAAAAGAGAGATAGTTGTTCCATTTTAAGTTGCTTTTAAAATTAAATATATATTGTATTCTAAAAAGCACAAGTTTATCATACCCAATGGACTTAATGAGGAGTGAAAAATCCTTGAGGGCGTAGTAAGCATCTCCTTCATTTAACCTGAAGAAATAAAAAAAAAAAAAAATCAAATGGATATGCACTATAACTGTTTCACCTTTAATAAACCCAGTTATGTAGGTTGGGTAAGGATGCAGAGAGCACATGGCATGACCTCTTAACACTTGACATATTAGTTCGTTAGGATCAGTGTAGAAAAAATAAAAGCTTAAAATGAGCTGCAGAGGTTCATGTTTCTATAATAATATTAAACATACAAGACTCAAGTAATATTAGAAAAGATAATCTATTAATATTATCTTGAGCACATGGTTTCAAATTTTGGAATAACTAACCTGCCATAAGCTAAACTACAACACTACACTTCAGATGAACCTGCTGGCTAAACTAAGCAGGAGATTGTGTAAGCTTTCTATCAATAAGGAAGACCCTATATTTTGCAAAAAGGACCACTGATTACTAAAAAGGAACTTAATAAACTCAGTTTCTAGTAATTAAGAATAGCACTTTTTTTTTTATTGAAATCAATATTGTATTGAAATACTAGAATTACAGAAGGGTTTGGGCTGGAAAGGACCTTTAAAGATCACCTGGCTCAGGGCGATCCCGAGCACAAATCCAGGCTGGGCTGGATTGAGGGCAGCCCTGCGGAGAAGGACTGGGGGAGGTGATGGTTGATAAAAAACTCAATGACCCACCAATGTGTGTTTGCAGCCCTGAGAGCTAGTTGTATCCTGGGCTGCATCAAAAGCAGTGTGGCCAGCAGGTCAAGGGAGGGGATTCTGCCCTAACGCTCTGTTCTTGTGAGACCACACCTGGAGTACTGCATCCATCTCTGGGGTCCCCAACATAAGAAGGAAATAGAATTGTTGGAGCAAGTCCAGAGGAGGGCCATGAAATCTGTAAGAGAACTAGAGCATGTCCCCTGTCAAGACAGGCTGGGAGAATTGGGGCAGTTCAGCCCGGAGAAGAGAAGGTTGCATGGAGACCTTATAGCAACTTTCCAGTATCTGAAGGGGGGCTACAGGGAAGACAGAGGGGGACTCTTCACCAGGAACTGTAGCGATAGCAAAAGGAGGGATGGCTTTAAACTGGAAGAGGGTAGGTTTCAATTAGATGTTAGGAAGAAATTCTTTACTCCAAGGGTGGTGAGGCACCAGAACAGATTGTCCGGAGAAGTTGTGGATGTCTTTTCCCTGGAGGTGTTCACGGCCAGGTTGGACGGGGCTTTGAGCAACCTAGCCTAGTGGAAGGTGACCCTGTCCATGGCAGGGGGGTTGGACCGAGATGATCTTTAAAGTCCCTTTCAACCCAGGCTATTCTAAGATTCTGTAGTCCCAAGTCTCCTGCTATGGGCATGGACATATTTTACTAGATCAGCTTTATAGAATCAAAGAATATGATACTATAATTGGTATATTTCCATGTGTCTCGATAATGTGGCATTAATGCCAAACTCTCCTATTGTAACCACAACAGTGCATGGAACGTATTCTAATTATTCTGATTAGAATCTGCTTTGAAGAGTTTACAAAAAAGCAGGTAATATTCTATGCTGCCAACAGCACCCCCAGGGTGAAGGTAGTATTCTCTTACTCAAAAGTTACTGGCTATGAGCATGATGGCGAAATAAAGATACTTGATAAGAGGAGCTGACAGAGGGAGCTTGTGGTTGAGCTTTTGTGAGCCAAGGTTGGAAATAAAACAGTTATGTGAATGGCTTCATTAAGAATTAAAAGCTAGACATTTTATAGAGAGATGGACCTAATGAATGAATTTACAGAAGGCCATTGAGGATCAAAGGCAAAATCAATAATGATGAAAATTACACATCACATTTAGCAAGTGCATCTCTAAAAGTCTGAAGAGGACAACAGGACTGTAAAAGGTAAGAGCAAAATAAAGAAAATCTCAGATTTAGCTTCTGAGAAGAAGACTAATGCAGTGTATAAATTGGTTAATTAAGAGGTGAAAGAGTGTCAAAGATTATTTGTTAGGAGCTGTATCAAGTGTAAGAGCTTTACTGGCTTGTCAGAACTTTCAGGGGTTTTTATGTAATCAAGGTTTTCTTCACAACGAAGAACAGGGAAGTCCCTGAAATGAGGATGTCCAGTGCAGTAGTCCAGAAGATGGTAACACAGTACCAGACAGATGTCAAAAGATTGGTCAAATAACACAGAAAGATTAAAGGTGAATTAATGATCAGTGTTACAAAATACAGGCAAGACAACCTAAAAGTAAAGATTAAAATTCCAATTTTGGAAAAACTGTAGTGTAAGTGATCCAGGCAAAAAGAAGAGAGGAAGACTGCATTTACCATGGACTTAGACATGAAAATATGATTCCATATGGCAGTGGCTGGCCAGCTTCGGCAAAGAGGTTTTTAAGTGTATTGTTGTGCATTGTTTTTGCTTTTGTTTCCTCTAAAGAGAAATCCTAGTATGATTGATGTTTCAGGCCAAGTTGCTAAATGCTTCGAAAAAATGAGGAAAAGAGGAAGTTTTGAAGCGATACTAATACAAATACTGAATTACTGACAAATTTTGCCCAGGCTTGTGTTTTGAATGCCTGTATCTTTTGATACTGATCATTCATTTACTCATTAATCTGTTTCTGTATTATTTGACCAAGCTTTTGACATCTCTGCTGCTGTGTTACCATCTTCTGGTCTACTGCATTGGACTTCCTCATTTCAGGGACTCGTCTTTTTCATTGTGAAAAAAAAGCTTGATTAAATAAAAAATGTTCTGAAGAGCCTGTCAAAATGATTTGTGTTGATGAAGTCAAGACTGCCCATTTATGGTCCTATTTTGAGTACCCAGATAA
Source organism: Pachyramphus minor (assembly GCA_013397135.1). Lineage (NCBI taxonomy): Eukaryota > Metazoa > Chordata > Aves > Passeriformes > Tyrannidae > Pachyramphus > Pachyramphus minor. The sequence goes on along the minus strand of VYXB01005136.1, from coordinate 436,552 downwards.
TATTTTACAGCCATTGCCATTTAGACTTCAGTTTGGTTTATTCCTATTAAAACATTCAGCTAATCTAATCACCTTTAACAGCTATTTCATCCCTAAGTTCTGGAGGGAGAAGGCTTTAAAACTAAAAAAGATGAGCTTGTGTACCATATTGTAATGTTTAACAGTATTATAAATGGTAGTACGTACCAGTTATCAGTTGTCAATGCAGTCAAGGAACCATGCTTATAAAAGTCCAGTGCATATGCATTGAGTGGCATCCTCCTTCCCTGATTATCATACTTGTTCAAATAAAGCAGGGGGCAGTTTGTGACATTAATTCCAAGAGAACGTAAGACAGCCTAAAACCAAAGCAAATTATTGAATAGATACTGTGGTTTTGTTTATACACCTATTTTGTCAAACCTACCCATTTAGACCCCCAGCTGAAAAGTTCCACACTTCTAATCCACTCCAAAAATCTCCACAAGTACATCTAGACTATAGACACAGGAGAGAGTTAGCAATGCAGTTTAAACTGCTAGTGCAGCTATGGAGTGTTCTGAGTAATTGAAAGTTTGACTAGGCAACTTTATTTCTCTTGAGTTTTAGATTAGGATTTTTCCATATGCATAGATCATCTATTAAGACTCATTGATGCTTTGAATTCATTAATTACACTTAAACATGGGACATTTTAAGGATGAGGGTGAATTTCAAATACCCCGTTAGAGGAATTTAATTTTTTACTATTACAGAATTATGATTTGTGTTAATTCCCTAATACTGCAAAGCCCATGTAGAACAACACAGGAAAATGAAAGTTGACAGTGAATATGTTGGTTTATATTAGAATTAAGCAAACTTATATACTATCTAACACAATCCTAGCTACAAAGCAATCAATGCCATATTACATCCATTCTCTAGGATCCTTGAGCCTACTGTGTGGTTGATTTAAAAAGAAAATTGAAAACTCCTGACATGGAGAAAACAAACTGGGGATATGGTTTGAAATTTTAGAGTATTTTATTTGTCTCAGAGTCAAAAGCAATGGAGACCTTGCAAGAAAGCAAAATATTTACAGATTTTTTTTCCCTACATTCATCTGTGGTTTTTGCACTGTGACAGTGTGGTGGTACTTGGTGCTGGATATTTATTTTTTGACACTTTTTGAATTATTTCTCCTAAAGAGTGACACTTGCAAATAGTGCCATCATATCAGACAAAGAGAAGAAGATTGAGATTAAACAAATACTTTACTGTACTCCAATAAAATTCTGGCCTTCATGAAAAAAATAACTTACTTTATTAATGATGTCCCGATGAAATAGATCATTATCAACCACTCCAGATAAACACGCAAAAGGTGAGATGGCAGATATCCTTTTGGTGTTGTCCATCAAATAAGATGCTAGTTCAGAGCCATGCCAATTCTGAGATGTAAAGTCTAGACAAGAAGTTTTCATACACAACATAAGCTATTGAGACACAAACCCCCTTTCAGCAATCTGGTTTGAAAGTTTTCAGTGCAGTAGATAGTGACAGGAAATAGAGTTAATGTTCCAAACTTAAATCTTTCTGGATAGATCTTTGTTTATTTTGTTCATAAGAACTTCTGTGTAGCTGATTATAGTGTATAAGAAAGAGCTTTCTAATAGTAAGAATTACTATGTCTCAATTCCCTCTGCTTGCGACTTAAACCTTTCTTCTTGACTCATCTATAGCCAAAATTGCTAACAGCTTGAAGTTTTGCCAAAAACAAAGGCAACGTTAACTATAAGAAGACTTAGTTTACCATTATCTTTTATTCCGTCTTAGGTTGAAGGACAGAATAAAGGACAGTCTATATTTGAAGAGCTTTCTTATTGCAAAAATAGTATTTTTGAAGGCATGTTTTTTAGAGGAGCTAGGCAATGGGATAGTGTTATATTACATTGCTTTTACATCTCTGTTACAGAAAGTAACTTGAGATTATAGAGTAGTTAAATATTTTTCACCCAATGTCAAACTACATTGCTTGGTAATTTCTTTGCCTTTTCATATGGCTTTTCTTATTGAACATCACTTACTGGCATAAATAGCTGATTTTAAAAAATTTGTGATGTTCATTAATTGATATTTCAATCTTAAGGCTGTTCAGATGTTGAATATCTAATCTTTGGTAAGATTCTGAAAGCAATTCAAGTAATCTAGGCATTTGAGGATCTGCATATGCACTGATGATCAGATAAAAAGGTTTTTATTCAATAATTTACCTTAGGTTTTTTTTTTCTTTTATAGAAAAGTCCCTTTGTTTTTTTCCCCTATAGAATAATGGAAGAATAGCAACTAAAATGATCCTTTCTCTGTACAAAACTTCTGCCAAATACAAATTAATCAGTAATGCTTGTAAAACAAAAGTGAAATAGAAATTGTAGCTCTTTATTACTGTATTTCAAGTCATAAGTTTTTTCTTTACAACATAAGAATTAACCATATTTTCCTAATACAATCAATTTCACAAATTATAAACATGCATTAATTTTTCACTTCATACCTGTCTTTGACAGTGGAAGTTTGTATTCTTGTTCCATATCAGCCAGCTTGGCAGTTGTCAGAAGAAAATGAGCAAAATTTTCCTGTACTTTGGTGTTGTATTCATTTAAAGCATCTGCAAAGTCTTTTGGTAGATCTTCTAGGAAGACCTTAAATAACATGCAGTTTATTGCTTAATGTAGGTAATTTGTCCAAAATGTCAGTTCTACATTGCTCCATACATAAAATATTAGTATACATGTAGCATATTGATAGAAAGAAGGAAAGAGTCCAGTTTCAAACTTTACCCAGCTTGTCAGGCTGCCTCGACATTTGGAATTAACAGACCTTAAAGATGAACATGAATTTCAAGCAGAAAAGACATGGAATATAAACAGTAAGTGTAAAATTCCTTACAGGGTACTTGGCAAACAGCTTTACTAAAGATATTTCTATCTAGCTATAAGTGGCCTTTTTAAGGGCTGCCTTTCTCTTGTTTTGTCTATCTTGGTGTTCAACAGGTTTTCCTACCAACATGACAGACTGACAGCTGCCATTAGCTGTAACAACCCTGTAATCCCTCCTACATGACTAACCACTTCTCAGAAATAAATAACATTTTTTCTCTTGTAATGCTTGCTGAGAACTGGCCACATAAGCAGTTTAATACAGAAGAAGTTTCCTCTGTTGTTCCTGCCATAGCTGTGTTCTTCAACATTTTAAGGCCTTGTGTAGAAGAGCCAGCAGGAGCACATTACAAATGTTTCACTTCTCTGCCTGTACCCATGGTGAATTAACTTTGTGCAGAACTAATGGTAATGCTCATCCTACTAATACTGTCCCATTTTTTGAAAAAGCCTTAAGCCTACAGTGTCATGTACCACAGAGCATGCCAGTGTCCTTCTGGATCACTGGTGTCACAAAAAGCTTCAGCTCCCTAGATGAAGACAAAACTCGAGCTGAGTAAGAAGGGTGAGGAGTTGCTCCAAGTAATGAAGCAGAGATTCCCTTGCAGCCTGTAGAGGAGAGCACAGTGGAGCAGAGATTTCCTTGCAGCCATTTCTAGACCATGCCAGAGCAGATACCCACACTGCAGCTTGTGAAGAACCCCACACCAGAGCCACTGAATGTTTTCTGAAAACTAGAGCCTATGGAGAACCCACAAGGGAGCACGTTTATCCTGAAGGACCGCAGCCCACCGGAGGACTCACACTGGAGCAGGGATGATGTGGATGAGTAAGGAGTGGCAGAGAGAGCTGTTAAGAATGGACCACAGTCCACTTCTCATTCCTTACCAGCCACGCACTACTTGGGGTGGGGGAGAGGTAAAGGAGTCAGGAATGAAGGAGTAAAGTTGAGCCTGGGGATGGCAGAGGCATGGGAAGGTGGGGCTGAAGTTCCTGTTTTTTGTTTCCCACTACCAAAATCCATTTTTCTTGGCAACAAATTAATTTCATTTTCCACAAATTAAGGCTGGTGTGCCCTTGATCATAACTGGTAAGCAATCTCCCTGTTTCTTGTCTCAACCCATGAGGTCAAGGTCCTCTGTACTATTTTCTCCCACAGCCTGCTGAGATGGAGGAGTAAGAGAGCGTCTGGGTGGGCAGCACCAGGCTGCTGTACATCCATAAGGACACTAGTCTAACTGAGAAAAGGAAACAAGTTCTTTGAAGTGGTACACAACACACATCACAGGAAAGACAAATGCTTTCTCTACCTTTGACTGGGAAAACTTGTGTTTGTATTTCGTTGAGCAGGCTGGAAGATACTTTCTCCCAAATAAGTTTGCTAGAATGAGAACTAGCTTTTCCAGGACAGCTTCTGAAAAAACAGTTGAGCCTATGTCAAAACAGAAAGTGCTTGGGTTAAATATGAAAGTGCTTACAGTAAACAAGTCTCATTCAGGAGTTTCTTTAACAGCTGTCATGAGAGAGGTTATGCAAAACTATGTTGGATAAAGATTAATCATTAGATACAAAATAGACAGTAGTAGATCATGGTAGATAATTAAGCAACTAATAGTATGTACAAATCATTACTGTATTCCTATAACTTAACATATTGTGCCATGTGTCAGTGCACAGAATAGATTTAAATCAGGTAATGAGACATTAGTAGTACTTACTTTTTTCATTTGTTGATATTCAGAGTAGTCATCCATTTTATTTGCTAGATAGAACTCAAATCTTACTCTAGAGTCAGAATTATTAAATTTTTTTATGTATGGCACTACTTTTTACCTCACCAGAATATTTCACAAACAGCAAATATAAGTTTGTGATACCAGCATTGCCGTATGTGTGCCTTGGCTTTCTCAGACAGAAATATAAGCATATGCAGAGTGTATAGAAGCAGAGCTGAAGGATCTGAAGATGAAGGTGAGGCAAGCAAAAGGTGGCAGCAGCAAGAAGGTACCCAGAATCATCGGGTTACAGAGCCCTCTATAGATTGCAATTAACACGCATGGATTATTATTTACCTTTAATTGGCTGGCACAATTTGTGCAATAAACCTTTCACAAGAAAGCTCACTAAAACAAAATTTGAAGGCTCATGGTAGTACAAGTGTGTCACAAGTCCAGCAAATCCTATGGGGTTACATTCTTGATCCAAGTAGCCCTATTTAATTTGAAAGCAAGAAAAAAGCTTAGTTGTAAAAGATGAAATTAGATACAACAAAAATATAAAATTGTGATATTCAGAACAGTCTTTCAGCCTAATGTATAGGTACCTATTGAGACTATTGAATTTAAAGTGAAAGGCAAAAATTTGTCCAAGTATAGATTTCGACCCCATAGATTTAGATCATATTGCAAATGAAATGTGCACACAGTCATCAAAGTAAGACCTAATGCAATGTGTGTTAAAGAGAAAAATATTAACCTAAATGTTTGACACAATAAAAGCACAGCAAGCAGTGATCTGTCAAATATTTTGCTCCAAGATGTTTGGATGCTAGAAGCTTACATAGTTTTAAAAAGCAACAGGACAAGCTCATAGAATAAAACTCCTTTAAAGGCTATGAATTCCAGGACAGCTCTCCTATCAGAGATCACTCTGCATTATGCCCTGTAAGCAAGTATAGAGTATCCAGAGAATCATCATCGTATGGTTGTCTTTTTTTTAATACACTAATCATTGGGGACAGGATAGTAGGTATGTGGGCCAGGCTTTTTCCAGTTCTTGTGCTAACTGTAACTTTTTGGAAACATTACTAATCTCTCCTGCACTTTGATCAGATTCCTCTCTCCAACAGAAACATCCTCATCTCAAAAACAGCAGACACCCAGAAGAGGAGGCAGAAATGTAGGTTAGGACTCATATTAGGAGCAGGACTGGGAAACCTGGGCACAGATGGTTTGTTAATGTAATCACTTACTGCCTGCAGTCCTTGGCTGTAAACCAAAACGGAGTCATGCATAAAAGTTTTCCAAAATGGTATCCATCAAACTGAAAACTATTACTATGGAGAGATGTACAACTAATTTTCAGTCTTATCTAAGATGTACTTCCTAAACTTTTGCTTTGGAAATCATGTCATCCTTAGTATGTTTTAAACTTCTACCATTTCACACGCATTCATTTTTATACATAATATTAATGCACAACTCTAACTTTCCCAATCTATTTTTAATCTTATAAACCATACTATAGGACTTTGCCTATTGAACTTATTCCAACCCAACTACTGCTCAGAATTAACCTCAGACTTAAGATGCTAGAATTTTATATGTTTCCTTAAATTTGTAACAGAAAGAAATAGCCTATTGCTATTTGTAACAGAAAGAAATAGCCTATTGCTATGAAATAAAAAGTATATGGTTCTTTAAATTAAAGCATGCAAACATAAACAAATAAGAATCTGTAGATTTAAGAAGAACTATCCCTTCTGGGAAGAAGTCAAAACGTACCTCTTTGATAAGAAATTGCAAGGAAAACACAAAGTAAATTTTTAATACTTCAGCATATCTTTCTTTTCTGAATGACATCAATGAATGCTTCAACACTGACAAAGCCTGGTCAAATGAAAAGGAAAAGAAAGTAAAAAACCCTAGAAATCAGAAATCCAAAGGAATGTTGATGTTCTAACAAGAAAAAATGGAATATCCAGCTTCTGTGCTTCATTTCATCAATTGGTTTTCAGGATAAAAAATGCTATGTGGAGGTTATTTAAATTTTATGTAAATTGAATACCTAACTCTTGGAAATGCTTGTGAAAAAGTCTATCCTCTGTCTGTCAAATATGTACTCATTTTCAAAATTTATGCTGGGGTTTGTAAAGTTAATTACATTAAATTCATATAAAGATCTAAAGACAAGGTTTTAAATATCATTAAACTAAACCCAGGAAGTTTTGAAATTACTCCTTTCACTATAATACCTTTTGAACACAATAAATATATAACACAGAAGTTTACCAATCTCCTTTGTTATCTTAAGAAGACTTATGTCTGAATTCATGCAGTGAGTTCTTGAAAATAAATGTCTATATACTGAAGGGGATATAAAAATCAGATCATCTGGAGGTAGGAGTTCCTTAACACTTACAAGGGGAGATCTCTGACCAATTTGTAGTCTTTATGGGTTGTTTACTTAAATCGCTGCATTAAATGGCAAGAATCAGAATTTTTTGATTACAGATAGTTAGTATGTGTATTTAAACAAGTTAGCAATACATAGAATTTCCTCATTGTTTCAACTGAGATAGCACTTCATAGCACCTATCTTCCCTATGGAAGTATATGTTCACATCTTTTCAAGTACAACTAAAATTTTAAATATTGGAAGACTTGCTGATTCTCCAGTTTAATGCAACTATTGAATAAAACAAAAGATGATAACATTACCTTCCTGCTAGTGGCATTCTTTCTGATGATGAAATTTATTGCAAAGAATAAATGCATGACAATGAACAGTAGAATACTGTGGAGAGGATGGCACAGGTACTAGAAGCAGTTATAGCAATATTTCATTAGGGGCATGCTGTTTACTTGTGAAGTGAATAACTTTCTGCTCATGTTAAGGAAACAATATTATTTAATTATATTGAAGTTAAGAAAAAAATATTAAACCTTTGCTCTAGCATCTGCTTTGTCATCAGCCTTCGCAGCCAACAGCATGAGTCTCAATATTAAGGAAATAGTCAGAGGAAACTGGCCTTTCAACTGAGGTACATTGGATTTGATAAGTCTTTCAACTTTGGGCAGTGGGATGTCATAGAAGAACACATTTCCAATCATATCTTGTCCCCGTCTTCCAGCACGCCCTGACATCTAAGAATAAAATATTTATTAATTATATTATTAATACACGAACATCATTAATTTTTAAATTAAAACACCTAACTTGTATATACCATCTATACAGTCTTAATAAAGCATTTATGCAGAATTATTAAAATAATGTGTGCAAAATATGTTGTACCTCAAATCCGGCTGCTTTACAAATGTGGTGTATTTCTTTTTAAAATATGAACTTCCAAATTTAATGGAAGACCTAAACACTGGCTGGGATACTTACATTCTCTCAAATGTAATTCTAACATTTATTTTTCTTCAAGGTAAATTTTAATTTTATTTATATCTATACCAGCTTTGTTTTCAAGTTACATTTAGTTCCGAATAATTTCTGAGTAAATTTGGAGCAGAGGTAGTCTCTGAATGAATAAAGAGCTTGGATCACCTATCCTTTGTCTGGTCCCATTGTAGGGACTTGCCCCTTGGACCAGATGATGTGATAAAGCTGGAGTCATATTTATATGTGCAGCAGAAGGGAGATGCACATAGGTCCAGGTATTGCACACTGAGAGCCACCTGCTAGGTGATGCCATCAACTGGATATGGCCTATAAGGCCTCTTGATCCTGAGGCAAACCAGCACTATTTTATGAATATTGGTTTGAAAAGCAGCAGAAGAGCAGGAAACAGGTGCTGATGAAGAGGTTAGAATCTCTCAACCCACCCAGTAAATTGTGCTGTGAGTAAAGACATTCTGCTTTATTGCATTTGCAATCTCACCTACACACTGCTGTGTTGCATTTTGAAGTGCCACTTCCAAGACAGAAAGAACTCAAATGTCCTCATTAATCCAGTCAACAATCTTTCCTTTCATCATTACAATCCCACTGTATGTTCTTACAGTGTATTTTTCACTTTGTAAAATCCTAGCTAGAAACAAACAGCTTTTGCTTTTCCAGCTTCCATAACTAAAAGTCAAATATATGCCTTTACTTCTCTCAGCAACTGTAATCTTCTAATTGCTGAAACAGGTCTTTTGACTACGTGTTTTATTTCCATACCTGTCTGTAATTTAAGGCATCTAAAAAGACAGAATCTTCAGCAAAGACAACAGATTTACATGGCATGTTGATTCCTAGAGCAAGAGATGAAGTAGCTGTGACTACCTATAAAATATCAAACACAAGTGTATCTATTAGAAATGGCAATATTAAATTTAATAAAAAAACCACCTGTGATATTCAACTTAAATCTATAGGAATTTCACTATAATTTCTCATATAGATACACTTTAATTTGGTGAATTTAACAGAGCTATGAACATAAAGGAATTTCACTCTTTAGTGTAATTCATATAGTTATTACATTTGTATATTAATTTTTTTATCCTGAAAGTTATACCACATCTATTATGAAAATTTAAATAAATAACAAATTTTTAAAATATTGAAATTGAACACAAACTGAAGTATTTCACAAAGACAGTACAATATATAATAATCATACAGACTTCATTTAACTAAAGCACATTTGGTTGGCTGCTGCAGTAAAAGACAGAAATGTTTCTATAAATACATAAGCAAAAAAGGAGGACTAACAAGAATCTCCGTCCTTTACTGAATTGGGGGGAAACCTAAAGGCAAAGGATGAGGAAAAGGCTGTGGCACTTAATGTGTCAATGCAATATATTTTACCACAAGTGAAAGATACACTATATTTCAAAATTAAATACATGGAGAAACTAAAACTTTAAAAAAAAAAAAACACAGCCAATACCAATTCACCAACCTTCATATATCCCATCCTGAAAAGCATCTCCACTGCTTGTCTTTGCCTAGCGGACATAGATCCATGATGATACCCAATTCCCCTCAGTGCCATCATTTGCTGCAGACAATCTTTTCTCTCAAATCTAAGACGACCAAAAATCTTCCTCAAAATCTACAAATAAACAAATGTTACATATTAACCACAGCAAGTATTAAGCATAACCAGGTGTTGTTAATTTTTCAGTATTTTCTGAACTTCACTCTACAGCTAAGTGTTATCTGTTTTGAAGTTTAAGCTACTTCTTCATTGCCTTAGCCCATTGTGCTACTGTGGGAAGCAGTTTTCCTTCCACACTGGCTGACAGCAGTCCAAAAATGCCATTGGACTTACAAGTTAAGGCATCATGAGTTTGGTCCCAATGCACAGAATTTTCCCCTTTCTAGACAAATCACAACAAGCAGAAAGTATTATCAAGACACTTAATCAAATTAAGAATCAAGAGCTATATATCACAATTACATTTGCGCCATGGAGAGACAGCTGTATGAACCACAACCATGTTTCACAAAATTTAGACCAGAGGGAATCTCCTGGATCAAGGCCCACCCACTGCTGGTGAAAACATCATATATTTCATGAATTATTCCTTAATTATTTCTATGAAAACATATACATTAATATTTCTGATAAACACCTGCAGATTTTCAGTGTTTTTTTCACCTTTTCTTTCCTCGGGGGACATAAACACATTGAAAAGCAAAGAAAACTTTGCGTTGTGAGGACTAGAATTTATTATTTTGTATTTTTACAGGATATAAAGGTCTCAAAAATCTTTTGTTAAGTACACAAATGTGCCATATACACTATGCTGATGACTCTGAAAAACAGGAGTCAAATTAACAAGTCATAGAACTGCATTGCTGGAAGTTCATGGAAATGAATTAACTGTATTATATATCCCAGGACTCCTATCACAAGAAGAAGTCAACATCTTTTTATTTGGCAGAATGACAGTTGTCTATACATCTTAAAAATAAAGTTATCTAAGACTGGAATTGCATTTAAATAGAAATATTCAGAATATTTCTTGAAGTCAATGAATGCTGTCATAAAGTACAACAACATCATTAAATGCTTTTTATGCATTTATGCACAAATACACACATTTTAGACATACAAAAATAAAACTATGTTAAAATTATCAGTGAATTACTTACATCTTCATCCACTGCTTTATGATCAGCATAACTGCACCCAGAAGGGATAGTAGTTAGCATTTTAAGCCTTATTTCTAGGTGGGTTTTTTTAGTTGAAAGAAGTTCCATGGTTTTCATTTTATGAGGCCTCAACCTTCTGGTATCCCTACATAAAATATACAATTAAAAATATTATTTTTTGTAATTAACATACATTTCTCAATTTCAAAATGTTCTTTGGATACTGAAAGATGCAGACTGATTCCCTTTAAAACTGTAGGCTCAAACTTGTAGGTAGATCTGTTAATGTAAATCTACTGATAATGCTAACAGCTTCATTTTATCATGGCTCATATGAAAAATTGCAAGTTATGTGGGGTGAAGTAGAGAGTACAAAAATTAAGAAAGATAAAGACAGAGTCTATAAGTACCTCAATTTGCAAATCTGTAAGCTAACTAGATTTCACAGGAGAAGGATTAAAAGAGAAACGTGATGGATTTACTGCCAATAATGTCATGAACTGTAAGAATTCAGGACAGGATTTGAAGAAGAGAGGGGAGGGAAAATTATTTAAGGGCAAATTTTTAAGGTACTTCAATGTCTAAATATATGTCTAAATTCCTACTGGATTTTCAAGTTCTCACTGACTACTATTAAAGTCAGTTAAGTTAATTTTTCCATGATATGTCAAAAGAATGCACTGTAAATTGTCATTAGGAGGACAAATCCAAGATGTTTTATGTTGCTGACATTCCTGATAACTATAGCCATATTTCACGCCCAAATGTCTTACAGAAATCCATAATCTGTGATCATAAAATTAATAAAATCAAAGGTTAGGGGGGGAAAAAATACAGTACAATCCAAACAAAAGGCTGACAAATATTAAAATAGGATCTCACCAGTCAGGTGAACCTGTATTTCATAGATCCACCACCCTGGTGAGGCTAAACTATGAAAATATTCTCCCACAGTGGCTGACCCAGAACCAGTGTCAAATGCTACATTGTTTTTAAGACTTGCATGACCAAAGTTACTTGTTTGGGAAAAGCTGTTCTGATATGTTGATATCTCAGTAGTTAATTACTCCAAGCTGACCAAGCATATTAATTACTCCAAGCATATACTCAGGTCCCTCTCATTCTTCTTGTAGTGCCAGCACCTTACCCAATATCAGCAGTGCTGGCATCTTCCTCCTGCCTGAATATACAGTAGGTACTGCTGATTGATACCCACCACTCAGCTGCTTCGAAAGCATGGGCTACTAGACCACAAAGAAGAACAGGACTACTGTACCTCAAGTTAGATGGATGTGCTGCTGAAAGGTGCAATCCCTAGAAAGAAGTTATCACAAAATTACCCTCTGTCATAATATGTAAGCTTTTTCATAACATACTGTTATAACACTTACTCAGGGAATTTTGTTAGCATTTTGGTCACTTTTCTTAGTTCATCCCTTATATGTTCTTTTTCCCTCTCAGGATCTGGACCTTGTACACTTTTTTGTTTTTCCAGCAATTTGGAGAATACAGTCATGGCTGCACATTCCACTGAATCAATGTTAAATCTTGAAGTAAACAATATATAATATACATCAGATGGGTGAACTCTAATACAATTTTATTACAATTTATATGTAATGTTGTTAAAATAGTATTCATTGAGCCCTATAATCTGATGATATTTAGAATCTAAACATCAGAAGCTTATCCCTATTTTATGTCCAACATACTCCACATTCACTTTCAAACAGCTATTATTACAAAAATGAGTGGTAAAATGGTTCTACCAATAATTTATCTACAGGAAGGATGCTCAACTCTATGTTTCCCTAAGATGAACACCTGGACATAAAGTGCAGCTTAAGTTACTTTAATTCTTCTCAACTATTCAACTGAGAATCAGTGCCTGTCCTCATCTTCTACATGGCTGTTCTTCTTCATAGCTTTTTCACTATTGGACTGTTTGTGGAGTTTAACTGGGATGAAGGCTTCTCCAGCTTCACTCTCAAAAAGAATTTTTTTCATTCCTCTTGCTACAGGCAGTTAATGCTAACTAAAACCATACAAGATGGTGGCAACACATGCAGTCAGGTTGCATCCAAACCCATTAGAATATTCACATTCAAAGCTGTCAGTCACCAAGATCAGGAGCAAAATTTTCACCTTAACATAAGCATGTGAGGACCGAAATTGCAGTGAGTATGCTAATCCTAGTGCCTGATGCAAGGACAGGCAAGGCTTTATAATGAGATGAGCAAACTTTCCATTTTACATGATTGGTCTGATACATTATTACAGCAAGAGTATGCATTAGACAGCTGCTTACTGATAAGTAGCTTATTTTTATTAAGTCCAGCATTGAAGTACATGCCTAATTTACTAATATAAGCAATATCACTGACAATAATGGTATTAGCAATACGATCAAAGTTGTGCATGTTTGATATTACATAATTACATCTCATATATGCAAACCATGTTGATTGATGCATTGTCACTGGATGTAAGATGTGATTTTCAGAGGTTATGCAGTGGGACTGTCACCATGTAACAAACCAATACATTAACTAAATCACATCTCACCCTCTCCCCTGACAAATCTGCCCTTACATAAATAGGCAGCCCTCTAAATAGGCAGCATACACTTTCCACAAGTTTTACTGACTACACTGTAGCAAAACAACTGAGAATCTGACTTGAATGTGATTAAGTTTCTTGTAATTTTCTCAGACATCATGCATGGATTCTACCCTTCCCACACAGTAATTAAATGCTCCCAGTTTTATTTCACCTAAACTTTAGTGCCATAAAAATACATGGGTTGATAGAGCTTGCAGACCTTCACTTTTAAAGCAAAGGTAATAAATACCATGTAAATGGCATTTGCCATGCCATATCAATGCTTATCTCCATACTCGTTTTTCTGAATATAGGCAATAAATGTATAATACATGAAATGTACATACTTACATAAAAAATATGGCAGGCAACTTATCCATCTCATGTAATTTATCAACAAACTTTGCAAAATGCTTCCACTTCGCCTGTTCAGAGCAATCCACAGATTTTGGCTTAAGGTGCTCCAGTAGTTCACTCACCTGATCAAAGGAATAGTTTTGTGGAGATTTCAATGGCAGATACTTCCATTTGGAAGCTAACAAATATGAAGACTCCATTTTCCTATGTCAAATCCTATCAGTTCAAATTTTTCAAATCATTCAGAACTGGAATAGTCAGTTATAGTTTACAGACTAAAAGGTCTGCAAGTTATCAACTGACTTTGGCAAGAGCTCAAAATAGAATTCATGGCTACCATCACTGTGTAAATAATAAAGTATCCCTAACACTGATTATGAAATTTGTTCACTTCTAAGTGTCATATTTTAAGAACTTTGGGGTTTTTCCCACATATTCTTTATTTTTCCTTGCTAATTAATCACATGGTCATATTCCTTTTTATGACATAGGAATAGGTGACCTCCAAACAAGGATTTGGTTTTCAGCTCATTTCTTGAATTTCTGTCTTTTGCATGGGAACATACAGAATGTCTGCAGTCACACAGAAGGTTTCATATAAGCAACAAAAAAGAGGTAGACTAAAAAAGCAGAGCAAAGTTACAATATGCAGGAGGTACCCAAAGGAATCATGAATTGATATCTCACAGCAGTATCGGAAGTCTGATTCCAAGAGATACGAAAACATCACCTTAAAAATGCTTACAGAAATGCTACAAGTAGTGCTTCTCTTTCAAGTAAAGCAACAGTTAGACCTGAGAAATATGGACAAACTCTCATAATTACATTCCTAGATAGAATTACTATTATACTAAAGCTGGACAAATCTTAAGACAGTGCCCTCTAGCAACTGTTACCTTCTGCCTTTGGCCAAGCACAATCCATTTGCTTAGTTCTTTCTTCAGTTCCTGTTCATATTTCCTTGCATCTGCCTTTTTTATTACTACTGTATTCTTAAAAGAGACAAACTCTTCAGGATCTAGTTCCTGGAACAATATTAGTATTTAATGTTAATATAAAGAGTTCTTAATTTATTACTTTGTTATTCTAGTATTTTGTCGTCTATTTATTTTGATAAGTTTTGCTCACAGCTGTGTATGCCCACCTGTGCCCTTGGCCACTCTTGCCAGACTTTTGCCATTGTGTCATAAAGCTGGATGCTCTCTCGTGGAGACAGAGAAAGATCTGAAGGAATACCATAGTTCTCAATCTGCAAGGAGTATAAACAAAAGAAAAATTGATGGAATCCATGTTGCCTAAATGCAACAGTTGCTAAACAACATTAGCACCAGTGTTATGCTTACATGACTGACTGTTAATGCAGCATATGGATGACAATGTTCAATGGTAAAATCACTGCCCTTTAGAGAACACACATACTTTTCCAAATCATTGTATCTTTCTTCATACAGGACTGTGAAGAGACAAAAATGTTATCATGTTGCACTTGGTTGTTTAAAAAAGCAAGTGTTTAATCCTTAAGGCTTGCTGTTATTCAAAACAAAAACAAACAAAAAAAACCCATCAAACCAAAACACAATACTTTTAAGTTTACAGACCATGACTAAAGTTTTCGCAGAAATCACACTAAAGTTTATTTCTTAGTTACAAAATATTGTGATACACACCTAGTCTAACACGATATGATTTCTTTTGCTCTTGTACTTTAGATTTCACTTTACATTTTCTCGTAAAGTTCTTTTCAGAGTTTGTAGGCCTTCCTTCTATTTTTTTCTCAGCAAGTTGCCAATACCTTTTCACAGACTGTAACCACCTACAGTGCAAAAATAAAATGAAAACAAGATTTGTAAAATGTATTTTAAGAAAATCAGTACAACAATAATAGATGAGTTACTACAATCCACTTAATTTCTCCTATAGAATTGCCAGTCCCTTCTCACCAATTCCAGTGCAATTTTCTAAATCCCAGGGTGCAAGTAAAAAAAGTGTGAAGTAGTACCATTATATATACACATATATATATAATAGTGCAGGTGTCTTCTCTTACTGATGATGGATAAGTGTGCTTTGGCAATTCAAACAGACTTAAAAGCCTCCTTAATTCCTCCGCACAGCTCAGAGTTACAGAGTCTGAAGGAATAAGGAGAGTGTGTTCTCATTACAAAGTTAAGAATTACAGTATTGGTTTGTGTCAACTGGGGAGTGAGGGTAGCGTAGTACGTATAACACAGTAACTCCATATCAGTTGTCTTTCCAATACTAATTGACTCCTGTATCTAAAACACCTCATATCTAATGTAAATATTCTTCCATGGGCAATAAAATTCCACACTCACTCAGTTAGGTGTTCCGGGTTACTGACAGTAGCAGAGAGTGCCAAAAATGGACATCGAATTGTTATCAGAAGATGTTCCCAAATTTCTGCTCCAATTTCACCACCAAGACAATGGACCTAGATTTTTTGGGAGAAAGGATTAAAAGAAAAGAAGAAATGTTCCTTATCAACGTGTACCTATAACAGGAATTTCGTGTTCTGCAAAAATCAAAAATTTGGCAAGATCAGAACTGAATAATCCTTATGTTGTGGCAAATGACCATGGATCCAAATCAAATGTTCAGTAAATACCTCTCCAGACTTAACTAGGTAGCAAGTTAGTTTAAATCTTAATACTACATTTACTGTTTGTACCCTACATACTCACTGGCATCATTTGCAATTAATTCCATCTCCAAGAAAGAATACAGGAGGAATTTTAAATTTAACAAGAGTAATCATTAACTTTTTCCCTGGAAAGTCTGACCAACAGAGTATGATGTGTCATGTGTATGATGATCCCAATCTGGAATGTTCTATTTGTGCCATTGAGACTACAGTGGTGGCTTTTAGTTTTTCAGTTGACTGACTTGAGAGAAATAAAGGAAGTTCCTGGTAGTTTTTATTGAATTATACCTCCTCTTGAAGAATAGCAGAGTTTTAAGTTCTTTCACTGGAGGACATAAATGCTATCAGTAAACAGGGGAAAGCACGTCTGAAATAACACTCCTGAAAGCTGTTTTTTTACCAGTAGTAAAGTATGTAGTGAAAAAATGAGTCACCATCATTTTTCTCAAGGTTTTTCTTATATTTGTTAAATTGGTTATTATTAAAAGATGCCTACCTCATCAAATATAACATACTGTATTCGTTGGGTCCATTTCTGGCAACGAGGAGACAGCATCAAGATTTCTAAGCATTGAGGCACAGTCACTAGTATCTGAGAAGAAAGGTTTGCAAAACATTAGTTTCAAGCAAATTGAGTAACCAACTACAAGCAGATTCTATATTAAAAATATGTATGTATGTGATTTCAAGGTAAGCTAGAGTGAACGCATGTTTGTCACTGTTGTCTTCAAGAAAGACAAGAAAGAAGACACAGGAAATTATACTGGTCACTCACCTCCATCCTGGGAAGGTGATGGAGGAACTAATCTTAGAAATGATTTCCAAACAAACACAGAACAAGAAAGTCATCAAGAGTATTCAGCATGAATTCACCAAGGGGAAGTCATGCTTCACCAACTCATATGATGAAAAGACTGGCTTGGTAGAAGTGGAGAGATGCGAGGATAGCTGTAGATATTGTCTTCAGTAAGGCTTTATACAGCATCTCCCACAAGATTCTCACAGGCAAGCTGTTGAAGTACGGGTCAGATGAGCAGAGTGAGTGGACTGAAAATTGGTTGGAAGGCTGGGCCTAGAGACTGGTGATCAGTGATACAAAATTTATCTGAGGCCAGTAACCAGTGGTGTACCCCAGGGATCAACAAGGGGATCTGATCCTGTTTAATGGTTTCATTAAGGATCTGCATGATGAGTAAAAGTGTACCTTCAGTAGGTCTGCTAATGCCACCAAACTGGGAGGAGTGGATGACATGCCAGAGGATTGTGCTACCATCCAAATGGGCCTAGAAAGGCTGCACGAATGGGCTGACAGGAACCTCACGAAGTTCAGCAGGGAGCTTACAAAGTTCTTTACCTGGGGAGTAACAAGCCTATTCCCCAGTATATGCTGGGGGCTGTCCAGCTGGAAAGCAGCTCTTCAGAAAAGGACCTGAGGGTGCCAGTAGGCACCAAGTTAAACACGAGGCAGCAATGTGCCCTGGTGGCAAAGAAGGCTAATGATTTCCTGGGCTGCATTAGGAGGAGTTTTGACAGCAAATCAAGCAGGGTGATCCTTCCCCTCTACTCAGCACTGATGAGGCCACATCTGGAATCTTGTGTCCAGTTCTGGGCTCCCCAGAACAAGCGAGACCAGCCTAGTGGCCTTCTATAATGGAGTGACAATATCAATGCACAAGGTAAAAAGCTTTTGATGTGTTCTGTCTGGACATCTATAAGGCATCTTCTGTATGCTGGTATCCAAAGGATTTTAAAGGTTTTTCTTTTAACCAGAACAAATAATCACCTGCATGTCCACGTGCATGTGATGAAGAGGTGAGGTTGTATGCCACAGACTCACATACCTAAATATGCATAGATTTTGCCTGGCCTTTTTACTTAGCAATGGCTCAATTGTTCTAATTAGAATTAACATTTTCAGAAGCCAGATGGAATACAAAAGTCATTATTATTACTATTGCACGTTAAAACACCCAGAAAAATATACCTGAGAATTCATGACATCATGGCGATAATCTCGTGTAAAGACTCCACACACTGCCAATCCATCTGGAAGTCTCTTGGTGAATCGACTGTATATAGTCCCTACCACTTGGTTTACAAGGGCCTTAAATAAAGAAGATCATTAACAAAACTAGAGGGTGCATGTCTAAAGATATATGATAGTATAAGACATATAAAGGCGTTAAATTTTGGCAGTAATACTAATGTCCTAGACTATAATGTACTATGTAATGTCCTATTAAGTCTAGACTTTCAACAGTGTTAACTTTAAAAAGATAGGGTACTTTATTTTCATTTATACTCAAATGCTTTCAAAGAAATTTAGTCCTGTGTAAAGTGAGTTATTAATTATTAATTCTGTATTTTAATTATTTTCAAACTTAAAAATAGATCACATTCTACTTCATCTACAAGCACTTTAATGATCTCAAAGTCCTTGGGCTGCATCCAAGGATGCAAAACCCATTTCTGCATCCAGACTGATATTCAAATGAAATTTTGATACCCAACCTGAGTACAAACACAAAAAAATTTGATTTTACTTACAGAAAACAATCCATAGAGATTGTTCTCAAATAACAGCATATGCAGCTCACTACCCAAAAATCATGTCACTGAACATTAAAGTAAGTTTTGGAAGAAATCAAAACATTGTACCTCAGCACTTAAATCAGTTTTTAACTATTAGGATGGAATTCTCACTAAAAAATATCCCACTACTTAGAGTTTCGTATATTTTCTCTGGAACTCAATTAGAAAAACATGACTTGGATAGTCATTGTTGCTTTCTAGTATTACTTTCATAGTAATGGTAGACTTCTGGTACTCTCATCATTTACCTAGCATGCCACCTACAGCCTTTTTTTTATATATCTCTGTTTCTGACCTATCTGTACAAATCTGACCTATCTGCACAAATCTGACCTATCTGTACAAATCTGACCTGATCTATACAAATATTAATAGACAAAAATTCTGTGAAATGAAATATTTTGAAGATTTTATTTTTAAACATGCTCTAACACATGTAAATATAAAGCAGAATGTAAATATTCTGTTTCTAATAAAAATATATATATCGACTAAAATTGTGTAACAAGTTACCCCAAACAGTTTCAGAATCATAACACAGTCATACATACAGAGTATGTAGTAGAATACAGCCTTACCTTTGTAGGAGCGACATACACAACTACTCCTTTGTTGCTCGTTTTCAGAACTTTTTCCATGCAATAGTATGATGCATATGTTTTTCCTGAGGAAGTGGGAGCAACGATCACTGCGGATTCATTATTATCTACAGCATCAAGAAGTTCTCGCTAAGAGAAAAGCAGATACTTACATCGAAATATCTTGTCATTAAGTTCATATTGAGTGTTCTTTCTGTGAAAACATCTTTTATTTCTGCACGCAGAATTTAAATACAGATTTTAGGCTACAGAACATCAGAGTTAACTTGCTTGTGTTATGACTGTATTTTTTCCTCTTAAATTGTTAGTGGAAAAAAAATGGAACTACAAATTACAACTTGTCTATTTCAATTATTTGGTCTGAGAGACAAAAAAAGATTATTTCTATTAACTTCATGCAAAAAGTCTGTGTCTCATTACCTGCCATGTGTCCGGTATGAAATGTTGCACTCGGGGATCTGGATCATTTCTCTCTTCTCTGAGCAAATAATAATCCATGTATTGCAGCTGAAAGCGAGCTGAACCCACTTCAACAGCATATTTGCTTGTATTCTGATTACTGCTTTCTCCTGTCTACAAGGTCAAAAGAAAACTCAAGTTGGTTTGAAAGATAGAAAGAGATTAAGAAAATGGCACATCTTGTGCTCTGTTGAACTGTGCAAGCTCTGAAAAATACATGAAAGTGCAGGTGATTTTTTAGTAATTTCTTCTAGAAATCTACACCATACAGTCCTATGTCAGAGTTACACTTAGTGCTCTTCAAAGGAGACTAGGTTCTATAACTACTGTGTCTTCCATAGCCAGTATTAGTGTTGGTGTTGGTTTTGTTATCAGGAGAGCTAACAAAACTGGCTAGCAGGCAAAAGCTCTGCCTCTTCAAACTATTGCCAGCCAGAGCCTTCACATCATATATTTAAGTCTCTCTTTTTCACTCTGCCCTTATCCCTTGTGCAATGGATCCCACTTGCACCGTGTAAAGTGTGATCCCAAATTTTGTAAATCATTGTATTTTTAAAGAATGACCATATACCCTAAGACATACCAAATTTAATGAATGCATCTGGTTACAACACCTGATCCTGAAAGCTGTACAGAAAAGTATTATGTGTATAACAGACACTAGAAACTCATAAAATCACATAATAATTTAGGTTATCAGGGTTTTGATCTTGGAGGTCTTTTCCAACTTTACGGATTCTATGGCTACCTGGATGTCAATCCAACTCACTGACAGAAACAGTTGCATTTAAGATGGGTCACTCAGGTTATTCAGCCGAGTTTTTTATTGTCTTTAAGAATGGAGATTTCCCAACTTCTTTAATTTCTTGAAAGAAATATTTTCAGCTATTCCTGAAAATTTCAGTTATTCCTAAAGTTTCTCCAACTTTGTAAAAGTAATAATCATAAACAAGGAGTTGCAAAAGCAAAAGTAAGTCCGAAATACACCAACTGACGTAGAACCCTTCTGAGCAAGAATTAACTTGCCAACATATCTCTTCTATCATCCCAAGCCTTTATAGCAAATTTTTGAGATCCTTGGATCCCTTAATTCTACTCCCTAAAATGTAGTATAGTTTATTTGGAACACCAAACACCTTTATAATACCAGTTGAGTTCACTTAGAAAAAGAGACAAATAATTTCCACTAATAAAGGGAAGAAAATTTCTTACAAAACATTTACTTCCTCCCTCTCCTCTGTCCTGAACATCAAAGAAGGATGATAAACAGTTTCCAAAAATAAGCTTCCAAAAATTCCTAACTGTATTGTGGCTGAAAAATGAGATATTAAAGTAACTGACACTGGTTTTACAGTTCACTGTAACCTTCCTTCCCTTTGCTATTGACTTCATATTCTTGCAAGAGGAGTTACCTATTCCCTGTTTTACCTGAGAGCCACCTTAGCATCCCTTCTCCCTAATAACATACCATCTGCACATAAAAGTATCAAACTGCTCTTAAATCAGCCAGTGGGCAAGTTGCTAACATGCAGAAAAGCACAAGGTCGGTCCTTGGAGAAATTACTTCAGGCCAAATTCTGTTTAACTACAGATGGTCTCTGCAGTGCTAATAACAAGCAATTTATTATCAGAAACTGCTTCCTTCAGAAGCAATCAGGAATACCATAACACCAAACAGAATAGTTTTCATCCACCTTCACAGTCTCAAAAGATTTTCTTCTCTAAAGCAGCACATTTGGACATGTTAAAGGGCAGCTGCTCATTCCTTAGCTTTTAACACTTTTTTCTAACATGCAGAGCTGGGTGATGCAATATACTGAACTTCAGGTACCTCTCAGACACATCTAAGGAGAGACATAACTAGAGAGAGACATAACATAAGAGAGACATAACTAGAGCAAATTAATCTTGATGTCTGTTTCAAAGGGTATCTTTGCAGCCATATAAAGTTCTATTTACTAAAGGGGAAGTGGTTTATTTTACCAGCTAGCCCTGACATCAAGCAGAGGAATGTATACATGAACCTAAAGAAGATTAATACCTGAAGCAAAAATAGATAGTTCCAAATCTTATGGCACAATGCAAAATAAAATAAGCTCAATGTTGATGTCCTACGCATTATTCATTGCTTAAGAAATCACTCTTAATATTAAGCTACAGATTCAGTTAATTATAAAGTTACCTGGCCAGACAGAGAGCATGCCAAATTATCAAATCCAAGGAGTTTTAGATATTTGGTCAACTTTTTTAGATGTGGTTCCTCCAAGAGATCTTGATATTTTTCAAGAAGGATATGAATTCTCCTCATGACTTGAACAGCTTTGCTTAAATCTTTAGATTTGTTTCCTTAAAAAAAAAAAAAGTCTACCTTTATCTGAGAGCTGATCATATCATTGAGAGTCTTTTGATATTAGGTATTTTTAGAACAAAACTTAACCACATTTATAACAATTAAAATAATAATTTTATTTAAAGACAACCAGACAAAGACAACTCACACTCCTTTCACCTCTACAATGGGTGCCACTGAAGACCACGGACCCAAATAATTCTATCTGCTTCTGAACATTTATCTATAAAAAAAGTCATGCTTCTGACATCTACACAATAACTGAGCTCCCCCATTTTACTTTCCTGATGCACAAATTTCTTACTCAATCTTATTAGCAGCATATTTCACTCCAATATTTACAACTCTTCTGAACACGTTTAGAGCAGTGTGTGTTTGGACTCTCCTGACTTAGGATATGGACTTAAGAGTTAATTCCGATGAAACAGAAGGCCACTAACCATGGTATCACAGATTTCTTGTGCAAATCGTCATCATTCAAACTGCAAGCTAATCACCTCAGCTAATTAAACAATCCATGATATATATAGATACATTTTACTGTGCACACCACATAATTATTAAAGATCTATAAAGAAAATTATTTATGTATGCAATGTTTACAAGCAATACAGGGAAACAGCTACAATCTAATTTCATTGTATACTATACACCTTGAAATTGCAAAAAGGGACCAGAGCCTGTTAACAGTTAAAAGCATCTTTCATGTTTCTGAAACAGGGCTGTATTTACATGTCCTTATTACAGCTGAGAATGTCCAGTCTCTCACTGTCTCAGTTAAAGGAAGTTGACTACTGAACATGAATTTGGCTACCATACCTTGCTCTCTGCAGTGTTTCTTCCACACTTGTAAACAGGCAGACAGTGCTGTCATTTCTATGCTGAACTTCACAGATTTACTTTTAAGGGTCTTGAGAAACTTCTCCAACTTATTTATTCCAACAATCTGGTTTTCTTCTATTTCCTTTACAGTTGTCATATATAAGGCTTGCCATTGCTTCTGTTCTTTATTTTCTTCCTTAGCTTTCAGTCGCCTGTTGTTTTCCTCTGCAAATATTTCCACTTTACTTTTCTATCCAATAAAATAAAGATATTTAGAAATAACCACCACTTTGTCCAAGCATCATCTAAAAAAAGCTAATCACTCAATCACAGCAGGTGCTTTATAGCTTTCAACTAATCTGTACAATACATTTTGTTTTGGAAATTTTTTTAAATAGTACTTCATTTTGAAGAAAACATAATGAATCCCAATATATGTTGCCCAAAAGAGCTTCCCTAAACTTCATTTTATCCTTATATAAAGGCTCACAAGTTACTACTTGTAAGGAAAAAAGGAAAAAAATGTAGAAAAATATAATAGCAAATGTCTAAAAGTTAAATTTCAAGCTTTAATTTTATACATGGCTAATAGTAATTCTGATCATATTAGGATGCTTTTCAGTAAATTAAATTTTAAGAGTTTAAAGTTACTTGAAGCTAAAGTTATTTTATATACAGAGTTTTAGTGGCAATTTAACAGTCTACAATCTGTAATCCATATTGCAGGTTATTATGAGATGTTACTCAAATTACCATTGCTCAGTATTGTTCATAAGTATGCAAGGACATGCTACATACCTTGTGATGTCTGACAATGTTCACATAGTTAGAAGTAATTGCGATATCTACAGGTTCTTTCTCAAAGTATGTTTCCAAATAGTGCAGGGAAATAAGTAATTGAATAATGGGGGCTTGGGGGTGAGGGGGTGGTTCAGTATTTCTCAACAGTTTCTAAAAGTAAAATTAAATTAATGAGGACCAGTTTCCCTCACTCCACATTATAACACTGGTCGTGAGCCAAAACCCCTTAACTTTTAGAGTTCATATTTACTAATTTTTTTTTACTTGTGCCTGTTAAAATGTAATCACTCATCAGTATTCTTAACTAGGAACAAAAATACATTTGTCAATTAGCTAATTAGATTTGAAGTACAAAACCAATTTAAATTTCTTCAACTGTGAACATTCAGAATATAAACTTCAGTTGTAGAACTCATATAGTAGAAATAATATTTGGAAAGAGCAACTTGAATATACTCACATGCTTCTTTTGTGCCTTTTTGACAGCAGAATTAGCATTCTCTGACACATCCTCTTGATACACAATAAGTTTTGAAGGGCTGTCATCCAGAGTGCTTCCATAAAAGTGACGGAAAGTCTGTAACTTCTGTATTTCTCTTCTTTCTTTTGGACTTTTGGATTTTGCTGCAAACAAATATAATTGATTAAAAAATGCTCTGATAGAATTCCAGACTAATCTGTTACCAAGCAAAGATAGCTGGGTAATGGACAAATTTCCTAAAAACTCATCATTAACCTAAAGGACAAAATCACATTTTGAGAAATGCTGGCTACTAAGACTCACTGAAATCCAGTAGTACTTTGAACTATCTGAAAGATAGGCAATAGACCCAAATTGAAACTACTTTAGATGCACATTCAAAATATTGGAAAACTCAAAAAACAGGATGCCTGCAAATTATACTGTTTGAGTCCATGAAAATAGAAAGGTGTCTTCTGAAGGCAATTCAAATGATCAGAAAGATACTTCTTCCCCAAGAAAACAAGAGTCTGCCATCAGAACATAAATAAATAAATCTTCTGGAATAAAATGTATGCTAGGCAATGGAAGATACTGAACTGAGCACATGAATACTTCCACATTCAAGCATCTGCCCTTCTCTGTCCTAAAATCAAAATGGTGAGTCTGCTTCTGAGTGTGAAGACCTCTCTCAGCAGAAAAGAGTATCCATGCAAGACAAGCATGGATTGGTCATAAACCTTCAACATTATGGAAAGTGCTCTAGCTGCTGTTCTGAAGGGGATGTTCTCCAAACTTTCCACTGAAATCTAAGCGCACAGAATGAAAAAAATCATCCAGTCAAAAACACAGGAGCAGATTGAACTTTGGTTTCATAGATCAAGTAATACAAATACCCACTCAGGAAACAATATTTCTAAGTCATGGAATAAAAACCATAATCAACCTCAGAAGTACCAACAGTAACCCATGAATTCTCAACTTCTGGTAGGTTTTGCATGGTTTCATTCACCACATGATGCAATAGATGATGGAAATATCTTTGAGAGAAATTTTAGTGTACTTCCTGCTACATACAGTATTGTATAGTTAATTTCATGTAAATTTGCCAATCTAAGTTCAAAGCTAAATCCATGGCTTGTTTTCTGTAGTATTGTAAACTGGAAAAAACTTAATGGGAAATTATAATGCATAACATCAAGAATAATACAAACTTAAATTTACTTCTTGCTGGGTTTAGTGGAATAGAGTTAATTTTCTTCATAGTAGTTGGTACGGGCTATGTTTTGGATTTGTTCTGAAAACAGTGTTGATAAATCAGGTGTATTATTGCTGAGCAGTGCTTACACAGAGTCAACACATTTTCTGTAGGTGAGGGGGCTTGGGGTGCACAAGTAGTTGGAAGGGGACACTGCTGGGACATCTGATCCAAACTGATCAGTGGGAGGTTCCATACCATATGGTGTCACGCTCAGCAATAAAATTTGGGGAAAGAAGAAAGAATGGGCAGATGTTTGGAGCAAAGACATTTGTCTTCCCACGTAACTGTTACATGTGATGGAGCCTGCTTTCCTGCAGATGTCTGAACACCTGCCAGCCCATGGGAAACAGTGAATTAATTCCTCGTTTTGCATTGCTTGTGCATGTGGCCTTTGCTTTACTTATTAAACAGTCTTTATCTCAACGCATGAGTTTTGTCACTTCCACCCTTCTGATTCTCTCCCCATCCTGCTGCAGCTGAGGGAAGTGAGTGAGTGGCTGTGTGGTGCTCAGTTGCTGGCTGGGATTAAACCACAAGAACTTCTTTTAATTCTTATTTTAATTCTGATCTCAAAAGACAAGATTGGCTATGCATGCACTGTGCAACCGTCTGAGCAGATTTTCCACATATGTGAATGAGCTTACTAACCATTATTCAAATTATATATTTAAACGTTACACTTCATATTTACATACTTTGTTTGTATAAATTTGTGAAGCATTTTGCAGGCAAAAGCAAATATATGATGAACATCTGACTGTAAGTGCTCATTCTGTTATGTTCAGACTTATTTAAGATAATACAAAATTCATACGCATAATGCACAGGTATATCAGTTTAAGTGTAATTTGGCTACTGCAGTAGCACCAGTTTGACAGGTATTTGTACAACTGCAAATATTTTCTGAAATGAGAAGTCCTTCTGCAAAATCATAATAACCTCTACAATACTGTTCTAGCCAATACAGACCCATGGCCTTTGTGTTGGTTATTCTTACCATCAGCATTGCATGGCACTCGCTCATATTCCTCAGTCAAAGGTCTATCAGAATGCCAGTGACGAAGTTCATCGTATTCCTTGTATTTAACAAGTGAAGTAATTGCAGGGTCATTGCTGAAATATATAAATATTAAATAGAGCAGAAATTAAAAGGGTTTTCTAGCTTCACTAATGAAACATTTGAAAATTGGGTCTTTATCAAAACACAGTTTTACTATGGCAGAAAAACAACAAAGGGTTTAATTCTACCCCAAATATAGTGTGTTAAGATAGCCTCAATTTTTCAGAAAGAAATATTAACAAAGTAAAACATCATTTTTTCATTTATTTTCATACAGATTAATCACAGGATGCAATGTAACTGTAGAATTCACAAAATTACTATAAAATACGCATTACATAGCACAAAGCCCACTTCTGCTGAGCAAACATAAAGGATAATCTCTTCTTACATTTTTCAGTGTTTTTATTTAATGTTTTTCTTTTCCTGAAATCAATATGAGCTTTGCAAACTATGATAAAGCCTTTCAAACACAAATTTTACATTTAGAAAAACAGTGTAGACTAACAATCAAAGACTACAATGAAAACAAATAATAGGATGAGGAAATATGGATATATTTTATATATCCATATTTCTCTCAACCATTCTTGGTCTGACTTTTCTGTTAATATTTATACCAATTAATGTAAATTTGTATGTGAAATTTTATCCAGACATAAGGAAAAACATTTCTACATTTGTAAAATTTAGCATAATATGGATGCAAAGTGCATGGGAGTAGAAAATCAGCCCATATAATGTTATTTCATTAGAGAAAAAATATAGGTACCTTTTTAAAACAGGTAAGTCTTTCAAAACACCTCCAACATAATCTTGAACAAGATCAGATTTCATTGGGATGAGTCCAATGTTAGGAATTTCTTCTTTATAGACTTTACAGTGTAAAAAAAATATTGTTTAATTAAGAATATATATAATTGCATATCATTCTTAAAAATTCTGGCAAGTTATATTATAAATTAAATTCTGTAAATTAAAGTTTACTAGTTCCACTTTTCTTTTTCATTCTCAAGCATGGAAAGAAGAGTGAAGCAGACATTGGAACTTGAAGTCAGCAATGATAAAGTTGAATGCCTGTGGTTCAAAATCAGGGGGAAGGCCAACAAGGCTGACATCCTGGTGGAAGTCTGTTACAGACCACCCAACCAGGATGATGAGGGTGATGAATTCTTCTACAAGCAGCTGGCGGATGTCTCAAAATCACCAGCCCTTGTCCTTATAGGTGACTTTAACCTGCCAGATGCCTGCTGGGAACTCCACACAGCAGAGAAGGGGCAGTCTAGGAGATTTCTAGAGTGTATAGAGGATAATTTCCTGCTCCAGCTGGTGAACGAGCCTACAAGAGTTGGGGCCCCACTAGACCTTCTGCTCACAAACAGAGAGGGGCTGGTGGGAGATGTGGTGGTCGAAGGCCATCTAGGGTACAGTGACCATGAAATGATAGAGTTTTCAATACTCAGGGATGCAAGGAGGGCCATCAATAAAACCTCTACACTGGACTTCCAGAGGGCAGATTTTGGACTCTTCAGAAGACTAGTTCAGAGTGTATCCTGGGAAAAAACCCTTGGAAACAAAGGGGTCCAGGAGGGATGGACCTGCTTCAAGAAGGAAGTCTTGAATGCACAGAAGCAGGCTGTCCCGGTCTGCCGAAAGGCAAGCTGACAGGAAGACGACCAGTCTGGCTGAACAGGGAGAACCATCAAGAACTGCAGTGTAACCTACAGTGATGGCTGCACTCTCTACCATTAAGTTAACAGTTCTATATTCCACTTACTTTGCTGCCACTTAATTTGCTGCTCCCATGCCCAATATCTGCCTAACATTATGTCAAAATGTCAAAGATGTTCCTCAGAGACAATCTTTCTGCAGCATAATCATTACTTCAAATATGAGTACTTAATATGTTTTTTTACTATTACTTGTATTACACTACTCATAATGTTTTTGCAACACATACAGTAGGTTTGGGCTAGCAGTCATGGAACTAAACCCAATTCTCCATGAAGTTAATAACAATACTTGTGCTGTCCACAGTGGAGTCAGAATTTCACCCACAGAGCCAGATCAGACTTCTTTTTGCATCAGCTGCAAGTTTTGCTAGTGGGTTGGAAGGATGGAGGAGAAGATCCATGAAACATGGATTATATTCGTGATCACAATAAAATCAGGTCACCACTCCTAGCACTTTTAGTAATAGTAATGAGGATCATGCTTTTAGCACTCTAATATGTGGAGTTGCCAGTACCTCTAAATAATGTCTTCTCCTGTTCAAGAAATACTTGGGATGTTTTTCGTACTGGGAAAGCATCTCCAAAACTGTATTTCACAGCCAAATGTTTTACAGTGTCCCATAAAAATTGGTAGTCATTCTCCATTTCTTTCCCCAAATCCTTTTGGAACTCTAATCCTGCACAGGAAAGAGGGAAGGGGAAAAATAAAAAGTTGCTTTAAAATTGAGTTTACTCAAACTGAACCTATCTATTTACCTATGC
Source organism: Pachyramphus minor (assembly GCA_013397135.1). NCBI lineage: Eukaryota > Metazoa > Chordata > Aves > Passeriformes > Tyrannidae > Pachyramphus > Pachyramphus minor. Next base: position 407,318 of record VYXB01005136.1, on the reverse strand, counting down.
AGCATCAAGGACAAAAACCCTAACTTTTATACAAGGGCTTTAGTCACAAGAACAAATTAGAACAGAATGTTGTACATTCACAGTTTTTAATAGCCCAGAGTGTAAATAACCAAATGTACTGAGAATACATGTTTTGGGGAAAAAAAACAGACTTAGACTGTCTGTGAAAGCCTGCAAGCTCTACAGCTAAAGAACGGTTTCTCTCACCTTTGCCTCCTTCAAGGTGAATCTTGAATTGGTAATTCTTTTTGATGCCCAATAATAAGTATCACTATAAAAATAAAAGTTTTGTACTCCTAATTTATATTGTCTTTAAAAATTCCCCTACACTTGCTTTACTGAGGTACATACAGGACCTCTTGTAACAAGATTTATAAAGTGTTCTGATTTGTTATCACACAGACAGACTCATGGCAGAGGATTGCCCACAAGCAATTACTCTGACAGAACATTTGTTACAAATCTTTTTCCATATTTTCTTTTTCTGTAAGCTTTGATAACTTTTTTTGCTAATCTTAACACATCTGATGGTGTTCATAAAGCTCTAGCTCCCAAATTACTGTATGTTTAAGACAATATGCGACCTTTTCTGAATCAACCTCATCTGAAATTAAAGTATTATTCAATGTCACAGCAACAGTAGGGACTGAATCTAGTTTCTGACTGGGTTGTACTAAGACAAAATTAATAAAAAACTGGCTAAAACCCAAACAGAATTGAGAATACCCAATAACAGTGACTCATAACTCTTGCTACCTACATTATATCACTCTTTTATGTATTAGTACAGGTGGTACATCAAAGATACGACATGATAAAGTATTCTGAACAAGTACTGGTATAAGACACTTGCACATATGATTTTCTAAACTTGGTTACAGAAAAAATGTTTCCTTATTATTCCATTAAATGTATCCATTTCTCTATGGGTCATCAGAAAATTGTGCTTGTTTCTGCCCATACAAGCAGTTTTATTCCCATTTTGCAGCTTAATAAAGTAAAAAATATAAGAAAGCAAACTGTTCAACAACAATAAATACCTTTAGTGTATTCGACCTCATAGTATTGTGCAAGATTTATGAGCAGCGACTCATCATTTAAATCAGGCAGGTAAGTTAAATCCAATTTCCAATCATTTGTATCACATAGCTGTACCAGAGCAAAATGCATACACAACTGTTGCTGTTAAAAAAAAAGCAAACAAATAATTCTTATGGAGCACCTTTACATGTGGAGGTATCGAGGCATCTCCAAGGAAGGTTAATTACCACAGATTTATTGACATGAAAAACCCACATTGTTACTTGACTTCTCTGTGATCAGAAAACTGCCTTCATGGTTCTCCTTCATTGCAATAAGCAACTTCAAACAACAAAAGGGCCTCACATCAAACTTCCAATACTGGATGAGACTAAAAAGTCCATCTAGCCAAGTAGCCTAACTTCTAAGAAGAGGTCAAGTATCAAGATCTTGCCCCAAACATTCTCCTAGCCGCACTCATTTGTGGCTCACAAGATTCCTGAACCAGGTAAGGTTTCACAGAATCACAGGATGGGTCAAGTTGTAAGGAACACAGTGGGTCATCTGGTCCAACCTCCCTGCTCAAGCAGGGTCATCCTAGAGCGCATTGCATAGGAATTGTGTCCAGACAGTTCTTGAATATTTCCAGTGAGGGAGACTCCAGAACCTCTCTGGGCAATCTGTTCCAGTGCTTGGTCAGACAGTAAAGTTCTTCCTCATATTCAGGTGGAACTTCCTGTACATCAGTGTCTACCCATTGCCTCTTGTCCCATTGCTTGGCTCAAGAAGAGCCTGACTTCATCCTCTTGACATTGTCCCTTCAGATACTTACAGACTTTAATAAGGTTTCCTCTTAGTCGTCTCTTCTCAAGGCTCAAAAGCCACAGCTCCCTCAGCTTGTCCTCTTAAGAGATGTGCTCCAGCCCCCTAATCATCTGTATCACCCTCCACTGTACCTGCTCCAGGAGCTCCATGTCTCTCTTGTACTGAGGAGCTGTACATGTACAAATGCAGTGCTGTGCAGGGCTGAGTAGAGGGGTGGAATCACTTCCCGCAATCTGCTGGCAATGTTCTTCCTAATGCACCCCAGGATACCATTGGCCTTCTTAGCTGCAAGGGCACACTGCTGGCTCATGGACAGCTTGTTGTCCACCAGGACCTCCAGGTCCTTCTCTGAAGAGCTGCTTCCCAGTAGCTCATCCCCCAGCCTGTACTGGTGCCTGGGGTTATTCCTCCCCAGATACCAGACCCTGCCTTTGCCTTTGTTCAACTTCAGACAGTTCTTCTCTGCCCATTTCCAACCTGTTGAGGTCCCTCTGAAGGGCTGCACAGCCCTCTGGGGTATCAGCCACTCCTCCCAGCTTTGCATCATCAATGAACTTGCTGAGGAGGCATCTGCCCCTTCATCCAAGTCACTGATGAGTAAGTCAGACAATACTGGGGCCAGTATTGAACCTCAAGGGACACCCCTAGTGACAGGCCTCCAACTAGACCCTGTTCCGCTACCAGAAACCTCTTACCACAACCAACTGCCCTTCAGCCAGTTCTCAATCAACCTCACTTTCCACTTATTCAGCTTACACTTTCCACACATCCCAGGAGGATGTCATGGGACACAGTGTCAAAGCCTTGCTGAAGTCCAAGTAAACAACATCCACTCCTCTCCCTTCATCTATTCAGACAGTTGTTTCATCATAGAAGGCAATCAGGTTGGTTAACCATAATTTCCCTTTGGTGAATCCATGCTGACTAGTTCTGATCCTATTCTTGTCTTCCACATGCAGAGATATGACCTCCAGGATGAGTTGTTCCATCACCTTTCCAGAGACTGAGGTGAGGTTGACTGGTCTGTAGTTCTCTGGGTACTCCTTCTTGCCCTTTTTGAAGATTGAGGTGACATTTGCTTTCCTTCAGTCCTCCGGCACCTTCTCCGGACTGTCATGACCTTTCAAAGATGATTGAGAGTGGTCTAGCAATGATGTTTGCCTGTTCCCTCAGCACTCGTGTACATCCCATTATGGCCCATGGATTTGTGGATGTGAAGTTTGACTAAATGGTTTCTAAGCCAAACCTCCTCAACCAAGGAAAAGTCTTCGTTCCTACAGATTTTTAACGTGGTCAACTGGGTCAGGTATTTCAGAGGGCAGGCCTTGACAGTGAAGACTGAAGCAAAGAAGGCATTCAGTATCTCAGCCTCAGAAACAAAGGGTTTGTTTCCAGCGGGTACATTACATTCTTTAATCTCATCAGATGACGGAAGCAGTATATAAAGGAATATGCAAATTGAACTGACAATTGCACCCTATGTGAGAGGAAGTTAAGACAGTGCTACACATACCATTTTCAACAGTGGTAAAACTTTCTTTGTCCAGCAGGATTTCACGTTCCTAATCTGAGCTCTCTGTGAAAGAGGCATATGAAGAAGAAAAGTCACTGTGAGACATTGCATTCTGCAGAGGTCAGCTGCTTCTTCTGGAGATAGGTGTTTACTTCTTCTCTGTTGAGAGATGACAGATAAAAGTTGACCACATCCTTCAGCAGAATAATTGTGTTCACTAATTAATTCAGTGGTATGCACTTTGTTAAAGCACATAATAATATTGATCTATTTAGACAATTTGAGCATTTTATAATTTTGAGCATTACCTGTGGCCACACTTATTTCAAAAGGAACATTCTTGTAGTGTTGGCACATGCAGATCAGTTATAATGTTTTAAAAAAAAAAAAATCTCTTTTCCAAAGAGGAATATGACTATGAAAACCAAGACAAAACTTGAAAACAATTTCCAGTTTGTCTGGCTAGAAATGTTATTATTTTAAGAGGGAAAGTTCATCTCTAGATATAGGCCTAGGCTCTTTCCTCAACTGCACCGCAAAAACTCAGTACAGAAATTGAGCTCTGCCAACTACTTGTATATGTCCTCTAGTCTACTGAATATGTGTATAATAAAATATTACTGATATATTGCATCTGTGTTAACTTGATAAAATACAAGCCTTGTAGCATGGTCACAAAAATGACCACACATAGCAAACAACCTTTATACTGAAATGTCTGGCTAACTTGAGGAAAAGCATATTCTTCTGTAAAAGCTAGTATGCCACTGAATGTTAGGAAAAGAAAAACGAGTGCAACTACCTTCTTAAGGCAAAACTTTCTATGAAAGTAATTGTTCCTAAGGTAAAACTTTTCCCAGAAACAGCCACTGTAACAGGGGGGGCCAGTGCCACCCACAAAGAGACCATGCTGCCGTGAAAAGCTGTGGCCATAGCAATTATTTGACCCAAACCACTTAATGTAATCATAAAGGAGGCATCTGGGCCTCTTTTCAGCTTTAGACTTAGAAGGAAAGCCATCTCTCCTCTTAGCAAAATGCTTAGGGTTACCATGCTGAGAAGATATTTACAAAATTCTTACTCTTGCTGATTGCATTCTGTTTGCTCCCATAGGAATATTTGCATTTCCCAGCATGCTGCTGTATATTTTTAATCCCACGGCACAAGCAAGAACACAGACCACACGGCGAATATCAGATCCTTCAGGCCACAGTTGTTTCAACAAACAAATTGCCTGGCAAACCTGTAGTCATAAGAATATAAATAGTATAAATTATCACCATAATAAAAATTACAAAAAAAAAGACTATTCTTATTCTGTACAGAGTTCCATCAAAGAAGGAAAAAAAACATAAAAAGAGGCAGAAGAAAAGGTGGCCACAATCATTAGTACAAATTTCCCATTTTTGTCATGTCGCTGAGGGCACTAACAGCCCTGGCTGTACCTGCCTGACCCCTGAGACCTTCTCCCACCTGCCCAGGGCCCCACCTCAGCCTCTTTCAGGCTGTCAGTCCTGCCCCAGCAATGTAGCAGCAGTGCTGGCCTCCAGCTGCCCACAGGAGCCTGCAGGCTGACAACCTGCTCTGACCTCAGCCCACTCCTAGGGAGGTGCCTGACACCCCGGGTTGCAGATGTCCCCCAGCTGTCCTGGTCTTGACTGGGGCAGTGGGACAGGCCATGGCCCCCAGACCCTGCTGCCCACCTGCTCACACCCCAGGTGACCTCCCACAGCCCCAGCCCCGGGGAAGCAGCCATCTGCCCTTCCTGCACCCTGATGTGGTCCTGCTCCTAGGATATTCAATTACTGACTATGCCTCAGAAAAGATAATCATAATAAAACAAAATATTGGCAGTAGCTGGGATTTAAAATGCTTTCTGAGTAAAACCATATTTTTTCTGGACTAAAAATTCACCTTGCTAGACTAGTATCATTCCCACCGAAGTCCAAGGAAGGCTTGCTGTTGATCTCTGAGGGAGAAGAAGTAGGGTCACAACACTGCAGTGTAACTTTATGCTCACGAAAATTGCAGGAGTATCTCAGGCATTAAAGGTGTCTATGTAACCACAGAAACAGTAATTTTTTTGAAGTTAAAATATTGTAGAACCACTGCTTTAATCATGCAAGCACAGACCTTACAACTCTACTCTAGCTCTTAAAAAAAATTCCCAGACTGTGAATAGTCAACTGAGTGTGCAAACCTTAGCAGCTTCAATAGTGAGGTTTAGATTTTGAGACATGTCCCTACAGAAGAGGTTGCTGCTGGCAGCAGCACTGACTCTGGCCCACCACTGCTGCCATGGGGATGGGGCAATGGCCACAGTGCCCCCAGAGGGCAGTAGCTGCAGCCCCCACAGTGGCTAAGGGTGTAACTATGCCACCAATGGTGGTTCATGCTAAATGGGCCGGTTTCTATCTTCAAGACAAAGGCGTTTGCCAAGACAGAAACATCCCTTAAGTGGCATCCCAATAATCAGCTCCCAGCGGAATCAGGCTACTATAGTGAACTTTAAGGAAAGAAACAGTCAAGCTGCAGTGAAGAAGAGTGGCCACAGAGAAGACCTTCTCAGACTTAGTGTGTCACTTCAGGATAAGGCAGAGAGCTGAGAGCTCCTAGTTCTGGTTAGAAAATAATTTCAGGTAAAGGAATGAAGACAGTCAACAAAAAGAGAAAAAAAAAAAAGAAAAGAAAAGGGATCAAAGAGGTCAAATTACCTCTTTTTGTATGCTTTTCAGGTTCAGCTTGAGATGTTTATATAGATGCATCAATGGTTCTTGGTACCTGACTAGGTTTTCACAGGCACATCGCACATCTTGTTCGTACTAAGTCAAAGTTATATGCAAAAGTCAATAGATACAATGCATTAGGGACTACTAGGCACAGACAGAAACCATTAAGATATAAGTAAATTCTCAGCCTCCAATAAAAAATTGACTAAAATTTTAAAAATCACATCACTGGCCTAAACACTAGTCTTCCTCTGGCATATTACAAGTCAACTAAGACAAGTGATAGTGAAGATGAGGGAAAGGCTGTATTAGGGGCTATCATATCAAAAGTGAAAAGGATGTGAAATGAGACTATAGAGAACAGGGCAGGAATTTGCCACCAATCACAAAGTTTACCTGTTAGTGATTTCATGACCAGCACATAAAGAAAAAGGAAATGAGCCACATATCAATTCTTTATAATATTAATATGTAAATTAAAATACTCATATTGAGATATTTTATTTAAATCTTCTAAGTCAAACTGACAGTGTTATTGCAAACCAACAACCAAGTAGTGTAGCTTACCCTTTGAAAAAATAATCTGTGCATATATACACTCTGAACATGATATCCATAAACTCTAAGAATATCATACTCCTGTCCTGAAGCAAGCACAACATTGATTTTCTTTGACAATGAATGAGCAATTAAAATAGATAAAAAGTCTCTTTGGCGAGGGCTCAGTCCTGTGTCAGATACGATGATGAAGTAAGGATAGCTTTGCTTCAGGAAAATTTCCCATTTGGATGATAAACAATTGGAAAATTCTGCATGAACAGGTATGCTTGTATTGTGCCTCAGGTGTTCTATTAATGCAGTACGTAAGAAAAGAAAATGAGGATACTGAAAGAACATCTGCTCTGCATCCTGTGGGAAATAAACACAATGCAATTATTCAGTTACATTTGTTGACACAATGAACAGATTCCTCATCTTGATTAGAATCAAGCAGTTGGTTTAAAAGGAATGCAGTGGTTTAAACAGAAAAAAAATGTTATTTGTTCAGTACCTTGAAGAAAGTAATGACATATTTTGCTCCTTTTTCAGTGAAATCCTGCAGAAAGCACTCAATTTGGTAGAAGAAGTTTAGATATTGTGTTTTCTTATCTATAAACATAAGTAGCAAGGAATCCCCATCTATCACAAAGAATTCAGACTCAACAAAGTCTTTTAACAGACTGACATACCTGAAAGAAAAATAAAAACATGTACATAACATTACTCCAAGAACAGCTGGGGACATGGGACAGAAGAAATTTGCTTACTAATACATTAGTATTAGTAGTATTAGTATTAGTAGTCATATTAGTAGTATTAGATCCAACTTTCTTGGATCTTTCTTCAAGGCTGTCAAAAATGCTGGATACTCAGCTTTGCCCCACATCTGAGAAGACCTAGCTTTTCTTCCTAGTTGAGATCAACAGCCTTTGGTTCACAGTCCCAGTTTGCTATCTGATGCAATGAGTAGCCTTCCATGAACAAAAAGTATGCAAACTTCTTTGCACACATTTAAATTGTCTGCCTTTAATACTAATGTCTTATGTGAGCTCAAGAATGCAGAAGAAGCACTTCACCGGCAATGTGAATGTCACTACTGCTAATTCCTTTCCCATTTCAAGCAGGGAAAGGAGTCCAAATCTGGAGAAGCAGAAGATCATGCATGAGAACTGTCATGCAAAACTACAGAAGGTATAAATGAAAAGGAAAATTCTGTAGGCAAACTGTTTCAGATACTGTAAAAGTAGTAGCCTTAAAACATGAGGAAAAATACTCAAAAAAGCATGACAAAGAATTTTGAAAAAAATAAATTGCAATAGTTAAAATTGTAGATCAGTTCCCAAACATGCACACAATCCCTACTCTTTGGGCAGACTTTCTATTATACTAGGAATCTTCCTTCATGTGGCTAGAGGAAGTATGAAATCTTAAGAATGCCTAGGTCTCCTGGTTTTCCACAAACCTAGGTGACAAGCACTTAGCTTCTTTCTCTAAGGGGTACTACACTGTGATGTCTACTTAGTTCAAAGAAACTATTTCTATTACCATTTATTGCATTTTTTTTCCCATGAACCCCACTGTACTTACTGAGCCTTCGATAGGGATGCCCAAACGTGTAGCCTCAATTTCTTCAGAAATTCAAGACATTTTCTCATTTCTGAAATAATCACATACATGGTTATTGATAGAACCATATAACCTTAACTCATCAATTAATTACAAAAGAGCCAAAATGTAAGACAATGCAACAGACATGAGCATATGCTATTAGCAGCTCCTCACCAAGGCTTTGGGAATCATGTTTGTGCTGGACAACTCTGAAACCTTCATCTTCAGTTTGTGATGCTTCCTGTTCCATTTCTTCAATGCTACTGTAATCCATGTCTTTGACTTGTTTTTCTCTATCTTCTACTTCTTTAAGTATCCGCAAAACAGCTTCTTCCACTTTGTCACTGATGTTATCCTCTTCATCAATGTCAATTGTACTCCCTCTGTCTTCATCCTCCTTTGTTGCAATGAACCCCTTTTTGTCACTGTCACTACACGCAATGTCCGTATCATCATCCGTACTCCCATTTGTATTTTCATTAACAATTTTCTTGGAACAATGGTCTGCAGAATCCATCACAGATCTTGATTCTGGCATCCAGAAAAAGAAAACTCTAAGTAACGAAGAGATCATTTTCAGGAAATATAGCATGCTTTTTGGCTTCAACCAATAAATTATCTACTTTGTAATCACACTGGGATAAATTTTAAGAAAAACCAGGAAGCATTTTTTGAACATCCCTGAGAGACATATTTTCATTTCAAAAATAATAATTATTTTTATGAAGTACAAGGAAAACATCAGTTTGTATTTCCTAAAATATACATAAGAGAAGCATTACATATTCATTTTGCACTTTGCATGAAGGGACCCTTGGGGAGGTTAGATATAATTTATTGTATTAGGTATATCTACATGGCATGTTCCAAGGAATTATTAATCTTTCCTGATTCAAGTGATTTGTACCCACACCTCTCATGCTAGTCCAGTCACAAGTACACATGCCACAACATCTTCACTGCATGATGGGAATAATCATGGTTTGGTATCAATCCTACTTCTTAGATCAGTTTTACCTTTTTTCTTCTTTTTTGTTTTCCAGGGGTAGAATTCTCAAATCTTCAGTGAGCATAGAACCATAATGATTAGGGTAACTCCATACTTCCCTAGGTCCCAATGTTCAGTTCCTTTGAGCTAAAAAGCAAACAAGTAGCTTGGGATAACACTGCACAGTCCCTACCACATCAGCTCAGCTCTTTTGAACTTCAGTTTTCGCTAGCTTCCACTCAGGTGACAGCCACATGCAGTACTTATTGTTGCAGTTTTGCCATTGCAATATTCACACAGAATCAATTAGGTTGGAAAAAGCCTCTGAGACCATAGAGTCCAATCTTTAATTGTATGCCTTTAGATATAGCTACCCTTCATTTCCCTGAGACCATAAAAGGACTATATGACCTTTAGATGTCATTTTTAGTCTTACAACTTTTCTTAAAACCCTTCTTAAAAAATAATAAAAGAAAGTGAAATCTACATTTTTCAGATTTCACAAACACAAAACTATGCCCCAATTTCCTTTTGTGTTTTCCCCTTCCTTTAGTATAAGTTCCTAGCAAAACAAGTTGCAGAACAAGGAAACAAAAATACATTTTTATTATCTACTTGTAAAATACTGTGCACATAATGTGCTATATTACAGTGGCGTGCTTAAGGTAACTTGAATTCTAATACCTATTTGCACAAAATGTAAGCTATTTGTATACATACATTTACACAAAATCACCTTCTGTGTGCCTCTATGCATACTTTTTGTCAAAGCAGCAATAAGCCTGAGACTTTTCTCCATTTTCTTATCTAAATTTGAGAAGTTATATCAAAGTCTTCAGTACACAACTCTGGGTTGAATCATGTACTTCTGCATGCTGAAATTGTCACTAACATAGAAATTGGTCATTGCTACTTCAACAATCTCCTAAGCAAGAGTGACTTTCCATATCTGAAAATGTAAAGTCAGACATTCTCAAAAAAAAACCCCAAAACCTGGATCTGTACATACTCATGTATGAACTGCTATATTCCTTTCAGAAAGAAAACTAACAAGGCTTAAATGTTTTGCTACCTTGATGCTTTTCGGCAGTGCACACGCTGACATCTGAGGTGCCTGGGGCTACGTGTGGGCAGAGGCACCAGATGTTTTTGACTGCCTGCCAGCGCTCCTCTTGTCCCTCCACCCTGGGGAGAGCTCCCTAGCTGCTCGCACAGTCCCAGGTGTTCCCCAGCACACTGTCCAGCCCTAAACCAAACCCAAACCAACGCAACCCTATGTAAACCCCAGCCCCAGCTCCAGCACCATCCCTGCAGCCAACCACGGGCCCCTCACAGCTAAGGCCGACTCTAACCCTACTCCAGGCTCAGCCCCAAACCCCGCTCCAAAGGCGAATCTAACCACAGACTCTAAGCAAGCCCCGGCTCGGACAGTACCTGCCGCCGCCGCTGCTTTTCGCCCGGCCCGGCTCCGCCCCCCTCCCGCCTTTGAGACGCCGTCGGCCACGAGGTCGGAGCCCCGAGGTCGGAGCCCCGAGGGCGGCTCCTGGGGCGGCCCCACCGCCGCCCTCCTCGCGAACTTTCGGTTTTCTTTCCTGACGTGAACCTGCCTCTAAGCTCTGGTTTCGTTTCCCGGGTGCCGGGAAGAACTGCGGCGTTAGATGCGGCACTGGAAAGCATCAGCTGTACTTCCTTGCTTCCACCAGGCTATGCTTTTTCTGTTATGATGGCTTCAGCTAATGGTCCAAGAGCCATTAAGCCTGCATTGCTTAAGGGTATTGTTAATGCAAGTTGCATATATTTGCAGAAAATACTAATTCCTATTTCTGTCCCTTTATGCACTACAATCTCTTTTCCTACCTGCCTGCTTCCTTATAGTAGGAAATTCCATGCAAAAATAAAGTAATAGATACACTTGACACACCTTTTTAGCATTTCCAGCAAATCCTTTAGCAGGAACAGTACTGGTCCCCTGTCACTTATTTTAAAATAGTAAAGCCTCAATTTACAAGGGAATCGGGGTACCAAGTATTGTTGAAATAGCATTTAGGAAACCAGAGTTTACATATCAGATTGTCTTGGCAAGAAGTGAAAAGCCTCTTTAGATCAGACACTTGTGTAGAATACAGCACAGAAAACTTCTGTGTAAGCAATCTCCTCATGAATCCGGGTGAGTTTTCAACAGCCTCCCTGGCAGACAGCTGACACATGGCACTTTTCATGTAAGCAGATCAGAGGTCTTTTCCACACCCTATATTTTCTTTGAGACCTGTACAAATATTCCAGAAACTCAGAAGAACAATATATTTTACAGTGCAGTAACACACTCATAGTCCTCCAGCATATCAGAATTATTTTGTTTAATTAGCCAAGATAAGCCTCTGGTCCCTCCTTTCAGCACACTTTCCTTTTCTTTGGTAGGAAGAAGTCTGGGAAATAATTGCATGTCTTTACTTCCTTTTCTCAAACTAAATGAAAGCTGATCTTTAGCCCAATGCTTCAACAGATTTTTAATATAACTTAGGTGCTGAAGACAGACCTTTAGATTCAGTTCTCCAGCCCTTTGAAAGATGCATTTTGGTTCAGAGAAGTATATTTTAGGTCTGCTATTCACTACTTTCTTGAGAAGCCGGTGCCACCTCCATGAAAAAATATTTAAGAAAGAGTAAAAAAACCACTTGAGCATAGGAATGAGGAGTGGGGGGAAACAAAAAGGGAAAAAGTGTGAGAAACACTAGTGCAAACACCAAAAGTATCCCCATGGAGGAACCTATGCTGGAACAGGTTTGAAAGAACCACAGCCAGTGGAAAGCTCACAATGGAAATTTATTCTGAAGGATGCAGCCCATGGAGAGGACTCACAATGGAGAAGGCATAACATGTTAAAAAAAACCCTGTTATGTCCAGACTAACCCTCATAACCCTTATCTCCCCTCTACTTCAGAGAGAATTGGAGAGAGTTAGAAGAGTCAGGAATGAGGGAGTGAAGTTGATATGAACAGGAGCAGGGGGGACACGATGTGGGAAGTTGTTTAAAATTTTCTTCTTTGTTTCTCACTACCAAAATCTCTTTTAATTGGTAATAGATTGAATTGCAAAGGGCCCTTTGCTGTCTCTAAACTGGTCAACTTGGTGTCCATCATGACTCCAAGTGTCTGCATGGCTGCTTTACAGCTGGCTGTCCAAAAGCATCTGCCAGTGCAAGGGCTTGTTCCTCAAAAGGTGCAGGACTGCATTCTTTTCCTCATTAAACTGCAGGAGGTTCCTGTCAGCCCCTTTCCCCAGACTGCCTGTTGAACAGGAGCCCTGGCACTGGCTGAGAGCATCTGCAAAGTTGTGCAACACAGATGCTGGGTCCCAGCTGCCTCAGGCCGTTCTGGTCAATGGCTGTAGGTAACATCTGCTTTCTAACCTTGGGTTGCTGTTCCATCAGGGTGTCTGAGAAGTTGCCTGTGACCAATGTCCTCCTGCTGAAGCAGCTGCTGCCCCTGCTCCAGTATATCGGCCACAACACCTTCACCAGCAGAATGAGTCGCAGCAATCTAACCATCTACCTGAGGCTTTTTCTGATGAGCCCAGCCAGTGAGAGCCTGCTCCTGCTGGAGGCCATGCTGGATTGAGCAGCTGTCTTCAGCCTTGGCTGATCAGAGGTCTCTGTATGCCTTGTCTTGAGCAAATGCAGATTGAGTGGCTGCCTGGAAGAGCAGCCGCGCAGCCACAGCCACCTTCTGCACAGAAGCAAGGCTCAGGAGTGATGGGAAAGGCTACTTGGTGCCTTTTCAGGGAGATATGCAGAAAGTGAGACTTTATGTGTGCAGGTGAAGGTGCTGGTGGAGTTTCTGGTAGAGAACTTCAGGAAACTCTTTGGAGAGGAAACAATCAACCTTTCTAGCCCAGCAACTGAGGAGGAGCCATCACCCCCCAAACACAGATCCAGATCTAAGAGGAAGGACTGAGGGTTGTCACAGGCTTGGGGCACCAGAAACCTCAGTGTCATTTCTGGTGGGGCTAGGAATTGAGTGTTGACCTTTTAGCCCCACTTGTCCTATAGTCTACCTTTGGCCACTGCCTCTTGGGAGACAGTTTGCTCCATAAGATCAGGTGAAAACTGCAGACAGGACATCAGAGGGCTGAAAACAGAAGTAGGATTTCTATTGGGTTTTGCTTCAGCTGTTGTTTACTTCTAAAACACTTAATCTTATCTATTAGTTACCAGGCAGTGAAGTGAGACTGACATGCCTGTAGTTTCTGAGGTCCTGCTTCTTACCCTTCTTGAAACTTGGGACAGCATTCACCAGCTTCCTTCTGGGACCTCCCTGGCTTCCCAGGGCTGCTCAAAAATCATCAAGAGAGGTTTTGTGATGAAGTCAGGAAGCTCTTTGAGGATTCTGAGATGAACCTCATCAGGTCCTGTAGATTTGTAGGGATCCAGCTGGAGCAGCAGATCCCACACAGTTTCAGGGTTGACTGGTCCTCCAGCTTAGGGAAAAAGTTTTGCTATGATTAGTAGTCAGTAGTGCATGTGTTAATTAGTGATTAGTCAAATTGTGTTGTATCCAATACTTAAACAGTGTAAGAACACTGTGTGCTCCAGTGACTGGGATACCTCAGGTGCACGGATAAATATTTACCCTTATAATTCTATACTTTGTGTCCTAGCCACTTTCCCTGGTGGCATAACCAGCTGCAAAATATGTGTAATACATTATAAAGGGCAGAAAAAATTTAATTAATTTTTGTGTTAGAGATATGTATTTTTGATCCTAACGAAAGGTTACCAAGATCTGGGCTAGGTTCCATCCATAATTGTATTAATTCAGTACAGATTATTTGCAGCAGCCTACTGAAATCTCTGATTACTCCTATACTACATATGCATTAAGTGCATAGACTAACCACAATGAACATGCATTTCTCTTTCTTTCACTTTCATAACTATCACTCTGTGAAAACTGTCAAAGGGATGCAAGCCACGTACAACAAGTCAGAGTACGTGATCTAAGGCAATAAAGTACAATATAAAAAAGAAAGGGTAAATTATATACACACTAGTTTATAAGGTATAGGGCAAAGTAAAATTAGTAAGGCAAGGTAAAATTAGTATCTATAAGATAAAGGTCAAATATATAACGCAAAGCAAAATATCAAAGTAAGGGTAAAGGGGATAGCAAAATAAAATATAAAAAGCAAAGTACAATTAGTCTATAAAGACAAAATATATATAAGGCAAGACATAAAGAAACAAAGTACAATTAGTAAAATGCAAAGTACAATTAGTCTATAAGGTAGCAAAGTACAACTAGTAAAGGTGAACACAAAGTAAAATAGAAAAACAGTTGCTCACCCCACAGCGTCCTGACGAGTGGAAGGAGAAAAGGCTGCCCAGCGGTTACCCCTGCAGAAATGATGGAACTTCTCCCTGATTTTTGCTCATGTCCAATCTCTTTTTATACTTCTTTTTCTTAGCCAGTTTGAGTGACTATAGTCAATAAACTAATTTTTGGGGTGATAGACAGATGACATAGGCCTAAGGGTTGGCTTCCTGAGTTCCCATTAAGTAGGATGTTGCAAAGAAAGGCCAGACTATCTCCATACCATTCTATCCTTCATTTATCCTATCAGTCTTTTGCTGGGAAGTCTCACCCAGGTGCTGGGGTCTTTGGGGAAGTCATCAGAAGTCTCTTTGTCCCCTTTGTGTAGCCTTATCACCTTACAATGGGTTTGCTCCTCTCCAGGTGGTGGGGCCTTTCCTGTAACTGTCGTTGTGGCCTCGAATTGGTCTATCACCTTACAAATCCATACAACAGTGTGTTGAAACTACACTGTATATCTGCTTATAAAAATAAAATATTTACCTATCAATTTCTAAAAGCGAAAGTCAGTATTCTTATTTCATATCAGCCGTTCCAGAATCAGTCAATAACAATTAGTCAAAGTTCTCCTCTGTTTTGCTGTTGTAGTTTTCTAATGCAGCAGCAAAGTCTTCTGGGAGATCATTGTGAAGCACCTAAAGAAAATCACAATTTACATTTATGTTTCTAAGCAGCTAGAAGAAAATATGAAACTGTAAAATCAAATCAAACATTGTAATTGCAGTTTGTTGTGATACAGTCACAGCAATCTATCAGTGGAGCTGCTGGGAAGCAGGAGGAACAGGGCCACTCACAGCTGGTGGCCACGCTGGCAGTGCAGGGTAGATAAGCAAGTGGGGCAGGGTGGTGATAGCCCAGTTATCATCAAGCAAAGTAATAAGCCAAGGTCAATCCAAAAACTCCATGCAGTAACTCAGCAACAGGGCTAAGACAAGTCAGCTGCAACTGGATGAAGCTTAAATGAAGCCCCACAATCAGGGGGACCATGGGCAAAGCTCCAGGAGAGGTTGATCAGGGCATTTAAAACGATCAGTACTCTCAGGTCCCTGAGAGCAACTGAGCTTAGGCCAAATTAGTTTCAAGCAAGTTTCACTATCTGTGCATTAACTTCCAAGAATCAAAGCTGACATAAAGCTAAGACCCATGTATTTTGAAGTTTTGAAGCACAGAATTTCAAAGCTATTGCACACCAGAGTTGCAAACAAAAAAGAGACTCGGACACGCGAAGGGTGGGTGCTCAAGAGTTGAAATCCCCTGCGCAAATCCGTTTATTCAAAATGGCCAACCCCTTATATAGGGGCCCAGTGGAACATGCTAGAAAACCACATTAACTCTTAAGCTAACAAACTTCTCTGAACCCTTATAACAAACCCTTAACAACGCAATAACTGAAAGTCCATTCTGTTTGGCATAAAGATGCTTCTTCCATTTTTTTTAACTTGTCCCAGGCACTCTGTCCAACCCCGACAAAAGCAAGGCCATTCATTAGCCTCAGGATTTTGCAGGCAATTTCTCATTTATTTTGTACTGTTTCTGGAGCTTATTGTTGAAGATGTGGTTTGATATCTTGCTGAACTTGCAAATCTAGCAACAAAATATTTTAGAAAATGGGAATGTCTTCTATGCTACATGTTTCTTATTTCAGAAACTGACAAGTAGGTTCCTGGCACAGCAGGCGCATCTCCTTTGTGACTACCCCACCTTCCCAAGTGCCCTGGCATTATTGGTACAAGGCTCTGCAAGTGGAACTGAACAATAACGAGGGTGATGGTTCATCTAGCTGGGAAGCATATCTGAGTTTAGGTTGCCCTATGTCTTGAGTCAAAAATGTTTTCATAAAGAAAAAAAGATGGGTTGTCATCATAGGAGATTTGCTTCAAAAGAGAACAGAAGGTCTGATATGCATACCCAGACCCACTTCTTAGTGAAGTCTGCTGCCTCCCTGGGGCACAGGTTAAAGGTGAGAAAAGAAAGCTTCTAGCCCCTTCCTAACCCTAACCTGGCCCCTAGGTTATTATCTATTATTGATTTTTCAGGTAGGAAGCAATGAAGTTGCAAGAAGTCCAAGGGCAATTGAGAGAGACTTCAGGGCCTTGGGACGACTGGTTAGGGAATTGGATGTACAAATAGTGTTCTCCTCTATCCTCCCAGGTGCAGGGAACGATGAGGAAAGAAACAGTAAGAGCCAGCAAATCAATACCTGGCTCTGAGCCTGGTTGGTGTCACCAGCAGAATCTTGGGGTTTTTGATAACAGAATCATAGAATGGCCTGAGTTGGAAGGAACCTTAAAGATTATCTAGTTCCAACCCCCTTGCTATAGGGACACCTTCCACTTAACCATGTTGCTCAGAGCCCCATCCAAGCTGGCCTTGAACACTCCCAAGGATGAGTCATCCACATCTTTCCTGGGCAGCCCATTCCAGTGCCTCACCACCCTAACAGTAAACAAATTCTTTCTAATATCTAATCTAACCCTACTCTCTTACAGTTTGAGGCCATTTCCACTTGTCCTTTCACTGCATGCTCTTTTAAATAGTCTCCATCTTTTTTGTGGGCTCCTTTCAGGTACTGAAAGGCATCAATTAGGTCACTCCAAAGCCTTCTCATCCACCAGCACCCCCAAGTCTTTCTCAGCAGGGCTGCTCTCAATTTTTCATCCCCCAGCTTGTATTGATACTAGCGGTTGACCCAAATCAGATGCAGTACCTTGCACTTGGGCTTCATGAGATTCTTACCAGTCCACTTCTTGAGCTTGTCCAGGTCCCCCTGGATGGCATCCCATTCTTCAGGTCTGTCAGCTGCACCACTCTTGGTGGTGCAAGCCTGGTGTCTTCTGCAAATCTGCTGAGGGTGCACTTGATCCTTTCATCTATGTCACTAATGAAGATATTAAATAACACTTGTCCCAATGTGGACCCCTAAGGGACATCACTTGTCACTGGTCTCCATCAGGACTCTAAGCCATTGACCACTACCAACCATGGGTTAATTTAGACAACACAAAGCCTGCTGGTGACAGTCAGGGTACACGTCTCAAAAGGAGAAAAAGATCTTTGAACAGGACTTATCAGGGCTCATTGGAAGAGCTTTAAAATAGATTTGAAGGAGGAAAAGGATAAACTCAGACTTGGTAGAGCTAAACCAGGGGCAGCATGCCAATGTTTAAGGGATGGTGTGTTAATGAGATCCTTTGGTCTGCTGACTCAGTGAAGGTAGGGGATGGAGATATATGAGGCAACAAAGACACAAGATTATTGGTGTGTTAGAAACCATGGAAGTGCCCAAAAATGGTCATTGGAGCTTCTTGCCCCAAAGAGGGGCAGAATCAATAGCCCAACTGAATGACATCTGCACCAATGCACACAGCATGAGCAACCAGGAGGAGCTGGAAGCCACTGTGTAGCGGGAAAACTATGATATAATTTCCATCATGGACAGATGTTGGTGTGACTCACACAATGGGAGTGCTGCAGTGGATGGCTGTAAACTCTTCAGAAAAGAAAGGCAATGAAGGAGAGGCAGTGGGAGAGCCCTATGTGTTAGGGAGTGTTTCGATGGTCTAGAGCTTGATGATAGTGTTGATAAGGTTAAGTGTTTGTGGTTAAGAATCACAGCCAGGACAACAGGGCAGGTATCCTGGTGTGAATCTTTTACAGACCGCCCAACCAGGATGGAGACAGATGAAATATAAGCAGAAGGGAGTAGTCTTGTAATCACTGTCCCTTGTACTTGTGAGGATTTCAACTTGCCAGATGTCTGCTGTAAATCCAACACAGCAGAAAGAAAACAGTCTAGGAGATATCTGGGGTGTGTGGAAGATGACTTTCTGACATGGTTGATGAGGAAGCCAACCAGGGAAGGTGCCGCCTGGACCTGTTGTTAGTGAACAAAGAAGGATTGGTGGATGATGTTTCAGATTTGTGCTGAACACGGGGTTGATAATATAGAGATGGTTTTGTTATTTCTGAGCAGTGCTCACTCAGAGCCAAGGCCTTTTCTCCTTTCTGTACTGCCATGCTAGTGAGGAAGCCGGACGTGCTTGGGAAGCTGGGAGGAGACACAGCCAGGACAGGTGACCCCAACTGACCAAAGGGATATTTCATCATGCTTGGTATTTAAAGTGGGGGAAGAAGCAGGAAGGGGATGACATTTGGAGTGATGGTGTTTGTCTTCCCAAGTCATCATTATGTAGGACAGAATCCTGCTCTCCTAGAGATGGCTGAACGCAGAGAAGAGGTGAATGAATGCCTTCTTTTGCTTTGCATATGTGCACAGTTTTTTGCTTCCCTATTAAACTGTCCTTAACCATGAGTTTTCTCCCAGTTTCTTCCAATTCTCTCCTCATCCTGATGGTGGGTGTATGGTATTTGGTTGCTGGCTGGGGTTAAATCACAACAGATGGTTGGAGGTCGTCTTGAGCATAACAATCATGATATGATAGAGTTTTTGATTCTTGGAGAAATAAGAAGATGGGTGTAGGCAGAACCTTGAATTTGCATGCAAATCCCTGTCAGATGGAAAAAGGATAGTGATATGGAATAAGGCTGAATTTATGTAAGAATATTTGGAATTCTGAAATGGCGTCAATTTGTGAAATTATGCAGAGATACCAGTTCAGTAAGGGTTTACATTGGCATAGTTCTGTATTTTTTATTTACACATTTTATGTATTTAATATTATGTGCACAGCCATAGGTTTATCTTAGGGTAATAGGCATTTTTCATCATAGTCAGGTGAGCTCTAAGGTCAAAGGGTATTCAGGGGCAAGTCAGTTCTGAGATCACAGGAGAATGAACAAGTTAGTTAACTGAAATGCAACTGGAACACTGGACAAAATAGACTGTTAAGCAATGTATAAATGCATATTCTAACCTTCATCTATTTCTTCTACTGCCCTTTCCACTAGCACAATCAGACTTATCAGCTACCTTGGCACAATAAATATTTGTACATACTCAGTTGGAAGACAATGGTGGGTGTATGGTATTTGGTTGCTTAAAAGAGTTGACACTATTCCTTTTTCAATATTAGTTAAAGGTTTTTTTGAAGCTGGGGTGTACTTGTTCCATATCATTAAAGATTGCAGAATTACTTCACTGATCAATAATAACATCTTTATTGCAGCTAATAAACACTTTTTAATTAGCAGTTAGGAAAAAAAGAGATGTAAGATAGTTTATCACAATTGTCTCCAATTGTATAAAGTCTTTGACAAGACTTGTATTAATCCTTTTCTGAACACCATCTATACCAACTGTCTTCCTCTGTGGTCAATAGCAGCATCATGATATTCAATACCCCTCCACACAACTGTTGTTAAGTGATTTGTGTTTCATTTGCAATTTTATGTACTTAAGAAAGATGGCTGTCAAGGTATGAAACCTTAAAATTATCAGAAAACAGAATAATTTGGGGAAAAAAAATTGTGAATGAACTTTCTTGCTAGGAGAAGTAGACAATGATTTTGCATTAAAACTGACTTTTTATTATTTTTATTTCTTATTATTTTTATTTTATTTCATAATTTTTGTATTAAATCCTGCTAGTTTAACCTAAAGAAAATTCTTATAGGAATCAACAGCTGTAGCATTAATAGCAATGTGTACTTACATGGACCCTTGGACAATTTTTCCTGACTTTTACCATTCTGTCATATAATAAAAGGCTTTCTTGAGGTGATAAAACAAAGTCTGAAGGAAAACCATATTTTCAATATACTGTTCCAAAGGAAAAACAGCAACGAGGAACAGAGATATTTTCTGCTCTTGCAATTTTTTTCACTCTTACAACTTAAATTTTTTCTACTCTGATATTTATACCTTTGGCTTTGGTACTTGAAATTCAGCAAGTATTTTAAATTAGTAAAGAGAGAAAAATTCTATTTAGTACTAATGCCCATCAAAATATTCCAATTTTGAACTCTGCTCCAAATGATATGGAAATGTTCATCACTCAGTTCAAAAGAATCTCAATTGCTTGTTTATATAACATTCCTGCATTTGATTAGCTAAGCAGAAAAACTGTTTTGGTAATGAAATTACTTAAAAATTTTTTTTTAATCTTTCTTTGCATTTTAATTCTGTTTACTTTGCTATTTAACTTTGCTATTATGCTTCATAGTTAAAGGCAACACATGGATGGTAGGGATGGATAACAAAATTACCATTCCCCAAGAAACATCTATAGTTTGCTAAATCATTGTATTTCTCTTCATAGTGCAGTGTAAACACATTTAAAAAAATATTGGACTATTAAAAGCCAGCATTTGAATACACGTGTGCTTAAAGCTACAGATTATCCTCTTCTCAGTGATGCCTAGAATGCACTTCTTGGGCTTTGTTCTGACATGTATCACTGAACAATGCAAAGTTAAATATAAGCAGCCGAAAGGACGCGATTATTTTCAGCCTGGATCATGTCAGTGTTCCATTCCCAGAGTCTTGTACTGATACAACCATCAGTACAAGTACAGTTACACTTGCAGGTAATGAGCAGCAGAGGGAGGAAGAGCCACAATCTATATTATTGCACACAATGTATTTCACAGTGAAGTACAAGTTAGTGTGACATGTGAGCTGATGACAGTTCATTGCAGCTGCTGGGAATATTTCCTTTTCATAATGCCTCTACTTCAGCTCTTTGCTTTCTCTCCCTTTCCACATGTTTCTCACTCTCAACCACACAGCATCATCCTTTTCTAGTTTTATTTCTGTCACTCATTTGCTGATTCAACTCGCTAAGATGGTAGAAAACTATTCACATCTTTCTTGGGTTAGTTCTGTCCTGCATTGTCTTTATAAGTTCACTCACTGGAGATCCAGACAAGTACCAGAGCCAGCATGAGACTGAGGTAGCTCACACAGCTGGGACAGGAGAGAGAACAGAGAATGGAGAAGGAGAGAAGCAAAACTGAGGTGACTTTTTTTGCCCTAGCAACCCGTCAGAATGGCTTGGCTCAGGGCCTCTGATGGTGCTCTTCAGAAATCTCCATCTCTACAAAGATGCTTTCTTCCCATTTATAACAATAGTAACTGTAGGTTCTGAGGATGCAGAGAAACATGATATTAAATTCCAAATACAGAATTAAGTGCCTAAACTTAGATGCCTGTATTTATAAATATAACAGTATTCTAAAAGATACTAATATTTGAGTTAAAGCTGTTTATTTTTCACTACCTGGGTATTATTTACTGTCTTGGTCTAGGATTATTATGTACTATGGAGTCCTTTGTGGTAATTTAGCAATTAATAAATTTCTCTGCTGGGTTAAGAACTGCCTGGAGAGCCAGGCCCAGACAGTGGTGGTGAACGGTGCTGCATCCAGTTGGCAGTCAGTCACTAGTGGTGGCTCCCAGGGATCAGTGCTGGGTCCAGATCTATTTAATATCTTTACTGATGATCTGCATGAGGGGATCGAGTCAAATTTACAGATGACATCAAGCTGGGAGGGAGTGTCGATCTGCTGGAAGGCAGGAGGGCTCTTCAGAGAGACCTGGACAAGGTGGAGGGTTGGGGTGATGAGGTTCAAAAAGGCCAAGTGCCGGGTCCTGCACTTTGGCCACAACAACCACCTGCAGAGCTACAGGCTGGGCANATTCTGCCCCTGTACTCAGCACTGGTGAGGCCACACCTGGAGTATTGTGTCCAGTTCTGGGCCCCTCAGTTCAGGAGGGACATTGAGGTGCTGGAACAGGTCCACAGAAGAGCAGCGAGGCTGGGAAAGAGACTCAAGCACGAGTCCTTTGAGGAGCGATTGAGGCTGGGCTTATTAGCCTGGAGAAGAGGAGGTTCAGGGAAGACCTCTTCACTCTCTACAGCTCCCTCAAAGGAGGTTGTAGCCAGGTGGGCATCAGTCTCTCCTCCCAGGCAAGCAGCAGTAGGACAAGAGGGCACCATCTTAAGCTGTGCCAGGGGAGGTTTAGGTTGGACATTAGGAAGAAATTTTTTACAGAGACAGTGATCAGACATTGGAATGGGCTGCCCAGGGACGTGGTGGATTCACCATCCCTGGAGGCTTTTAAAATGAGATTGGATGTGACACTTAGTGCCACGGTCTAGTTGAAAGTGCTGACTCATGGGTTAACTCGATGATCTCAAAGGTCTTTTTCAACCTGGTTGATTCTGTGATTTACTGGAGACAACAGAGGATTACCAAATGCCTTAAATGTTTTGGATTTGAGAATTTTACAGTCTGGATTATTCACAGGTTATGTCTATATAATAATTAAAATGTTTTAATTTTCCATTTTTTCCCATGTATATTTGCTGCTGCATATATATACCAACTGCATACAGTTGGTACTATTTTACTCAAAATGTTAAGTTAAAGCAATAACAACATTAGCAGTGAAATCCCTGATAAATACACGCTTACATTGCAAAATCCAGAACTGTAAAATTCAGATATGCTGTTTCTAATTGCCTGTGCTGTGCATGGTAAGCAAATAATGGAGTGAAAGTTAAGATTGTCTTTCCTGAATCTGAAAAGTGCAAAAACTTTATAGATGGACTGTGTAATATTATTTTTTAAATGTTCTTTACAAGAAAAAAGGCAAGAACAAATTTTATTATGGGGTATGACTCCATAACATGTTATCACCAAGGCTTTAACCTTCAGACCTACGACTTTGCTGACATTTACAGATGTTCTTAAACGTCTAGCACAGCATGGTTGACTGTATATCAGATAGTGGTGCTTTAAGAAGCACTTTCCCTGTGAAGTGTGTAACCTTTTATGATCAATTTCTTTCTCAGTGTCCTCCAGCAGTTTATTCAGATTTAAATTACTCTTCAGCAGTCTCATTCACTTTCAGTTTATGAAGCCAATAGTACCCTCTCTAAATAATGCTTCTTTTTCTTTTCTGAAGAGCACATACCCCTTAGCAGACCAAATGTGATTTTTTTTACTCTGTTGTCTAATTAAATCTGTCCCAGTCAACGAGGGGCAAAATTCCTTTTTCTGCTATAGTTGAAGTGGTAAGTAGATATGATTTAAGGCAACTTACCCACTGTGCCTTTGTATGTTTTAAAACTTTTAACTGACTAACATTATTAATAAAGATACATACATAGAATTAGTATATGCCACCAGTACTGTATACTAACTGAGACTGAATACCCTGCTAAATAGCAATTTGGGATCATAAGAGGTTTGAGATGATTGACCATCTAATTCTATCTCTGGGAGTTCACATTCAGAATGGAAGTTTGCTTTGTCTCTTTTACCCTAAAACAATGCAAATTTGTGCATAAATATCTTTTTTGCTGTCTTAATGGCTTTCTCAATTCCTTTGCCAGCCAGTCTGAAGTTCCAAAAAGTATACTCCTTTTTAATTCATTTGCATTTTGGATGTCTACTTCCCTAAAGAATACAAGGCATTGTATCCATATTTGGGAAAAGTACAGAGCTTGTGTACTGAAATCCTTAACTGAATGTCAGATAATTTCTGCTATATTGGTATGTGGCTTATGTTGTTGCCATGTCTTTTTCTTTTATCCATTCAGTTTATGCTGAGATATGAGGAAAAGGTTTTTCATCCAGAGGGTGGTTGGGCACTGGAACAGGCTCCCCAGGGAAGTGGTCACAGCACTGAGCCTGCCAGAGTTCAAGAAACCTTTGGACAATGCTCTCAGACACATGGTGTGACTCTTCACTGTCCTATACAGGTCTACGAGTTGGATTCGATGACCATGATGGGTTCCTTCCAACTCAGAATATTACATGACTCTATAGTTCTATGATATTGATACAAAATTATCTTGCATATACCTTTAGGCCAATAGTTATTTGAATAGGCTCAACAAAAGAAAGAGTGAAGGTAATATGTACTTTTTAATTTCAGTATTGTTTAGGTGAGCAAACTCTCAAGGATCATGGAATTGGATTTAAAATAATTATATAAGAAAATTTTTTTTAAATTAATTATTAATTTTCTTCTATTCAGAACTATGGGATAAATCTAGATTGTATTTTCACGTTTTCCACAAAAAGTGAGAACCTAAAAACAAAATGGGTGTTTCCAATCTCCATAAACTTCATTTTGTCCAGAAAAAGCAAGAAAAATTATGATACATGATAAAGTGATGAGGCTTGGTAGAAGTAATTAGGAACTTTATTCACTGTATCATGCTTTAGTAATACAAAATAGCAGGGTGATGTCAATTAAAGAAAGATGAATTTCCTTTAAGAAGGAAATTCCTTCCTGAAACAAAAAAATTATGAAGAACACAAAGAGAAGAAAAGATTGACCCTACGTCAGAGAAACGTTATATTTGTATGTGTGCAATTCTGGACTTAGCACAAAAAAAGTTTTTTTAGCTCACCATGCATTTGCTTCTTTTTAGGAAGAGATTCTTGATATTCTAGAGAACAAGTCTGCAGGGTTTTTTGCCTGTGCTTACCAGGGTAAACCTATGCATCATACTACTGCATCGAAAAAATCCTGACAGAAAAAATGACAGTTATGTATGTTGGTCCCACAAAGGTAGACGTTTACTACTTTGTGTATACACAAAATAGTAATTCCCTGAAGCCTTGAAGTATTAGCAACATGTGTGAAGTGGTGCAGTTAGAACGGACTTGGCATTGTGAGTTGCTTTCTATTATGCCACATCCGCAACCTCTATAACTTGTAGTTTGAATCGACTGTAGTACACAGAAGTATACTGCTGTAGTTACAGTAGTCCAACATGGGTAGTTCAGGGATCACAGAATCACAGAATGTTTGGGGTTGGAAGGCACTTTCGGAGATCCTCTAGTCCTCTAGCCCCTGCTGAAGCAGGGCCACCTTTAATATCTCCAAGGACAGAGACACTAAATATCTCTGGGCAACCTGTGCCAGTGCTGTGACACTTTCACAGCACAGTCCTCTAGTTTTGAGGCACTCCTAGTTTTGTGTCATCTGGAAGATGATGAACAAAGATCTTTATTTACTCCTTTTAATCTCTTACTTTTGTTCATTTATTGCTGAAGTACTGCATTTTCTCAGAAATCAGGCTCTTGTTATCCAAGTAACGGGCAACTACTTGTAATCAATTTAATAAAACACTGTCAGTTGGCTTAGCATTGAGTGGTGATTTCAGAAGGATTTTTGCCATGATGATCCCAACTGTCAGGTAGGCTACGTTATTTCATTTAAAAAAAAATATGATTGTTCAAAATGGTGGCTGTATTAGTACAAAAAAGTTTTAAATTGTGAACTTTGGAAGAAGAATGAACATGCAAAAAATAATACTGTAGTACAAGTGCTGGTTTAGCAATTACTGGAACTATTTTATTGAAGTGCCAGCTGAAACATGCAGAATTCCAGCCCAGAATTTAGAGATATAAGTTATTGGGCACTGTCTCATATGGAGTTCATTATCAGGAGCCTTTCTGCAAGCAATTTTCATCCTCCTGCATTACATCCATACACTTATACACCCAAACATACACACGTGAACAAAGAACTACATACACATGCACGTTAGAAAAATAATAAACCCATATAATTGGCTGCAATATAGGTTTGCTTTCTTTCTAATTGGCTTATTTGTAGTTTCCACTTACTTTTTCCAGAAGGAACTTTTAAACAGAATTTGTCCTACTGCTGGCTGCCTGGGAGAAGAGACTGATGCCCACCTGGCTACAACCTACTTTCAGGTAGTTGTAGAGAGTGAAGAGGTCTCCCCTGAGCCTCCTCTTCTCTAGGCTAAATAACCCCAACTCCCTCAGCCTCTCCTCATAGAGCCTGCACTCTAGTCCCTTCACCAGCCTCGCTGCTCTTCTGTGGACCTGCTCCAGCACCTCAATGTCCTTCCTGAACTGAGGGGCCCAGAACTGGACACAGCACTCCAGGTGTGGCCTCACCAGCACTGACTACAGGGGCAGAATCACTTCCCTGCTCCTGCTGGCCACACTGTTCCTGATACAGGCCAGGATACCATTGGCTTTCTTGGCCACCTGGGCATACTGCTGGCTCATATTGAGCTTCCTGTCAGTCAAAACTCCCAGGTCCCTTTCTGCCTGGCTGCTCTCCAGCCACTCTGTGCCCAGCCTGTAGCACTGCAGAGGGTTGTTGTGGCCAAAGTGCAGGACCTGGCACTTGACCTTGTTGTACCTCATCCTGTTGGAATCAGCCCAACTCTCTGGTCTGTCCAGGTCTCTCTGAAGAGCCCTCCTGCCTTCCAGCAGATTGACACTCCCCTCCTCAACTTGGTATTATCTGTAAATTTGCTAATAGTGGACTCGATCCCCTCATGCAGATCATAAAGATATTAAATAGAAATGGACTCAGCACTGATCCCTTGGAGACACCACTAGTGACTGGCTGCCACCTGGATGCAGCACCATTCCCCACCACTGTCTGGGCCTGGGCCTCCAGCCAGTCCTTAACCCAGCAGAGAAACCATGGGCTGCCAGCTTTTCTGGGTGTATGCTATGGGAGATGGTGTCAAAGGCTTTGCAGAAGTCCAGATAGACCACATCCACAGCCTTCTCCTCATCCCCAGGGTGGGTCACTTGGTCATAAATGGTGATCACATCAGACAGGACCTGCCCTTCCTAAACCCGTGCTGTCTGGATATGATCCCCTGTCCATCCTATGGGTGCTGTGTGATTGCACTCGGGATGTGTTCCATAACCTTGTCTGGCACTGAGGTGAGGCTGACAGGCCTGTAGTTTCCTGGGTCTCCCTTCTGACTCTTCTTGTGGATGGGCATCACATTAGCCAGCTGAATGTAGTGAAAACAGAATTGAACTAAGATATGCATGCTTGACATAGTAAATACACTGTCAAAAAGTGCAATATGGATCTATGGTGTACCTTAGCATTCTTTCCTCTTCTGTTACTCATCTGGCCCAACATAACACCTATTATGAAAAACTACTTCTTACAAATCTCAGATGATGTCAAACTGATGAATTGCTGTAGTGCCCAGAAAACTCCTCAAATAGAGAATGTGCCTCTCGCACAAACTAATTTCCTTGAAGTGATCTGAGCTGCACACAAAACTCTTCTTTTAGCATGAGGAGACTATGCCATTACCGTAGGCAAAGTTTAGTAGCATGTTCTTCCCCAGTCTTCATAGAGTTAATTCCTGCCATCCCATCCAAAGAAACCACAAAAATATGTACTTACCTTTATCTAGGAATTATTCTTTCCAGAGTTGAAAGCAGACATTCAAACCAGACATTTCTACAGTACATTTCAAAGAATTACTTTGGCATGTTTCCAGGAAAACTTTTACCTTATTTATTCCAGACCTAAAATTCTGTTTTGTTTGGTTGTCTATGCAAAGGTTTTTTGATTGTTTTTGCTTTTTTTCCTATTCATCTTTTATCCTTTCCTGATTTTTTTGGATTTTTCTTGCTTTTGAATTCTATTGACCAATCAAATTACATATAAAGTATTTTTGAAATTTTATTTAAGAAATGCTAAATGTCTTCTATAAGTTCCATGTTCATTGCTTTATAAATCTGATTTACGTTCTCCAATTTTTCTCATATAAAATATCTTCAAAACAAAATCATAATCATTGCATATACCACCAGTAGTAACCCAGTGATAATTAAACATATCCATCCAGTGTGAAGAATACATATCCAAGAGTAAAATGATATTAAGGCTTTGAGAACTCTTTGATCTTTGTTCTGAGTAAAGGACACATATGTACTCTACCATACATATGGGTATGGGCTAATAAAGAAACCACACAAAGCAGCAGTGATATTTAGCTCATTAGCGCACATATTCAGTCTAAAACTTTTTTTTTCTATTGTATTATTCAAAATTTAAAAAAAAAAATGTATTTTTACTTTGTATCAGCTATTACAAAAATACAGTGATATTTAGAACAAACAACCATTTAAAAATAATAATATTCATCACTCATTTACTAATTAAACTGAATAATAAAAATATCTAGAACACTGATTCCCTCCTATGCATTTGCCATTTCTCTGCGCTGTCCCATTTTCTGTGTATTAGCCAAGAAGCAAAATAGTTGTTCTACCCATATAAGTAGAGTAAATGCACCTGATTTTAGGCCTCTGTTGCTGTAAAAAATGCTCAGAAAAGATGTGAGGGCTGCAAGCTCAATGAAGAACCAATACTGACCCTTCGTTATCACTATGCGCCACTAAACAAACAGTAGATTGAAGAAATTTATTGTCGTGTTAACATTTTGAACTGTATTTTCGAGGAAATGTGTGTCTGGCTCTATTAAATAACAATCACTCAAATGCCAAAGTACTAGGCAGAACCTTAGAACCAAAGTAAACTTACACATCTATATAGTATGATGAAACACTACTGCAATTCTAGAAGTAAAATTTCAGAAAGTCTTAGTAAACTGTTACAGGGATTATGCAATCATGTTCAAGTACCCCTGTATTCCATGATGCAAGATACAAGAATAATATTAAGGCTACAAAATCAAACATTCAGAAATCAGATAGTGACAAAATGAAGGACTATTCCAAGTAAACCATAAGCAGCCTCTACGAGACCTTAGCAGTGAGGCAGATGTGCAGTCTGTACAAGTATGCAGTCTGCCTTCAAAGGTGTTATGTTCAGGAACTTGAAAGCTTTCTGAAAGGACTGAAGTGTGTACATGAAAAACATCATCTCCTGCTTGACTTACAACTGACCAAAATTTAAGGTATTTGGTTAAAAACAACAGTTCCTGAGTATGTAGAATGCTTCCTTAAACCATATGAATGTTTGATAAAGACAAAAGCTTTCTACCTGGATATCTGAATTTTTTTTCAAAATTCACTGACTGTCAGTAACTGCTCTATTTCCTCTCTCCAAGAAAATGTATTAGAAAAATTTTTGCACTTTTATTTTCACCTTGATCCACAAAAGATCGTAATTCTCCTCACAGCTTTTAGCTCTGAGATTGTCATTATTGTTTCCGTTTTGAAAACAGACTGTAGAGGCCAGAGCTGTCACCTTTCACTTTACATTTGATTATAAAAAGGGGTGTTTTATCTCCATATATTACATCTTCTGGATATTTTTAAAGAAGAAAATTCTTATGAGCTTTTTTAGTTAAATAACTGTATAAATGAAACCAATGGAACTTCGAAAGATGGACATTAACTATTGTTAAAAGTTTTGGTAAATTATGTTTATTAATTTGCTTCATCAGGGTTTGAAGGCAATGGACTTACAACAACTCTAAACATAGTGTCTGACATCCCTTTTGTGCGATTCCAAAAACTGCAAACTCACTTCCACTCCCACCAGTACGACTGTCCAGAAAAATGAAGAACATTAAAACTGGCTATTCGGGAAACCCTCTAGACTGCACTGCTTGCTGGAATATTACACCATCCACTCAATTTGTGCTACAAAGGTAAGAAGAGAGTTCTTGGTCAAGCAGACCTAAATGTCTGCAAAGGAGAGGTAGTAACTTCTGTGGGCTTTTGAGCTAGTTGACTCTATCTAAAAGCTCACAGACAACATGTCCCAAGGCAAGGCTTTAAATTTTGATTCCTGAGACTCGGTTACAAGACTGGTTTCAATCTAGGATTTAAAATGCATACTCCAAGATAATGCTATGAAAACTACAGATATGAACGCTGTAATAGCTTGTTTACATAGAAATTATAGATGAACTGATCACAGAACTGTGCAATATAGTCTCATACATATACATATGAAACACGTAAATATATGTAACTACAATGCTGTCAAAATAATAAAAGTTTTGTCTTTAAGAATTCCTCTGTATTGTGTATTTGCATATCTTAATTGCATATGTGTAGGTAATTTAAAAAAATAAGTAATTATATATGTAATGCATGAATTATATAATAATTATTATCCCAATTCCATGTAAAATATATCTAACTACTCCTCTAAAACTGTTGGTATCAATCTAAGCTTTCTAGCTCTCCAGACTGTTTGGATTACTTTAGAATCTGATAGTGGCAGCAAAGTGAATTAAGTAGCTTGTTGTTTGGTTTGGTTTGTTTAGACCACATTCCTTCTCACTGGCTATGTAAAGAAAAATCTAGATTGATTGCTTCTGTTGGATCCTAATCTTGCACACCAGATATGCCTCTAATTCAGTCTGTACCACATGTGTAACAGTACAGTTAATTGTAAAAAGCTTTTCAGTAGCAGATTTATTACCTAAATTCTGTGGGTTAAAGCCAAGTTTTACCCTTGCCCAAATTTCAAAGCAAATAATATATATTAGATTTCTCATATGGCATCTTAGAACCTTTTGTGATAGCATTACAAAAACCTGCTGTGTTTCATCTGATGGGTCCTTTGGATTTAGTTGGGTTTTGATGGCAAAGCCAGAAATGGTATTCCAAACAGTCTGAAAGTGCTGTTTCCAGTAATCCACTTAGATGAATCATTGTTTCACTGTCTCTCTCTGCTGTCTCATGCTTTTAACTCTCAAATGCATACTTGCATCCTTATTGTCCTGGCCCTTAAGGCTGCTTCCTCCTGCCTGAATTCTTCTCCTGACAGGTTGAATATTTTGCATGATTATCTGTGACATTTCATCTTTTCAAGAGAATTTATTAGTTTGCTGATCTATCAGTCTGACTCCCTTCTCTAGACTAATACCACCAGGCTCATATAAAGACCAGAAAATTGTTATATAAAGTATCACTGAAACTCAAAGGACATGTCATTGAACAACTATGAAATACATAAATTTAGAACTAATTGTTCCTTCTTTGATACAGAGTATCTACAAGGTGCACATCTGATGCTGTAGAATTTAAAGCATGGAAAAACATAACTGCCAAAAAATTGCACACTTTGCCTCTTTATTTTGGTTCTAACCAAGCTATCAAACAGGACAGGAAGGGGGTGAGCACATGTCATCCTGCATTTTTCATGTTTGATGGTGAGTAGAACCTATGTCTGGAATATATTTTTAGACAGTTTTTCAACTCTGTCTTCTAAATGTACTCAATTTGCCTCTGCAATAGTTTTTCCCCCCAGAAATGATCACTTTTTAGGAAAAGGAAAGAGCTTGATCCTGTCTAAATGGAGATCATATTTAACAGCTTGTTTAACTTAAAAAATGTTGGATGTCAATTTTTCCAATCCATCAGTGCTGAAGTATCAGGACTGTACCCACACAGTGTTTAGTTATTGGCTCTGAAGATGTAATGGCTAAAGAGAGAGAGAGGTACTTTTAATTACAAAATCACTACTCTCAAAATTCTAACTTTTGCTTTTGACAGAACCAGTGGATTTATTTTGGAGGTTCTATAAATTGACACCAAAATTAAAAAATACAAGCATTCTCAGTGCTGCCATATAAGTTTTCATTGCTGCTGAAAGGGCCTGCTCTTTTACAAGTTCTGAGGCCTACTTTCTGTCATTCCTGAAAGCATCAATTTTGAAAAACATTTTGCTATGTGGCATATCTCTAAAAGTAAATGATTCATTTATAATTGAATAGTACATTTATGTTTGAAGGACTTAGAGTCTTTAAACATAACCCATGTATTTGTAAATCAGAGGTATGTAGAACATTATATCCTAGCATAAAAAATACACGGGTTTAGTTTCAAGGCATTAAATGTATGCTATGGAACAATAAACTACTCCCAAATTGTAAACACAGCAGGTTGTATTTTTAGCCAACATTAATCAGTGCTTGGTCTGATCTCTTTTCATTTCACATCAGAAGGAGAGAAAGGAAAAAATCCATTATATTTTTACATGATACAGCCTATCATAAAACAAAAAGTAAGTTGCTGTTGCTTGTCCGTGTGATATTCACCATGTCTGCAATATTTCTGCCACCACCTTTTTCAGCACCTGTCTGTTGGCCAATCAGAAAAAAGCAAAAGGGCTGAAGTCTCTCCAACTCCATGGAAACTCTTTCCAAAAATACCCCCAAGCTGAGTGTCTCCTTAATAGGAGCTAGTGACTGACAAATCTCTCAGCAGTTCATTCTAAATAGCCAGCTGTGTTTTAACTTCTTTTTTTTTTTAAATTTAGTTCTACTGAAGTTAACAGTGGAAGTAATCAGCTGTTCAGTGTTCCTCCTTCAGCATTCATTCCTCTTTCCAGAAGTATGGATGTCACCTTCTTGGATATTTGTCTTTGTTAGCACTGTAACTTCTGGCAGCAATACACAGCTGTCTACCCCCTGTCTTGTTTCTTCAGGCATGTTTTTAGGTGGCAGGCTGAGCCTTTCTGCATGATACAGGAACACATTTGGCATAATCAAAAGACACTGTGCAGTAGCTGTTAAAAAGGCAAAGTAATGTAAAGCTGTATTATGATAAAAGCAGAAAGAGAAGTAAATATTTATTTTCCTAGAGATCAACATCTCACCATTTCTTGAAAGAGGCACATTCCTTTTTTCAAAGTTAATTCCATTGTAAAGAAAAGGGCTTTTATCTGGTATTGAACTTCAGCACTGTCTGTGCCTGCTCAGATCAAACACATTTCACATGCTAAGAAGGAATCTGAGTACATGAGTGGCTGTGAAAACACACATGTATAATATGCACTACAGGCTTGCAGCTAAAATTGATCTAATAGAGATACTTTTCATTATGAAGAGGAAAGTCTAAATCTTAGTACATACAAAATAGAAAGATGGCACATGATGCTATAAAGCATTTTTCTCACTACAAAATCATGGGAGTCTACTGATATGCATAAGTACATAAAGACTACTGTCTTTATATAAAAGAAAAAGTCAGATCTTTGAAATATATTCTTCACAGAGGTATACAGGTAACAGCTGATGTGAATAGGACTGAAGCACATACTTTAAGTTTAGCAGTTCCGTACTACACAGGGCATAGAGGGGTGAATAACTTTTCATATATGGTACAAGTAGTGATATCAAATTTAATTACTGTACAAAATAAAAGAAACGGTAAAGCCATATGAATATGACTACAGTATAGAATACAGGACAAAATCAACTTAGAGAAGTGTAACAGTTGAGGCACTTCAGTTAAATGAAGGTAAAGAAAATTACCGCTAGGGTCTTGAATAGGAATTTCTTAAAAGAAAACTCTTAATTGTAAAAACTAGATTAAATTCTGCTTTGCACAGTTGGGACACTTAAATTAATTATCTAACACTAATTGTTTGCTTTTCTTTCTTCAAACAGTCTGTTTAAGCTGGAATGTTAATTTCATGATACAGATTTTCCAGTAGAGTGTTTCAACTTCTTTCCTTAGAAAATTATGTCAGATTACACTGAGCCAATATATTAAAAAATGTGCTTAGATTTCTAAAATTCATCATATAATCTGAATCTTTACCTGCTAGACTAAACAATCTTAATTATATTGCCATGTGCTGAACTGCCAAATTTTATCCTTGCTTTCTCCACCTCTGTGAGATTGCATTGGTCCTGCCTTCCGTAACTTTCACTCCTTTCCCCCTTGCTTCTTACTTCAACATGAAATTGATTTCTTTAGGTTTTGTACTTTAAGAACATCAACTGTAAAACAAGTTTGCTTAAATTCTTATTTGTACATTCCCAAATGTTAAAATGTGGCCTTTCTATTAAACCACAGAAGACTGTCAATTCACTGTTTGTTGACACCTCATTTCTTGTCCTTTAATACCATTATGTAAGAGGCTTTACATATTTTAATTGAATCGGGCTGTGAAAAGGCCTTCTCTAGGCCATCCCACAGAAGTGAGCTGAGCCTATGAGAGCTTTTAATATCAGTACCAGTAAATGAGATTGCCTCTGCACATTCTCTGTTCTGAGGAAGAGTTTTAATAAGAATGTGCCACAGTGCAGGGGCTGATGTACATGCAGGCCTCTACCGCAGTTCCACGGCACACTCCACAGCAACACTCCTTGGCAGCCAAGCTTGTGCCCTGGTCATCTGCTGTGCCACAGCATCCTCCTGGCCACCATAACCACACAAGACTTCAGGCTCCAGTGGTCACTCCCTGCCCTCTCTTTGCAGTTCCTTCCCCCTCTGGAGGGGCTGCTGGGCTCCCTTCCCCTGCTGAGGCAGCTGCTCTCACCGGGTCTGACTGGGACCTTTTCACCTCCAGCACCGTTGCCATTTGGCCGGCAGCCAGTGCCCATCTCACTTGTCCAGCCACTGACCCCACTCCATCGTTCTCCCTCAGTGCCTCAAGTTGGGCCACTGAGCACAAGTTGGTCTGTGAGCAGAAAGTCTCACTAGAAACTGGTGTGTGTAATGGTGACATGACTCTGGAGGGAGTCTGACGAATGCTGAGCCTGGTGAAAAGCAGGCTCAGACAGACAGATGGCTACCAGCACCAGCCAGACCAGGCCACTGCCCTCACTCAGGAAACTTGGGTAGAGACATCTGTACTCTGGGCACAGTGTTTATTGACAAGGATCAAATAGCTTTGCTCTTTCTTTGCCTTTGTGCTAAATCTTGTGAAAGCACGGTGTGCTCCACAGCCCCAGATGTAAAAGTTATTAACCACAGTGCACAGGGGTACAAATTCCTAATAAAATTCCTTTGAGATTTTAAGGAATGTTGAGGGCACTCAGCAGTCAAGTAGCTATTTGTCCATATGTTGAGTTTTTACCAGTCTCGCTGGTAAAAATTGAAGAAGATGGCAAGTTGAGAGAGAATAGTATTACAAGTGTTCTAGTAGTCTTGAGATAAGAGAATTTACAGATTTCTCAGCCTGAGGTAGGTTGCTTCAGCAAGATCTTGGATACCATGGATCTTGGTCTCAGAAGTCTTCATCTCTTCCCCAGTTTAAGAAATGGTATTAGTTCTTTGTGAGTTGCTTATTAGCTTTTCTTTCTCTATATAGATATTATCTTTCCTTTCCTCTGTGGTAATTCTGGAAAGTTGTGGTATTTTCAAGTTTATTGAACTGTTTTTACTTGAAGCCCCTTAATCTCTTTGTTGATGATATATTCTGTAAAAGAAAGGTGGGAGTTATTATTACTATTATTACTATTAGACTGTTCTTTTAACAGTTTAATTTTAATGACTTTGGTCTTCTAGACCAAGTACTGGTACAAATGCTAGCAAAAACTGAGGGTGTATGTGTTTTTCCATTACACTCCTATGAAAATCCTCTGGGAAACTCTTCTAGAAACTTGGAAAAATGGTATTTGAGTGCCATTGACACTGCTTGACTATTTCACTCTAACACTTCCATACATACATGACAGTAGGTACTCCCAAGGCACTATATAAAAACATAAATTAGCTCTAGCTACGAAAAAAATCTATTTACTGTATATTTACAAGCAAAATTAAACATTTTTGCATACTGAGGGAAAACAAAAAACCCTTAAGACTATGTATGGCATTAAAATACAGTGAAACATTGACCCAGTCTGTTTAAACACAAGCAACCAGATTATTTTTTTGCTCTGTCAGAGGTGGAAAAAAATGTCTGTATGTAACTCAAAATAACTGGATGTTTCTGTGGCAACTGGTAAAGGGCGTTCTATCTGTCTCTGATGCTTAAAGTAGAAGCAGTTCTTAGAGATTCCTATTTGAAGTTTGCATACTGGTGTTTGACTTCAGGTCTTGGAAAGAAGATTGCCTGTCTACTTGTATTTTATCCTGCTGCTATCTAGAGTAAGATATAGAATAACAGGAACCATAATAAAGGTGTTCTGCTTTCTCGGGTAAGTACATGAATTACTAGGATAAGGAGCCATACTTATTGTAATTTTGGGTTTAGCCTAATTAACAATAAAAATATTTTACATTATATAACATTTTCATCAGATGGAGTAGAAAACTTGTACAAACAGAATAGCTTTATGTTTCATGACATAACATTTTGAAGGACTCAGAATGACTAGTATTAGAAACTAATATTAAGGTTTCTAAGAGTAGCTGTTTCTAAGAACAGTCTAGCTATGCTCCGTCAAATCTATTGGTAATAAAAAACATTATCTCTATGGAGTTCTGTTCATCAGCTGAATTTTCCATATTTCCATATGAATGGAGTGAGTATATTAGCCATAATATCCCTTATCCTGTTTGATGTTATTATCAATTTAAAATTTTACATGTAATTGCTGAAATATTACATCATTGCATATTATTGCACATTTATCTTTCAAAATGTGTAATTGTTCAGAAGTTTTAGTCCCTCTGATGTTTGTTTGTAGTGATTTACTTCCTTTACCACTTTTGTAAAGGAGAATATGGTTTATTTTTGCAATAAAAATGGAAAGTCTTGTTCAAAAATTAAGTTTTCAAAAGATTCACAACAGGTCAAAGGATAAAAGCATTCCCCAAATCTTAGTAGAATGATGTTGGGAAAATTTGTTCATGACTTAATTGAGCTGTATAAAACCTTACCCTAATAAGTTTTCAAGTTATAAAGAGTATTTCGTTAGCACTTGGAGCTAATAAGAATAAACTGAACACAGATCTTTCAATTTCTGGGCAGGTGTTTCTATTATGCTGTACAAAAAGTAATGGGCATACCTGATTTACACAAAACAACAGTGTAATGGTATTGATAAAAGCTAAATCACTT
This sequence comes from Pachyramphus minor, assembly GCA_013397135.1. Lineage (NCBI taxonomy): Eukaryota > Metazoa > Chordata > Aves > Passeriformes > Tyrannidae > Pachyramphus > Pachyramphus minor. The sequence continues at coordinate 370,279 of VYXB01005136.1, read as the reverse complement.
TGAATTTCTTTTAAAAAGATCTCTGCGGGTATCTCCAGGCAGATATATTTTCTTCCCAGAAGTGGCAATTTAAACATATAATTCCAAGTACCGAGATGTCATCTACCCACTCCCTGTAGAAAATGCTGAGGATAGCCCAAGGCAGCTTGTTACCGTTTATATGCAGGCTATTTTTGACTCCCATTCCAAGGTGGCTAAGTCTTATGCATTTAGTAGAAACACTGGGTGCCTGACAAAGGACCTTAATTTACTCTGTGGGGTGACTCTGTTTGAAAACGAGGTGTACAGTGATTAACTCTCAGATAAAGAGATACACTTTTGTGTTTATTTATTCGTTTGTTTTCAGATTTTAGACTGAAATTTTCAGAATAACGATTCTGATCTTATTTGACACACTGAAATCACTGTAAAATTATCTGAAATACAATCCTTTTAGGTAATTTCATTACAACACAGTAATACAGAAAACAAAAATGCATTTTCACTGTGTCAGTATTAATAAATGTGTCAGAGTTGTGGGGTCTTTTCAAAGAACACATGTTTTCCAGGGATTTTCTGTTTCATTTCTGAGGGAGATACTTCTTTTCTGATGATAGGATTTCACATTTGAGATGTGAAGATTCAGTAGGTTAATTTATTTATACAGTCTAGCACATGGTTAGATTAGTAACTATCAATTATTACAAAAAGATGCACTATTTCCACAGATAACTCTAAAAATGTCAAGGACCTTTTCAACCTAAATGATTCTGTGATTCTATTTTTTTTCTTTCCTAGAAGAATTTAAGGTACGCAAGGAAGCTACTAATTTTAAACTATTTTTAGTAAAAAAGACAATTATTTTATTTATTGTCATGAAAATGGCTAATTTAAAAAAAAATAAAAATTAAAAACCTGTTAGGATAAAATTATATAGAAAGAAAATGGCTAAGTTCTCTGAATTTATGAGTAGTAAGTGCACAGATCTTTGTGCCACCTCCAGGCTTAACGTTGCTTCTGCTGGAATTCCAGATAGCGGCAGTCTGCTGAAACATGAGTTCAGTTACCAAATATAGATGAGTGGGGTACGAATTGCATAGTCACAGAGGACAGATGTAATGCACAGACCACAGTCTTCTCGATGCTTACTGAGGACCAAGCAATCTTTAGCGAATAGCTGGAGCAACTTTGAGCCTGCTTAGATAACAAAGGAGAAAACCCACTTTACCTGCTATTAAATATACTTAAGACTCTGCATATTGGCCTGCTCATTGTAAGGTCTGTTTTATATTTTCTGCTAAATGTAATTATTGTACTTTGGGGAGTAATTTTGCAGGATTTCAAAATTCAGAGAAAAAATATGTGTCGATTTTTGTTTTAAAAAATCTTATAAGATACATCTCTTCATGTGATTCTTTTGAACAAATAGGGTTTGGGTCATATTAAGTAATAATTTCTCACAGGACAGGTTCTACAAATTCAGGATGCTTATACTTTTCTTGAAATGAGTTCTTTGATTTGCTATGTTTTTCCATATTTTATTATATATCCCTTCAAAACCTTGATTTGATTAATCAATTTTTTTCCTGATAATTGTAATCCAGTACATTTTGAATTTACTATTTTATTACTATATTATTCTTTAGAACATCTACGTTGGTTTCTGAATAAATATTTAAACTGCATGACATAAAAATGTATTTTTGCTTGGGAGTAATTTTTAAATATATACAAATAGGACTCTATAAATAGTCTGTATGTAAAAATGTGGGAAGTACAGGTAAACACTGATGTGCATGCAACATTGTATTTTATGTTTGTGTCTTTAAATGATATACTATACAGCTTTTCAGGTTGCTGAAGGAGTAATGATGATGAAAACTGTTATAAATACATTGTAGTCTAACTCAGAGAAGCTAGAAATAGCATTTGAATTTCTAATTATGATCTTATATGCTACTTGATAGGGTTAGCGATCCTTCGCCTCCAGTTCACTGTACTTACAAGTTGCACTAAAAGAATAGTTGTTTTTATGTATTACAGTGTGGCTGAAAAATGTCTTTATACTGGAAGCTTCCATTCAGCTGTCTAAAGCTAGATATCTTAACACATTTTTAGGCACCAGACCTTTCTCCCCAAGAAGGCTGATCAGCATTAGAAATTGCCTATAACCAGCACATGTTTAAATTCATTGACTTTAGCTAACTATCCAGGTACAGACTGATTTACCTAAATTTAGACAATGGGCTTTGAAAATTATAACATATGTAGCCATTATATTTTTCTAATTATAAAATTGAGTATTAGGAAGAGATATGTTAATTTTAATCATATACATTTAATCATAATACATTAATTTTCTTCATCATGTTGTGTGGCTAACAATAAGTAAAATTGTCCTCCTACCCATAGCCCATTGAAACAGCAGAGCAGCTTGGTGTTGGAAGTCGAAGAAGTTTATCTGAGTATGTAATGTGTCACTTTGGGATGTGAACAAGCTAGGAACTGGTATGTATGAGATTTAAATAAAGATATAATTTGAAGCATGGATATTTACAACTTGACCAAATAGTAAACTAACAACTTTGTATGTTTGAATGAACAAAGTTTTTTTCAAGTTTTAAAAAACAAGTAAGATTAAGGAGACAGAAACTCTCCATGTTTAACCCTTGGTTCCCTGGCATTCATCCAGTTTATGCCTTAACAGCTGAGCCTCTTGACCAACTGTTTGCTGTACTTCTCAGATTCATTCTTTAAAGCTGCTATGTGATAGTCAGTTATACTGTATATACTTTTTTAGATTTTGTTGACAAGAGATTGGTATGGTTGCTAAATTTGTTGCTCTATAAACACTGATAAAAGAAAAGAAAGATGCAATCCCACAAATAATAAGCTTATCACTGTATTCTATAAAAACATATATCAAATCCTAAAATGCTTTGGTTTTCTTATACTTCTCTTTTATGTGTTGAGCTGTAATCTGTTGGCAAGACAAAGAGACATATCAAGAGACGCATGTGTCAGGCCAAGAATTCCAATAATCTATCAGTCAGTTAATGACTACATGCCGGGTAAGCCCTGCTGAAGTGACTAAAGGTAATTGGAGCTTGCACAAGTTGATGTAAAATACATCCGAGTGCATCGCATGACTGTCAAGCCACCTGTCTATCAGTGGAGAAATATTTTGGACAATTAAGGGAAAATATACTTTTTAAAAAAATCCTATGCAAAATTGACCTCATAGAAATTATCATAAAAATAAGAGAATTTTCAAGGGTTATTAAAACCACTGATGTTAAACTTAATTAAATACTTTGCAGAAACAATGATTACATTTAAGATCAGATCAGCCACAATCTAGTGACCAGCTAAAGAAACAAATTTCTACAAGGAGATTTGCAGGCAGATTCTTCCCTTAGGAAAAGAATGGTTTTCCTGATATTTTATTTCTTGCTGACTTTAGAGAGCAGAGAATGTGCATCCTAATTCTGAAATCATGTGGGGAAACTGGAGATGTATAGATGTTTCTGTACTTTATGAAACTCGTACAAAATATACATTATAGACTTACATTGTGCTGGATGATATATGGGTTGTGAAACCTATTTCTTCAATGTTTTACTTTTAGCATAAGGTATCTTGACATTCCATTTATCAGAGTTGAGGAAAGTGCTACTAAATGGTTAACAAGTTAAAAACGTTAGCACAATAAGTAAAATATTAAACACATTAACAACATTAACCAGAAAGGATAATTGGAATTTCTAATCCAAATATTCTTGTGTAGATCCTCATAATGATTTCAACTAGAACACTTTTTCTCTCAGAATTGAGGATTTAGGGTCTGTAAGGCAGTGCTGTGGAAAAGAGAAGAGTAAATATATTCACCAAATTTTCATAAGGCTAAAACTAGAAAAAAAAAGAAGTGCAATAGCACTGATATGAAATAACAACATAATAACAACAGTTGGTGAATGTCACACCGATCCACAAAAAGGACTGCAAGGAGGACTTGGGAAACTACAGCCTGTAAGCCTGAACTCATTGCGTGGAAAGGTTATGGAGCAGATCATCCTAAGTGAAATGACACAACAGCTACAGGATGGACAAGGGATCAGACCCAGCCAGCACAGGTTTAGGAAGGGCAGGTCCTGTCTGACCAACCTGATCTCCTTCTGTGATCAGGTGACCCAGCTGGTGGATGAGAGGAAGGCTGTGGATGTGGTCTGTCTGGACTGCAGCAAAGCCTTTGACAAGTCTCCCATGGCATACTCCTGAAAAAGCTGGCAGCCCATGGCTTGGACGGGGCACTCTGTGCTGGGTTAGGAACTGGCTGGAGGGCTGGGCCCAGACAGTGGTGGTGAACAGTGCTGCATCCAGTTGGTGGCCAGTCACTAGTGGTATCCCCCAGGGATCAGTGTTGGGTGCAGTCCTGTTTAACATCTTAACTGATGATCTGCGTGAGGGGGTTTAGTCCATCATTAGCAAATCTGCAGATGATACCAAGCTGGGAGGAAATGTTGATCTGCTGGAAGGCAGGAGGGCTCTTCAGAGGGACCTGGACAGACTGGAGAGTTGGGCTGATTTCAATGGGATGAGGTTCAACAAGGCCAAGTGCCGGGTCCTGCACTTTGGCCACAACAACCCCCTGCAGAGCTACAGGCTGGGCACAGAGTGGCTGGAGAGCAGCCAGGTAGTTTTGACTGACAGGAAGCTGAAAATGAGCCAACAATGTGCCCAGGTGGCCAAGAAGGCCAATGGCATCCTGGCCTGGATCAGGAACAGTGTGGCCACCAGGAGCAGGGAAGTGATTCTGCCCCTGTACTCAGCACTGGTGAGGCCACACCTGGAGTCCTGTGTCCAGTTCTGGGCCCCTCAGTTCAGGAAGGACATTGAGGTGCTGGAACAGGTTCAGGCAAGGCCAACGAGGCTGGGGAAGGGACTCAAGCACAAGTCCTTTGAGGAATGATTGAGGGAGCTGGGGTTTGTTTTAGGCTGGAGAAGAAGAGGCTCAGGGGAGACCTCATCACTCTACAACTCCCTGAAAGGAGGTTGTAGCCAGGTGGGCGTCAGTCTCTTCTCCCAGGCAAGCAGCAGTAGGACAAGAGGGCACCATCTTAAGCTGTGCCAGGGGAGGTTTAAGTTGGACATTGGGAAGGAATTTTTTACAGAGACGGTGATCAGACATTGGAATGGGCTGCCCAGGGAGGTAGTGGATTCACATCCCTGGAGGTTTTTAAGACTGAATATGACAGTACCATGATCTAGTAACCATGGCAGTGTTGGATCAAGGCTTGGACTTGATGATCTCAGAGGTCTTTTCCAACTTGATTGATTCTAATATTCTATTCTATGATTATATATACATATTAGTCGAGGGGAATTGAGCTTGTGCTAGGCAATGCACAGATAAAGGATGTCTTCATACTTCTGAGGGAAGAAGCATGAGGAAAATGACTCTCAAGTGTTCTCATTTCCACCTACACAACTTGCAGCCTCAACCCATTCTAGTAGAAACTAAGATTTATAAGTATTTCATGCACCATCATGTTCTGCTCATCTCTCAGTTTAGTGTCTGGCTTAGGGAAGCAAGGATATAACTGGGCTTTTTTTAACTGAGAAGTTTTTTCACTAAGGAATTGTACTTATGTCTTCCAGGAAGCAAGACAGAAGCTGTGGCCAGGCCTTGCCTCTTTCTTAAATGCTGAAGGAGGCTTACTGTACAGAGAGAGGCACCAATAAGAAATATCCTGAAAATATGTCAGAAGCTTCATCTTATCATGACTTTTTCTACGATTCCCTGTCAGACATACAGAATGGTGAATTTTCAAATGAACTTTCTGCCTTCCTTACACAGGAGGAGATATGTAAGAGCCTTGACATAGCTCGAGAAGCCATTGCCAATTCCATGAAAGAGGATCAAAATGCAGCACCGGACTTTACTCATTATCTCAACACTTCTCTTTCTAGCCCTTCAGAAATACCTTCTTTCAGGGACAGCAAACTGCATGAGCAAGATGCTTTACAGAGGCCTCAAGCAAGCAGTCTGACTTCATCTGCTGCAAGTCACATTCTCCCAAGGTATCAGAAAGAGCAATCCACCGCACCTCAGATAGCAGATAGTTTTGTCACACCTTCTAGGAGGCAAAAACCTTTTCTAACTGCTAGTCCCAGCTTCATTAGAAGACTGAAACATTCAGAGAAAGATAGTCCATGTATGCCTAAGACAAGCCCAAAGTCTGAATCAACATCCCAGGAAGAAGTTCCTTTCAGGAACAAGATGTGTGACAAAGCTGCCACATTTATAGAAGAATTGTCATCTATATTTAGGCAGGCAGCACAGACAAGAGGCCGAAGTCCTGATGGGGACTCTTCTTCTCCAGACAGTGGATACCTGTCTCCTAACAAGAAACATCAAGCTTTAAGTACCCTGGTGAACCAGGAGTTTGACAAACCACATGAAGAGACTGATCCTGAGGCAAAATTACATGGAGTTCATCTGAATGGAGAACACTTTTCTGAAAGGGGCAGCATCACTCAGAGCAAAATGATTCTTTGCCGTCCCTTCATCAACATGGAAGAGAATGAATTTTCACCACCTCAATTCACTCAGAAGCTCCGGAGCCAGGAAGTTGCTGAAGGAAACAAAGTATTGCTGGAGTGCAGAGTTGCTGGCAACCCAGTCCCTGATGTCAGGTAAGTGCTAAGTCACCAGATATCATTACCTGATTGTGGAAGATACCTGAGGTCAGGTATCACAGTGAACCTGCTTAGACGTAGTCATGCAAGCACAGTGGATCATGCAGTTTTAGAGAGCAGAATAACAGACTCTGATGGCTTTACTTCTCTGGAGTGTTTCATTGTTATCTGCTTGAGAAATGAATTTCTGCTTCATTCAAGAGCCACATGGCAAAATTAGAAAAAGAATTGGCTCTAGCAGCATTCTGTGTGATTGTTACCTCATTAATCTAGGTAAAAGAATTCACAACTTGCCTCTGAAAAGCATCTCAGGCAGCTGATACACTTTTTACTGCCAATTAATTAGAATGTCTCCAAGACCCATAGCAATGGGATTTGAGGTCTATGCTGTAATCTAAAATTTTCTAAATCTAGCCAAGAACCCTATTGTGTAAGACATTTCCAAGACATTAAGATGATCCACTATTCAAAACCTCTTCTGATACTTTATTGTGAAATTTATGTGCATTTGCTTTTGTTCAATGAAAAAAGCGACAACTAACTGCTGTGTAATTTTGTCTGTTTTAGTTGTTTTGTTTTTATTATAAATAATTTACAATGCTTTCCACTGTCTTCCTTTCCTTCTAAAATTAAGTACTTCATAGACAGTGTTTGGCACCTCACAGGTCTGAGCCTTAATACTAATATGGTGGCTTATCGCACACAGAGGTACATTATACCTCTAGTTTGTATAGTACCTCACAAGGTATTTGGTTTAAAGTAATACTTCATATTTTCTAAGGAAAATTTTGTTCAAAAACTCATATTTGGACAGGACAGAATTTGTAGTTCTACATTCAGAACTTCCTGTAAGGTTCTTTAGCTACATCTGAAGACAACATAACTCTTTAAAAGTTCTCAACATTTCCTTAAAAGAATGTAGGAAGGACTTTCTCATAACACTTGTGCTTCTTTTTTTTATATATATCTTTTGCTGTGAAGTCAACAAGATTAAAAAAGTACAACTTTGAAATGTCATGTTATACCTGTATGTCCTTATATATGCTTTCATTTCAAGGTGAAAGTTACTTTGTAGAAAATATCTCTAGAGACTCTTGTTTGTGATTGTTGAAGACAACAACATTGCCTTTATCCTTATCTGAGTCTTCAGTGTATTCAAGAGAAGCTGAATATTGAGACACTGAAATTTTTACAGGGTCAAAAGATCATTTACAGAGGCATCGAGTCTATTCAATTGTTCTTGTATAAAAACTGGAAAAAGTTGTACCTCAGCACTTGAGCGCTTGGTTATGTACTCAAGCTTATGTAGATTGTCCTACAAAATGAAGCCAACTGATCTAAACCAAGACAAGCTGTAGATATAAGTATGCTAAACAAGGGACTTGCACCACGAAACTTGCCAACAGCTCATGAAGCTTACCCCAAAAATATAATTGTAATGCCTAAATTCTAATGCCCATCAAGCAGTATGACAGACATGTCATGTCATTATAGTTGTTTATTTAATATCTGCTGGGGAAAAGACAAGGACAAGAATCACAGTCATGGGTGCAAAAGATTCCCTCTTGTTTGTTCTTCTTCAGACTTTCATGAAGCAGGAAAATGGAATTGTAGAAGTCCCATAATTATGACAGACAGACTCCTCCTTCTCTCTCTCTATTTCCTCTCTTAGAGTCTTCCTTCCTTCACACTAAGATGTTGCAGCCTCTAGTGGAACTGATTGGTACACTAGGGCAGCAAAAGCTCTTAACTTCTAGTATTTCTTTTGTGGTTGTTGTTGTTGTGGAGTTAGGCAATATCTATCCTTCAGTCTTACAACCTTTATCAGATGCAGAGGGAAACATAGTGACAAAGGATGAGGAAAAGGCTGATGTACGTAATGCCTCTTTGCCTCAGTCTTTCACAGCAAGACCATTTTTAATCTGGGTACTGAGCTCCCTAAACTGGAAGACACGGACAGGGAGCAGAATGAAACACCCATAATCCAGGAGGACATGAACAGCAATCAATCTGCTATGCCACCTAGACACATTCGAGTCTATGGGGGTGGTTGAGCAGGTGTATGCTTCTCTGGGTAAAACTGGGCTGGATGACTGGGCCCAGAGAGTGGTGGGGAATCTTTCTTGCAGCTGGTCATAAGTGATGCTCCACAGGGCTCAGTACTGGGACCAGTTCTGTTGAACATCTTTGTTGATGATCTGGACCAAGGGATCACATGCAACCTCAGCAAGATGGCAAATAACATCAAGTTGGGTGGGAGTGTTGATGAACTTGTGGGTGGGAAAGCTCTAAAAAGGGATCTGGACAGGCTGGATCAATGGGCTGAGGCTAATTGTATGAGGTTTAATAAGACCAAGTGCTGGGTCCTTCACTTTGGACACAGCAACCTCCTGCAGTGCTACAGGCTTGGGGTAGAGTGTCTTGAAAGCTGCCTGGCAGAAAAGGATCTGTGGGTGCTGGTTGACAGCAGCTGAACGTGAGACAGCAATGTGCCCAGGTGGCCAAGAAGGCCAATGGCATCCTGGATTGTATCAGAAATAGTGTGGCCAGCAGGACCAGGATCAGTAGTGATCATCCCCCTGTACTCAGCACTGGTGAGGCCACACCTGGAATTCTGTTTGGTTTTGGGCCCCTCACTACTGGAAAGACAATGAGATGCTGGACTATTTCCAGAGAAGCTGGTGAAAGGACTAGAGAACAAATCTTATGAGGAGTGGCTGGGGGAGCTGATGTTGTTTTGCCTGGAGAAAAGGAGGCTCAGGGAGCACCTTATTGCTCTCTACAACTACCTAAAAGGATGTTTTAGTGAGGTGGGTGTTAGTCTCTTTTCCCAGGTAACAAATGAGAGGACGAGAGGAAATAGCTTCAAGTATCATCAGGGGTTGGATTTAGATTGGATATTAGAAAATATTTCTTCAGTGAAACAGTGGTCAGGCATTGCAACAGGTTTCCCAGGGAAGTGGTGGAATCACCATTCTTGGAGGTGTTCAAAAGGCATGTGAATGTGGCACTTGGGGACATGGTTTAGTGGTGAACAGAGTGGTGCTGGGTTAATGGTTGATGTTAGAGGTCTTTTCCAACCTTATCAAATGTATGATATATCAGCTGACATACCAATTAATACTAAAGAACTTTTCACCTTACCCATCTGTATATTAGATATTTAACAGAAGTCACCCTAGATTCCATCAGCACTCACTAGAGAAAAGCACATCTAGCAGAAGTCACTTAACTGTTTGTTGCATTGATAAGAGCTAAAGTGAAATACTTCAGACTAAAACCTCATTATTAGTTTGTTATAAAAGGTGAGGTAAATCCCACCCATTCCCCCATCTCTATGCCAATAGATGGTACAGGAAGAAAGAGCTGCTCTGCCAACTCACACGGATAATGTAACTAGAAGGAAAAAACCCCAAACAGTCTTTCTTACAGATGAGAGTTTACCACAATACATATTGCCTCAAAGAACTTGGTTTTGGAGTATTTAAACATTTTTAACATCCATACTTCCACAACTTGAACAGCAATCTTTCTTACAAAGTTTCTTACTAAGACAGCAAGAGACATAAAGGTTTTTTTATAGGGTACTACTCATCAAGTAACTAATAAGACTATTAAAGTTCTGAGAGTCAGTCTGTAGACAATACTGCTTTATGAGAATGAAACACTCTGTTGGTTTAAATGTTTTTGCCACCATGAGTCTATTAAGCTTGAATATATATTTCAGTCCTACTGAGTTACAAAATGCATTTTGTAGGTTTAAAATGATCCTAGAATAGGCAGCAATAAGCATTGAGGAACTCTAAACCCAGAAAGAATTACTAAAAATACCCTGTGTAGAACCTAGGGTCAACAGGAATTTACTTTCATAACACAGCGAAAAACCTCACTGGTGCTATCAGGCTCATGTACTCTATGTTTTCTGCCATTGGTACAAGTAAAGTTCTGTTCAGCGTGGATTAGAAGTTGTGTATTTGATTTAAGAAATACAGCATAGACAGTTTAGGTGAGTTTGACAGCATCAGTGGGGTTGCAGTGTTTAAATAGCAAAGATGAGCTGTTGTAATGCTTCAATATCTTATTGCTCTTATTTTATCTGGCAGAACATCAGTCTTCAGTTTGGTGATATGACTCCAGAAATGTGCATAAATACCAACTGAATAGGGAACTGTGTACAAGCTATGGAGCTTTTTTTGCTTTTTTATGTCTTTTACATCATTGTTATATTCATTTCAGGGGCTGCTAATACCAATATGTTTATAAGAAACCTCAGATTTTTAATGCAAATGCTGCTTTTCTGAATCTTAACTCTTGCAGAATCATAAAATAAGAATGCAAATCTTAATCACTGAGCAAAGTGAATCACGAGAAGTATTGCTGACAAAATAGTAGATTATTTTAAAATCAACTATACTTTAATTATATCAGTATAAATTAATTTGTAATTTTTATCTTATTTCCCTTTTGAAACCCATAATTGTGTTATGTCAGCAAGCTGTAGACACAACCACTGCTGAATTCCAGCAAATAGACTTTGTGCCAACTTCTCAGTCTCTTGCAAAGCTCCCCAACAATTTTTTAATACACTTTCATGGTCCACCCTCGAACTGGTTTTATTCTCCATCTGGCAACTCGAAGATATACTAGTTAATAATACAAAACTATTTTTCCAAAGTTTCCACGAAAAACAAATTTACCCTTTAGTCTCCATTTCATTCTGGATCTTCAAGGGAGGAAAAATATGGCATCTGTGCCTCAAAAACACTTCGTTGTGGAAGTCGATGCAAACCTGCCGCTTGTCTTGTCTGTAGTGACGCTGCCTTGGCTCAAGAGGTCACTCGCACACAGCACGGGCGGTGGTTCCTCTGCGGGCCGGGCTGCGGAGCCCTTCGGTGAGCGCCGCTGCGGGACCAAGGGGGCAAAAACTAAGGCTCGTTCAGTGCTTAAGAGGCGGCGAACACTTGAGCGCTGTTTGGGTGAGACTACAAAGTCTTTGCATCTTGGGGAAAGGAGTGTGTTCTTTCCTTGAAAAGATACGATAGCACGCAGAAAAATCTGTAGTGGATTCTATGTATGATAACACTACTAGGAACTTCTAAACGGTTTCACAGTATCATCTAGGAACATCACTTTCCTTCTTTCTGGAGCTGAAAGGAAGTTTTGTGATGTATCCTAAATATATCCAGTAAAAAGTTAATGTGATGCAGTGGAAAAAGGCCTGTTTAAAGCCACTGACGTATTGAAAAGCAAGTGAAGAATGCCTTCTGTTTGTGCCACTTCGAGAAACATTTTCTGCAAATGGGAGTTTTATATGGTTAAAAGCAAAACACCAATGATGCAATACTAGTAGACCATTCTCTTGTATTTTGATAATGAAAATAATCCAGTTTTTGGAAGGACTTTACTTAGACAAATGTTGAATTAGACTGGATTTCTGGTTTGTGATACCTGTGGGAAAACAATCTTCGGAGCATATCTGGAATATTGACTTTTTTCTGAAGAAACTGGACATAGGAAAAAATGTGTAAAAGGTATTAAACTTTTTGTAAAGGCTTCTGAATAGGTAGAAAGTAGAAATGGATATGATTTGTATTGCCAAAAGAAGAGCTATAGAACAAGCTGAACAGCTACATGGTCTGTGAGGTGTAAGAGTGAGCCATTTGGCACATGCAAAACTTGCAGAAAAGAGCATGAGCTAGGGCTGCCATAGCCTGTACATTTGAATATAGCAAGAAAATCTGCAGAAACCAGGCTTCAGTTGTTCTGATTTTTCCCAGAAAAGACAGTTTCAATAACATAGCTACTGCTAATACTATTTTTGGAAATCTGTGTGGTAAGTGTGATAAAAGTAGAGAGCAATTGGGATTTTTTTTTTGTCAGCTGGGAAGAAAATAACTAGAAGCCATAAAGTCACGATGAAATAACAGTAGTTTAGTGGTGACAAGAAAAGCACTAAGTTGTTATTTTGCCCAGCACTTAAATAGTTGTCCAATCAAGCAATAAGCACAGCTGATATTTAGGCCATATCAAACACTGATGGCCATGAGTCATCCAGTTGGTGTACACCAGAACAAAAGGCCTTCAAAAGAAACTACTTAGGCATTTCTGACCTTTTAGCATGTTATTGTTTTTCTATGCCTCACGTTTTATCCTGGATCCAAATAATCTTTAATTAGTCATTCTTCCCTTTTCATAGCGTTTTTTTGGAGCTAAACTTTACAAAATTCTCAACCTATACAGGGTTGAGCTGGAATCCTCCCTTATGCTGATACCATTCTTATGAAGCTAAATATAACAAAGTTGCAGAACCTTCTTATAAACAATGTAGTGGTGTAAGGGAAAGGTGTTTATTTGAACATTATTGGACTAGGAAAGCCTCTTAAAGTTCCTAGCAGTACACAGCTGAAAATAAAACAGTTTGTGCTATGGTTTGAATGACTAGACCAAAGTAGCTTTGTTCTACAATAAGTAGAACAAAATAAGTAAACTTTGCTAGAAGAACTTACAAATAGAATTCTAGGGTTTAAATAAAAAAAAAATAATCAGTTAAATTTCAAGAACCTCTACATTTTTTCAAAATTCAATGTCTAACTTACTAGTTCTACTAGCAGAAAATTAGATATCTTACAATGAATATTTTGTCAGTGGTCAGAACAATTTTAACATTTCTGAGCAGCCCAGATTACAATGTAAGACCTAGAAAAGTATTGAGTGGTTTGAAAAGTTTTAGGAAATCTGTCTTCTAAAGGTCTAAAACATATAAAATAGAAGTTGAAAGAAATATTCTATGTTACCCCCAAAAGCATTCTATCATTCTATTCTAGCTGTCCTTTAAAGTGCATCAGCAGTTCAGAACTTAAAATACGTACATTAGCATTGAGCTAGCTAAAGCAAATCCCAGCTGGGAATGACTTACACCTCTTCAGCATTTGCCTCACCACCTGAATATTTAATTGCTTCTGAGGTCTGCCCTAAGCTGTAAGCCATGATTAAAGTATTTACAGATATCCACCCAGATTCTGTAGCACAAGAGGTATTGAGATGTTTTGTGAAAAATACATTCTCTTCCTTTATCAACAGCAAATTGGCACCAAAAAACTCAAAACAAAATTAAAAATAAGGCTGTTTCCACATACTACATGGCAAGAACAGGTCTTCTTTGCTTTAAGAAATCTATTTGCTCTCATTATAATCCTTTTCTTCTCATAAGTGTTGTTTATCTAGATTTCACTGTAACAAATCCCCAAAATTCCCACCTAGAAACATGTAATCCAGAACTATTCTTAGAAAATATAGAAACAAATGCAAATTACGGTACTTAAATTTATAACAAAACCAGACTACCTTGACTTCTACAGCTTAAAAAAACTTATCCAGTTTTACAGCCTTTAGAGGCTTTGAAGTCTAAAAACAAGCAATAAATTATGTCACCACCATAGTCTCCCCACCAGGCACAGTTGTAGAGAAAATTGAACATCAGATTAAACAATGCTTAACACAAATCTACACAGCTGGATAAAACTCCAGGTGTATAGGACAATAGTGACTGAATACCTAAACAGCAGATGGTAGATTTTTATGTCTTGGGAATGGAAGAGGTGTCACCGATGTAGTTTCTGCTTCTTTAGTAGGCATAATTCGAGGTAAGAAAATCTTTGGTTTAGAGATAACATTTAGTTTTGTTTCTTAAAGTCTCTTATGGAGTAAATTTTGTAGTTGTAGTGAAACACCAGTGCCTCGGTGGGAGATAGAGATGTTCTACTAGTCCTATAATGGCAAGGCTTTAATAATACTTATTTTTATCAAATATGAGTATTTATTTATGTATCTGTGGTAATGGAACATATTTGACAATTCTAGGTGTCCTTAGTTCAAAAAAACCTGATCTCAAGTGTTCTTGTATAAACTCTTTAATAGTCATCTTCAAAATTGTTGGTTACTTTTCTATATGTAAATTATTATCTATTTAAGTTAGAGTTTAGGATCAGGTGGTGTAGGCTCTGCTTTTAAAATGTTTTCATAAGCTTACATTCATATTTATGTTATTCAAGATGGAAACGTTAGTGAAGATCTTTTATGATGAACTTGTTTAAAGTATTTGTAAATTCTATTCTTGCTTGCTTGCCTAAGAATAAGGAAAAAAGATGAAAATTTGCTTCCAAACAATGTGTCTTAACAATAGCCTTTATAGACTATAAGCATTATGTTAGCTATAGTGATTGCAGAAGTCATTCATAAAAGATAAAAAGGATTAGTATGTACTCTATGTGGCAGGAGAGGGCTCTTGTGACCTGAAGCCACAGGTATTATTCTTGTACAGTAAAAATCAAATCTTGTATTGAGTTTTGAGCTGATTCTTGATTACCAAATGCAATATTTTACAGTAAGAACTGATCTAAAATACTTCCACAACTTATACAATAGTTTCTGTTCCATTATTTCAATGTTATTATAATTGTTTTTTAATGTTTAGAACAGTAAAACAGGAAATAGTGTTTTTTTCTTATTATGCAACCTTTAAGTTTTTCCAGAATATCTTGTGTTTATTTCCTAAGGATGATGATTTATAGAGTTAGTTGTCACATTGCTCACTAGTATAAACATTTTTTCTTATATTCTCCCCATAGTCTGACTGGTTTTCTCTACTGAAATATTTTCCCAATAAAGATCCTTTTATACAGAAATCTGCAGTAGTCCTCTACTAGTCTTATTAGAGTCCCACTAATCTGTCTTCTTACAAGTCTTCTACAAAGAGAGGGTACTTGTTCGGAATGGAAGAATATTCTCATACCTAAGTTGTTCCTTGGGTCAAAAATGTCCTGCTTGTAGATCTGGATGTTTTTCTGTGTATAGAGGGAGCATTGTTGATCATCTGAAAGTGTAAACAGCATGTGTTATATTGCTGAGATTAAACAGAAAAACGTTGTTAGCGATTTTAACCTGGTATCAGATTCATTTCCGAAATCTGCTCAGCAGTAATATGTTGTCAGTATTTTATACACTATCAAATTAAGATAAAATATCTATAGATAAGAAAGTTATATGTCAGCATCCTCAATATTTTTCTGTCACAATAGTATTTTTTCTTACTCTTTACCAATAATGTCTTCTTCACTGTTGTTGGTTTTTTTCCTCATTTACAAGTCAAAATAATAGCTCTTTGCAGTTGATGCCATTATTCTCTTAGTCTTTCTTTGCTTCTCATTTGTTTCCTTTTATACTCTCTGCTTATTGAACCATGCTATTCTTGTGTCTTTTGTTTGTTTGCTTTTGCTGATTTTGAGATAAGGCCTGCCCATCTCCAGGCATCCCTGGAGTTTCAATTTTCTTTTAGAACAGATCTGGAATGTGATGTTGAAAGTCATCTCAGTGACTTGTGAAACTTTTCCTTAATTGTGTTTGCCATAGAATGGTGCTCTGGACTAGTGCACTTTAGTGGGGAAGAGAGGGGTCATATTTTTAGCACAAATGATTAAGCTATTTCAGTGGCTGCCTGTAGTAATTTGCAGCCTGCACGTTTTAGGTGGATAACACGGATCTTTCGAATATTTCCCTTTCCATTCTCCATTCATTTTGTAGCAATGTGAGTCCACACCATTAGGATTTTCTGCATCCGAGAAAAAACATTCAGTGGAGTGGAGGCTTGTGCAAATCATGTGCCCACCTGCTTTAAAAAACAGTGTGGCATATCTAAGCAACGCTAGTAGTGCATCAGTTTTCTTAATTTGGAACTTTGTTTACCTTAAAACCACTTGGAAAGAAGATTTGTCACCATGCGCCTTAAGAACAGCATTTGAGAGACTGCTGTAATATATGATAACTGAGTGCTCTGTTTGAATGGGTGATGTTTTCCTTCGTCTCTCTAAAAGTAGAATACAGTATTTAAAACAGGTATCTGGAGACCCAGGCTCTCTGAAATCATCTTTACAAAGTTGAGATTGTGACAACAGGATAATTTATGAAAGTCTTACAAAATAAACAGATTGCTATAAAACTTAGGCGGAGCAATCCATTGATGTTACAAAATGGATATCTAAAGATCTAAAATAAAGAATGTGTGGATGCAATTGGGAGGAGAGTGGCCAGTGGGGACACAAACTTGTTTGTTTTTCTGTAAAAGCCCCAAGGAGGATCTGTAAATTCTGGACACCAGGGTTTTTCTTATGTTTCATTTATTTATTTCTGCTGTAAAGTAGTTTTGACTACATGATGTATGCATTTCCTCATCTTTGTTATAGAGACTCTGTGCATCACCAGGCTCTCTTTCTTTAGAACAGTTAGTTTAACATTTTTCATGAATGTGGGAATAGCTCTTGTATATTTCTGGTTTTGAAAGTTTCATATTTTATTTTTGTTTTTGTTGGGGTTTTTTCCACCCTGAAAATAGGAAGAATAAACCCTGTTAGGTGCATGGAGGTGGGTGCTGTAAGAGGCAGTTTTAGAAACAAAGGGATAGTTGTTGAAACTAGAATTGTTTTTTCAAATTAGAATTAGGAAGGTAATTCCAGCTCAATTACTTTATTTTTCTCTGTCTATTTGTGAATGCCAATGTCTGTGGTTTGGTTTTTCTGATTGCATTACTGGAAGTTTAAAAGCATCTCAGTTCAATTCTTTATTCTTTTATTCTTCTTCTGACTCTCAGTAAAAGAATGCAGATCTAAAGTGCCTTGCTAGTGCTCCATAAATAAATAACATATTGGCTAGTGTTTATAAAAAGACTCTAAGATTAGATGAAAATGTTATCAAAATACATTTTTAACTGATTCTATTCTTAATGGATAACATGAAAAGCTTAAAAGTAAATTAATAAAAATTATACTGCTATCTGCAAAATGAAAGAAACGTAAAGAACTTTTGACTTATATTTACATGTGAATTGGATGAGACTTGGATGAGCTTTCAAATAATGTGGAACCATGTGTCTTCAGAAAGCTCTTTCACTACACTAGCTTTGTCCATGTTAAACACTTTTAGTTTAAAAACAAAGTTTAATTGAAGTAGTTTTAAAATACAAGTTTCCCACAGAAGTGGTGCTAAACAGTGCCAAAGGCATTATTCCAAGAGGCTGCTTTTACTTCATGTTTCAGAATTTATTTGAATAGATCTTACATGCTGTCTCTGGGTCTTTCCAGTATTGTGCAAAGAATCAACAGCCAAAACATCTGACAGTGAGGAAATACATCAGCAATCTGCTTGCCATAGACTAATTGAAAGTACTTATCTGTGAAAATTAAAACTAAATGTAGAGGCTAAGTAGAACAGAGATGGGAATGAAACTACATGATTTAGAACTCTTTTATTTGTACTGAAAAAGAGAAGAGTACTGAGGCTTTTCATAGAGAGAAGTGTTTAGAATCAGTAATCCTGGCATCATCACTTATCAGTGTTCAATAGGTATAAAGTGTTATTCCAAATCCTATTTAATATCATACATTATACTCTTTGATGTTTGCTCATTTACCTGGAGGCAATACCACATCTTAGATCGTTTTAAGTTTCCTAAGGGCAATTATAGCAGTTTAATAATGCTACTTAAGCAAGACGTATCTTTTTAAGACATAATATATTGCCTTATAAGTATAAATTAAATAAATAAAATTATCAATTTGAAACTTGATGCTTTCAAAATTCTTCCCAAATAAAAAACTTTGTCATAGCTGACATACACTCTGTAAATGCATTCTTGGCAACATGAAAGCTACCTTTAAAGATATGGATCATGAAATTGAACAAATAGAACTTCTCTGCAAACATTCATAGCTGATGACCGAAGATGTTGAACTTCAGTTCATGCTGTTAGAGCTGACAGGACTTTGAGGGAGGTAGAGAAAGCTATAGACTAAAAGCTTATAACAGGCCAAATATAGAAGAAGCATCATTAAACAGCAGTGAATAATGAGCTTGTTTTATTGGTTCTGGGACCCATCTGGAAAGTGTGCTCCTTCTAACAAGAATTACAGCTTGATAGGACTTTGTTAAGGGGACTGTGGTTCATTTAATAGGCTGTGGGCTTGCCCTTCTAGCCCATGCAAAGGTAAGGAAGGAGTAAAAGAAATTCCCTTGCCCACCTACTCCCTGTAACCTAGGAAAATAAGAGAGTAAGTCATAGAATCATAGGTTATCCTGAGGTGGAACAGATCTACAAGGATCATACAAGTCCTTCTCATAGTGCCTGTATTTCCTTCCCTGAGATGTAAAAGTTATCATCTTTACAAAGATGTAAAGAAAGCAGGAAAGTTAAGGATTTAGCTGTGTGTGGGGGTTATACTTTGTACAAGTATTCTTACATTTTGAAGTCAGTTATGCAAGAAGAGCAGCAAATAGACCTGTTATTTCTGTGAACACTCTGAATATAATTTCAGTGAAAACCATCACTCTGATCAGTAATGAGGCTGGTAGAAATAAATAAATAAATACATAAATAAATAAATAAATAAAAATCCTGGGTAGCTTTTTAGGATATGTGGGAGAGATATTAATAATGAAAGAACCCTCTTATTCATGTTTTAGAAAGAACTTTACCAATGCATTGCTATGCAAAACAGCTATTTTGTTTACATATGAGGCTTTGTAACGGTTTCTGGCCATGCTACTTATTCACAAAAAGTTTTATGTTGTCATGAGTCTTCACATTCCACATGCTTTAGAAAAGAAGGGAAGATTAAAACATTATTTGAGGTTTTTACACTTTTGGATATTGACCAATGATCTACAGTTATGCATTGAGGAGATAGTATTTCTTTAAAAATAGTAAAATTAACAGAATTTGAAAGTTCAGCTTTGCACCTTCACTGAAGTGTTGTCACCTTAGAGATTTAAGTGTTTCATAGCTTTTATCCCCTAGAAATTTTTTATATGTATTCATTTAAGAAATGAACTTAATTGTCACTTTTTGCCCCAGTCAGCTGCCTTATCTGAAGCAACTCACAACAGGGGAACTGACCAGTAGAAATAGTGAAAAATTGCCAACAACTAAAATAGTAAGGGACTCGTTTAAGTATTGAAAACTTGAATCAATATCCATATGTTTCTGTAAATCAGGAAATTAGCAGACTTCTCAAATATACCAATAGAGAATCTGGGTAGAGAAAAGATTCTAGTTTATTAAAGAGATCAGGAAGGAAAGTTCTACTAAATTATTTCACCTGTGTTTAAAAAGATGCCTTTAAGTTCCAGAAAGGGCAAATGCCTGTATAGAAGTATCTCATCACATGTATCAGAAGTACAGCATGTTCAAAGTGTTTATTATAGGCTCAACTCCAAGAACCTGATTTTCCTAAAGTAATGTGGTACCAGTTAGTGTGCTACTACTCAGTATAGAAGAATACACAATAGCTTAAGACTGGGAGTAGGATGAACATGAATAGGTCTGACTTCCTGTGAGAAAAGGAAATACGTTAAAATGCCTGGGGGTTGGAGGTATTTATCAGGTAGAATAACTCCTAAAACACTGGGGGGGTTTTTCAGCTATGGGCAGGTCAAGAAATTAGACTAAAATTTTTCTGATTTCTAACAAATCTTTTATGAAGACACGTTTCTTTTCGTCTAATGCTAAAATGCTGCTTCAAATCAAAGTGATTCATTCTTTCATCATGTTAATATGGCGTACTTGCAGGGTATGCATGCATTGATGTTATAAAAATAGTTAATACTTTGCAGTTATGTAGTGCCTTTCATGTGAGCAATTCAGTGCCTCATAAACAGTTTGTATAATATGTGAACAGCTTTTGTCTATTTCCTCTTATTTGTTAAGGTTGTGCTTTTCAGGGGGTAAAGGGAAAAGTAGAAAAACAGAATCCATTTCTCATTTATGGTGCAGCTGACAAGTAGCTATAGGTAACTGTGAACTCTTTCAATATCACAGAAAATGTGACTGCTGGGATAACACAAGAGTAAATCATTGCTCATGGGAAAACCCCACTTAAATTTTTGCCCTAGTAGCTGAGAGTATTATTTTATTGAGTAGCTGAGACGCGTATTTAACTGGATGAACATGAACTGAGGGCCTCCTACTCCTCTGAACTAATCTTGACGACTGAAAATTGATAACAAAAATTGATAACATAGAAGGCTGTTTAACATTTGGCCACAATCTAGCATCCTCAGAATTTTGCTTTTCCACTACTTTTTTTCCTGTGACAAACTGGTAAAATGAATAAAATATTAATACACTGATAATTAGGGGGCAAGTACAGCACCAGATGATGTCAGAATCTGTTCTACTCGGTGTATGCTTTTCAGATACCCAGTTCTGAAGGGGAAGGTGGCTTTCTTTGATCGTGTCCCTCTGTGTTATGACAGCTTTGCTTTCAAGCAGGAAAAAAATAAGAAGAACCACAAAACACCGCTCTAAAAACCTAGGAGTCAAAACACTGTTCTTCAAGAAGGAAAACAAGACGCATTTAAATAAACTTTTCCAAGGGTGCTGAGTGCAGTAATCATACAGTTCCCTCCTGGGAACAAGATAGAAAATTGCAAGACAATTAAAAATAAATGTAAATTCTCTGTTGATTAATTTAACAGGTATATTGACTTAACCAAAACAGGGCCAGTTACAATGCAATTACATTCTCTCAAGTATCTGCAAAATCAATAAACAGAAACCTTATTCTTTTGTATGTAACCATGTATTCCTATTCATTGTCAAGCCAGAGAATATTGCAAAAATAGATACTGTGTCATCACTCAATTATCAGTAAATGCCTTCAGTGTCTAAGGCAAGCAATCATGTGATGTATAGAAGGAAGAAAATGGTGAGGGATTTTTTTTATTTGTTTGGTTTTTTAAGGTAGAATTGTTTCCAATGACTCATTGCTACAGTTATATATTTTACATGCTTATGCTGGTCTGTGAAGGCCATGAGTGGACACATTCTTCATAACATCATACTTAAGCCCATGGACCAAGAAGAAACATGGAAATCTTTATGAAAATTATCCATAATTAAAACTTGAATGTGAACTGACTTAGTTTTCACCTTATTCCTTAAAGAAAACCCAATTTATTTAAAAAAAGGTAATGCGTAAGTGAATTTATATGCTTAATTTTCAGCTGACGCATTTTTCTAGTATGGGGCAATGTTTTGGATTTGTGTTGGAAACAGTGTTGGTAACACAGGGATGTTTTAGTTATTGCTGAGCAGTGCTTACGCAGAGTCAGGGCCTTTTCTGCTCTGCAATAAAGAGGCTGGGGTTGCACAAGAAGCTGTGAGGGGACACAGCTGGGACAGCTGACCCTCAGTGGCCAAAGAGATATTCCATACCATGTGGCATCATGTTCAGTATATGAAGCTGGGGTAAGAAGGAAGGGAGGACACTTGGAGTGATGACATTTGTCTTCCCAAGTAACGATTATGCTTGATGAAGCCCTGCTTTCCTGGGGAATAGCCAAACACCTGCCTGTCCATAGGAAGTGGTGAATTAATTCCTTGTTTTGCTTTTCCTGTGCGTGTGGCTTTTACTTTCTCTATCAAATTATCTTTATCTAAACATATGAGTTTTCTCATTTCTGCTCTTTAGATTCTCTCCCTCATCCCAGTGGCAGGGGAAGTAAGCGAGTAGATGCATGGTGCTTAGTTGCCAGCTGGTGTTAAACCATGGCAGTCATTTTTGGTGCCCAGTGCGGGGCTTGAAGGGTTCAAGAGGATGTGAGATTGGATCAGAATGCACTAGATTGGATTTTATGCCAATTGCTGTTTTGAACAGGACTCTGTGCATGCCATGGGGCTTACTTACCTGACTATATCAGTGTCTCGTCCTCATCAGTGACCACTTTTCATTTTTACTGCTTGCTGTAGTGCTACACTGCTGATCACCTTACTCTACTCTGCTGTAACATTTTAATAGCCATGCAGTAGCTGGGAACATTTTAATAGCCATGGTGATGCCATGCCAGGTTGTGCTGGCAGATGGCCAGGGTTTCGCTGTTGTTTCTATGCTGGAACTCCAGTGTGAACAAGGGTTGAAAGGACTGTAACCTGACAGGATGAGCCTATGTGGGAGCAGGACACCCCAAAGTGTCTGTGATTAAGGATAAGCCCATGCCAGAGCAGGTACATCTCAGACCACCTCTGGTTTATATCTGTGCCACACCAGGTATACCTCTGAAGGGATTGTGGCCCAAGGTTAAGCCCATGCTGGAGAAGTTATACCTCAAAGCATCTGTGTGACAAAGTGCTGCAACAGGTACACCTTGAAACATCAGAGCATTCTTAGTTCCAGTTAAATCCCTTCACTCAGAATTTTCTAACTTTGTCACTTTTTAGACTGTAGAAACTTACATTAAGATAACTGACACAGCTGTTTACCAAATATCCCGTTTACCAGCAGTGTAAACCAAATCCTTTAAAAACCTGCAGTGACCAATTAATAAGTGCCTCAGATAAACAAAAGTTACTTAGTTTATTAATGTTTGTAAATAAGCAAAAAATTCCTCCATGTAAGTTCTTATGCAGAATTGAAGATTTAATAAATAGTGAGGAAATGTAACTTTTTTTAAGGCCTTAATTCCAAAAGGCTAATCCCTAGAAAATTTAATTCTTCTACTTGCTGCACAGACAGTACACAAAGTGACTTCCGTGATAATCAGTGAATAAGATTTATGTTCACAGAACCACGGAATATTCTGAGTTGGAAGGGACAAGGATCATCAAGTCCAGCTCCTAAGTGAATGGACCGTACAGGGATCAGACCCATGACCTTGCTGTTATTAGCACCATGCTCTGACCAGCTCATGCACAAAACAGACATCTGATTTTTGATACTTTGTATAATGTAACATAGTTCTTATGTTACAGACTGGTATGATATTCCAAATTGATGTTTTTAAAAAATAGGATGTTACATCAGCTTCTGTTACTGTACTTTAATATTTTTCATAAATAAATATGGATTTTTATGTATCCAAAACTATGATTATACTTAACTACTCATCAACAAAGCAAATCTGGAAAGAAAAAAAATTCAGATGGGAAAATCCTTATTTTCTTTGTATTACAGTTTCCCCAATAGTGCTCATGAATTCCTGCTTCTAGAAGGAATTCTTATTTAGACGTTGATTTAAAGAGAGCTTGGATCATAGTTAAGAAGCAGCATAATATAATCCAAACTAGAATGTTGAACCTAATTTTTGTAATGTGTATCTCCAATACAGTGCTGACAGTTTGTTACATATTTATTGCCAATTAATATCAACTGAATAAATCTGAAGACTTCAATCTTTTGTCCCTTAGGACAATAGAGATGGACAGCTTAATTCTCATTTTATGATTTTCCTGAGATGTTGGTACAGTGAGTCTCTTGTACAGTGAAGAATAAGGAAAAACACTTGCAGCCTTATAGAGGAAAATGTGACATTATATTTTTTGCCTTTTTTCCCAAACAGCATCGCCGCTGGTGATGGCTTTCAAGTTTAATTAGGGAAGGTTTGGACAAAGGAAGACTTGATTCTATCTGAGCTTCCTCAGGCTTGCCATATGGCCAGAAGGAATCTATAAAAGCCTATTTTCCACAAAACCCATGAAAGGTAATTTTGAGAGACTTTACCTATAAAGAAAGTAGGTGGAGATGGTGACTTCAGTTAACTGGAGAATTGTTACAGATGCCAGGCATTGCAATTCTAGAACATGCTACTGACTGCAAATTCAGAGGCTGGTGATTCAGAATGTCAGTATAGAATCTCTATTCTCAGAGGATTTTTGCACCACTGACTACAGCTCCTCTGTCTCAGAAACAACCAAACAACCCCCCCCAACCTAAACCACAACCTAAATGAGATTAACTTAATCTTGTTGGATGGAGGAAACATCACTGTTGCTGTAATACAGATAAATGGCAACCTGAAAATTAGATGCAATGTGACCTTACGCATTGCGATATTACAGCCAAAGTCACACCAGAGCCCAGGACTGGCATAAACCCCACAGGAAATTCCTATATAAACTGATGCAGAAACCAGCTTTCAATTAAGGCCTTCCTAGTCTAATAGTTATAGCAGGCCCTATACGTTATGTTCCTTCACAACTTTTTTCCTCAGAAGGGCTGATTTTCAGGTGTGTTACAAGGGGAGAGAAACTAGATTCTTTGAATTTAGAAGCAAGATGCAATGTTAAAATTGTCCTAAATTAATATTTTCTTTGATAGATAGTCTTTAGCTGAAAGAAGCCATCACAATTCAAAGCAATTCTGCCTCCTGCCTCTTCAAAACGTGGCTCTACTTCATCAACCTTCAGTACATAGTTTGACTGCACTTTAATACTTTGCATTTCAAACACAGTTTGAATTAATTGATTATTGCTGGAATTAACCATATAATCTTCTCTACTGATTTTAGTGTAGTGCAGTTTGACTGACTACAAGTTTCTGTATGCAGCCCCTATTACAAGTGTGGATAATTTGCTTGATATTATATATGTTAATGTTTCTGCGTGATATAGCATCTAGATATTTCAAACTGCAACAAATACACAGCATGTGCATCTATGGCAGTGATGATCCCAAGGATGAGAGTGATTTGCAGTACTATTATTTATTCATAGTATGACAGCTATTCACTTTTCCTCTTGTTCTGGCACTCTCCAAGTTTAACTGATTTCTAAATAGGGAACAGGGAAGGAGTTAAATGTTGACATGACAGTGGACATTACTGCCCCAAAAAACATCTCCAGATTGAATGCATGTAATGCTAGCTGTAGTTTTTCTGCTTCCAGAAAGAGCATTGTAGTGTATTATATGCAAATTTAAAGTTTAGACCATTTGGAAAATGAATCACTGGATGTTCTAATATTCTCTCAGTTTAGAAAGAATTTGAATGGGGTTCTTCATGCTTAATTCAGAGCAATTCTATGAGGTTTAGGGTGCAAGTGAAAATTTTTATTGCAGCAAATGGAGTTCTTCAGGATCATGAAAATTTGGTACTCAGGTCCAGTTGTCTATCTGGTTTTGGTGTACAAATGTGTGGTTAAGACAATGCTGCACATGATAGAGCAAAGAGAGTAACCAGGAAAATATTATTTTTTCACTCCTTTTGTTGCTCCCACCCCCCACCCTCCCCTTTACTTAAAGCAAAAAAAGTTCCAATTTGCTATTTCAGGTAACTTTTGGAAAAAATATCAGTTCCTCATCTTTTTGTGAACAAGAAATGTGACAGTTGGGTTGAAGGGGGATATTATTTTTAGTCATGTATTTTTATATTGTTATTGCAAAATGAACATTATCTAAGAGTGGATTAATATTTAAGTTATAGAATGAATATCTAAAACAACAAGGGATCACACCTTAAGAAATAAGAAACAATCTACAAAAAGCACACTTGCCAAAAATCTTCTTTGTATTCTTTAATTCCCTTCTTTGCCTTGAATATCTTAGTAGTAGAACTGAAGTTCTTTTTGATCTAAAATGTGAATTTTTCTCCCGTAGCAAGTTATTCAATAGAGATTACTGTTTCTCCATTTTCAAGTAAGAGAATTTATACTAATTTTTGTGAAAATAAAATTCAAGTCTGTTTTTCAGGAGAGGCCCACATTCGGTTGATTTTCATAGTACATGTTATGAATCTCTCATGAACTTGAATGCAGTCTGTTTTCCAACTGAAACACATTGCCTGGCAAATCTATTCTTGACTCCAGTTTGCACAGTGCCTTGCCACTTCCCCTTATGCTGCACCAACAATGAAACCAGCAGTTGTAATAGCATTTATACACCTACATGAAGCATGAGGCAAACAAAAGAATACTAGTCTAGAAACAGAAGTCCTCACTTAAGTTAAAGTTCACATGATGTTCAGTTAAGATTGCTTTTCCAGTCAGCAAGAGTTTTGAGAAACAAGCTGAATGCAAAAAACATTGTTCTGTAAGTTGGATTTAGTGACGCTTCTTTTTTCTCAGAACAAGTACCTCTGAGAAATAAAGTGACTTCATAACCCTTTACATCTGTCTACCAATGAAGAGTCTTCACCTCTTCCTACTTTTTCTTTTATTTGTTCAGAAAGTTTTCTCTTTCACAGCATAAGATAGTTCCACTCATGGATAGAAACCAGAATCTAAACCTAGGGATTTTTTTTCCCCAGATTAGCTCTGGTTTTCTAATATAATTTGGAAATCAAAGCAGGCCATGGAAACAGCTGCAGGTGTGTCAGTTAGGACAAGGAAACTCATCTATGTGTTGCAAGGTATTTTATTTGTATACTTGTATATCCAGTAGAATATAATTAGGAGTTTTGACAAGTTGTACCTCTACTGTAGCCTCTTTCTGACTTTTTTTCCCCTTTTTAACCACCTCAGCTGAGCTACTACCTTTAGTTGCATCTAAATTAGGATGTCCTCCACTTCCATAGAGTGATGCTGATTTTTCTTCTCTTCCCACAAATAGAACAGGTCTGCCCTAAATCTGAAGTTCTTAAAAGGTGAAATCTTTTAAGTCTTCATTAAATTGCTGTTCAGTTTTTCTTTAGAATAACTTTGTTTCTTTTAATTGCTACGTAAGTTTTCAACCTTTGAATCCTTTCTTGACTGCTGTTTGGTGAGTAGTGCACAGGGAATAATTTCATACAATTAAAATTTTGCCTTCCATATTATATTTGTTCTGTTTTCTTGTTTGCTCATTTGCATTTAGAGAACAGCACAAAAACCATTTTTTAGTACCTTTCCCTGTACTCGAAACTGAAGCCATCTAGTTAGTTATATAATCTCTCAAAATAGTTGATCATGTAGGAGGTGTCTAATAATAGATTCTTTGAACAGAAAGGCTTTTTTCCTCGTTGGTCATTAAAAAAACAGTGACTAAATCTGTGGCAGACTTAAAAATCAGTAAAGATTAAAATATTCAAGTGGACATTAAGAATGGAAGCATCAAAAACTTTGAATATGTCAAATCAAATCTCAAAAATACTGGAGTGTGGGAGGTGGTGGGGTTTTTTAAATTCTGTTCCATCACCCATTCCATGTGCATTAGGTGCATCCCTAAGATGAAAGCATGGCGTTGAACTTTTCATTCAAGTCTTGAAAAACATAATGATAATTATTAATACCTGTTATCTGAACTGGAAGGGTGAGTGGTGAGTTGACACTTTTGAACACAAAGATAGAATCTTTGATATAAACTAATTATTTGCAACTTTGTTTAGAGCCAAAGTAAGATATTTAAAATATGGAGTTATTCTGTTGGTTTCTTTGTTTTACAGTGTACCAAGGGCTAACATAATCTTCTCAGGAGGAAGACACGTGACTGTCAATTTGAGGGAAATTCACTCATTTTGCCATAAAGAACTGTTCTTTGCTTTTCCTTACTTTAATTAAAATTTTAAAACCCAACAAAAATGGAGAAAATTGCATGACATATTGGAGGTTGCTGAAACAAATATGCTGGAAAATAAAATAAAGTAATAGTGTTTGACAATCTTGGGCAGATTTCTAAGACATTTTGACAAGATACTATGTGTTCAGTTTTAAGACTATATGTTTCTGTAGTCTTTAAGTAGTCATTTTTCATATTTATTGCAGTGACTGTAGTTTCATATTGTGCTCGCATATCACCAGTATTATGCCTGCAAAACAAAATGTATGACTAGCTGTGAGCTAGATTGTCATTTTTGAAGTCCTGTGAGGCAGTTTAAAGAGCTACTGTGTTTTTTAAAAAGCTGTTTAACACACAGTATCAAATATTCAAGCTGGCATATTTTATCTTGACTCCCAAAAAAACCCTTGCATTGTGGGCTAAAGGGAAAGGGAGGAGGAGAATATCTGAGGCTTCTAAAATGTTGCAGGCATCTGGTGGTGTTCTAAAATTAAGCTTTCTTGCATAACCTGAAGCAGGATAGTTTCAGCTATAAGATCAATTAAATTAGTTGTTCTGTTAGGTTTATTTAGTGAATCCTACAGAATAAAGCTGAACCTTTTCTTGGCTTGCTGAAGAATGAAATGACAAAGTCTTTCAGATTGATCACTTAGGCTGGAGGGAGATCATTTTTCTGACAGATTTAGTGCTTCTACGTAATAGTTCTAGGAAAGTTTTATTCCTGATATAGCTGGTTATTCAGAGGTTATCAGGGAGAAGAGGAAAGATCACTATTTTAGTACTGCCTGTAATGCAAACTCTTGTACTAAAATGTTCGCTTAAACCCGGGGTCTTGAAGAAATAGAAAATACAATATGTAGAAAAGAACTCAATTGCAAGGGGACTTGTTCAGACAATAAGTCTGCAGTCCTATTTTGAAATGGCTTGCAAGTGTCCAGTTCTCATTTGTTAGTCAAGTAAAAAAAGAGGAAGTTGCATGTTAAGTCGATTTTGTAGCCCATCAGTGTTTAATGGGAGCAAGCCAGAGACAGGAAGGCTCCTGACTCTTATTCCAGTATTCTAACAATCAGCTCTTACTTCTAAGCCTCAAAAAAGCAAGCATGTTGCTAGATCGATTCCAGTTTCAAAATATCCTTTATCATAAAGGCTGTGCACTAAACAGGATAGTAGGAGACTGACTTCAACAGTCTGACAGGTTAATTAACATTCTACTTATTTCTCAAGTCCTAAACTCTTGTAATGAAACATGGACATCAGTGAGAGATAACTGAAAGGCAGGACAAGCTAGTGAACAGAAAAGAGCTTTGCCTTTTATCTGATGTAACCAGGTAATAGAACTGAAGAAATTTGTAGTACAACAGACTTCATGAGGTCCTTTGGCTTCTCACTCTTCACATAGAGCACAAAGATATCTCAAGATGCAAGAAAGGCAAGTATCATTCAGAGTGTAAGCATAAGATATAGTTTAGTGGATGAAGCTTAATGTGTGCAACAAATCTGTTTACTATTATTATTATTATTACTACTGTTCTCCAAAACCCTAATGTGGGATTGTTGCAGTTTTCATGGGATTTAAGTTTTACTGTACAACTATAGCCACCTCTGTGGTATAGACTTTCATAAAGTCACTCTCTTGCAGAGAATGCCTATGACAAGGCCATACTTTGCTGTGGTGTTTGTAAGCAGAGCATCATGTCCCATTCCAGAGCTACCATTACAGTTCAGAACTCCTAATGCCTTTATTCTGCTCCTTGTTAGCCAATCTGCATGTACCTGCTGGAATCTCTTCCATACACACAGGCAGACATTGCTTTCAAAAACAAAGATTATTAGTTTAGTGTGCTTTCATAATACACTGTATCTTTCCTGCAAATCTCTGTATGGGCTACGTGAAGATCAACTCCCCCCTTTCCTTCAGTAAGGCAAATTGGAGATGCACTCTGTAACTTCAGTAAGCCCAGCAAGTTCTGTAGAGATTCTCTTGTCTTGCTTTGAAAATAAAACTCTTCTTTTTTTTATTACTTTTGCACAGAAATCGGGAGAGGGACTTGACATGAGAAAAATAATTGGCAAATAATTGTTGCCAGTTTTTTTAAATGTACCTCAATGTTTTTTCTTATATACATGGGGTTGTATTATTTCCATAAATCCCTCTTCTGGTGTATCTATTTTGGGTTGAGAGAAATAAACCTATCCTTTCATTTAATATTTGAATCCCTTTCATTTTTCTAATTTTATGTTTCATGAAACCTTATAGCCTGAGAACCCTTTGAGAGTAGTCATCATAGATCTATCAGAATATTTTTGATATTTATCACAGCAGGCAGGCAAAACAAAGAAATGCTGAGATTCAATGATGTTATTCTTCAGAGTAGCTACTTAAAAATACCAATGGAAAAAGTGTTGATCTGTGTTAGAGCCAAATATTGACTAGAAAGGAAGTATTTTGATTACATTGTAATAGTATGAAATATTGCCTAAATAATGAAAGGCAAAAGGATGTGACCTCTTACTATATAATCTCTTTGGCCATCAGCCAGGGCAGGAAATTTTCTCTGGAAGAGTGAAGGTATCGAGTAACTTGAAAAGTAATATAGTTTTAGAGACACTAGCTTCATTTCACACTGCTTTCTAGGATCAGATTGTCACCTTAAAGAACAGACTTCTTGTTTGAAAAGTGGACTGCAGTCTACCTACTTTTCTATATTTATTTAAAATATGCTTTAATTGGATGGGAAGAGAGGGGGAAACTACAGAATACAGCAATATAGTGGGAGATACACTAGAGAACAGCATATATTATTCATGACTGTAGTACTGATGTCTTTATGTGTCACCATAAAGTTAAACACTGAAATAACATATTTGCAGTATTTCACATAAAAAAACTGGCCCTCAGCACAGTCAGTGTCAGCAATAAATCCTGAAAAATGTTGTGATGGGTCCTGCAATTATATTATGCTTCCACCATTTGTTGCACCAAGTGAGTTGGTTCACTTTTTTTTGAGTCTTTGGTGGTGAGACCACTGTATGAATCTATATAGAACCAAGGCAGTGAAGGGAGTGGGGGCGAAGGGGAAGTCTGTAGATGGTAGGAGGGGTTTCGAATCAACCTTGAAAGGATTTTGGTTACTGATGGACCTTTCAAAGAACTGCTAATTTTTGTACAGAAAAAGGGTTTTTCAAAAATATTTCACTATTCAAAAATTGTTGAGCACTATTCTTACTTGGGGGGCAAAGGTATCACAATATGTTAGTATACACTTGGTAACTTCTGTTTCAGAAAGTGCACTTCAGTTAATAATGCTTTTGAAATTTCACTACCTGAATTTTGTTAGTGATTATTTCTTGTCTCAGTGAACAACGGAACAATCACAATAACTTAAAAAGGCATGAGTAGGATCCAGTGTGATGGGGGGAGTCAGACACAAACATTCTCTTCTATCAAGGCAGTCCAATCCCCTTTCTTGCTTGAGTAGGATGGATACTGCAACAGAAAGTATCTGGAGGAAATGTGAGATTCCTTCTTGTTTGTCAGTCCCATGCAAGAATTCTACCATGGACAGCATTGGAGAATCAGCATCAGTCATGTTAGTGCTGTGTGCATCTGGTTCATGATGCCAGATATTGTACTGACATCACATCATAAATTATTTCTTTGGGGGCATCCACACCTCCCTTAATTGTTTCTATCCTTTGAAGACCTGCTGATTGCAGCTGCATTATCCCTTAACTTCAAAAGTCCCGACCAGTTAAAAGGTTCTGGGAAGGATTTTGTGGCAGCTAAGGGTGTGGGATTTTTAAGTTTTTTTCCTTTTGAAGAGAGGAATGAGCAGAAAATTAGGTGTTTTGTTTGACTGAATTAAAAAAAAATGCTGCCCAGTAATATATATATATTTTCTGCCAGTTCTTTAGGGCATATTTTGAAATTTGATACAGGACAACCTTTGTGCTAGAGATGTACCTTTTGCCACTCCTATGAAAATCCACCCAGAGCTGGCCGAGTTGTAACCTGCAGCTCTTTCTGGATTTATATGTTGTTCCATGATTGAGGAATTTTGCCCTAAAGGAAAGATTATGTTTTGTACTGGCTGTGTTCATCTCAGAGCACAATCCAAGCAGCTTAAAGCCTTTACAGGATGGTGAATTTCTATGCTTTCCATTACAGAGACTGGAACAGTTTGAAGAGACACTTCAGCCAGGAGTGTAGGGTGTGCTTAGGATCAGCACTGAATGACATAAGATGCTGCTATCAGGAGCTGTGAGCAAGCTGGTCAGACAAAAGCTGACCAGATAAAAGCTTACCAGACAAAAACTCTTGCAAACCAGGGAAAGAGGGAAGGACAGAGTGTGTGGTTAAGAAGGCTGGAATTGTGACCAATAAGGATAGACAGAAGGAGATGAAAAACAAAGAAAACTAAATGAGAGGTCACAGTAACATTGGGCCTGTGATAAGAAATGTGAAGTACATGGTTTAGGGCTGCCAAGACAAAAAGTTATTGATATAGAAGGGATGGGACAAGGATGAGTGAGGACAACAGCATTCAGCTGTCACTTGAGAGAAATCTCACTTGAGTAAATCAGAATTTCTCACAGTATACTAAAACTTTGTGATGCGATTCCACGCCTTTTTGTGATGCTATATAATAGAACTTATCTTGTTGGCTTGTTTTATGAAATATAAAAATGCTTTCAATTATAAATTGTTATTGAAGTTATAAAGTCAAGGACTCAAAATGTAGAAAAGAAAGTTTCTCTCAAACAGTACACTATGTAAATATGTAATCACATTTCTCCCCTTCCCCCGATATTACTCATCAGACATATTAGAGGGTTACAATCAAGAAATGAATTTTATAGTTTTCTTAGCGCCTTTTTTTGGTGGAGCTGGAAAACATAGGTATTGAATGAATACTGAAAATTAATCATATTATTCAAAGTCAATGTTTTCAGCTGCAACTGAAAGTAATAGAAATTCTGCTCTAAATACATACAGTATTATATATATATTATATATTCTCTGGAAAAAAACCCCCTCCTAAATATTTCAAATTGTATTTTGCAATCCTAATTCCAAAGCAGTGATAACACCTTTTATCTCACTGTTAATTCTGGAAAGCTGTTGCTTATGAAGTATTCATGTAGAGGGAAATAAAATGAACACAAATACTAATAACTGTCTTACAAGTATGTAGGCATTTTATAATGAAGAAGTCCAAATATTGTTTGATAAAGCCAAAGTTATGAAAGAGATGGAACCGGAATGGGCATGGATATATAAAATTAAGGACAAATGTAGGAAGAATAGTTCCTTTCAGTCTTTCAAACCTTTATGCTTGCCCTTCCTGCGCTGTTAGCAAATATTGGAGAAACCTGGTAACAAATAATCCCATCTATTCTTCTCCCAAACACCATTATCTGCTCAACTAATTCTCTCCAAAGTATATGTTTGCTATTTGGTATGTCCTAACATCTGAGTGCTTAACTTCTTTGTAATGTTTTTTAATATACTAGGCTTGTATGCAAGGTCTTTCCCTTCTAAATATAATATTGAAAGCTCAGAACCCTCAATCACTATTCATGAGATTAAGTCAGGTTGTCAGGCATGTATGTACGTCTGACAGCTGCTCCATGTGACTTAAAAAAAATAAATCATAAATTGTTAAACTACTTGAGAATGATTATTTAACCTGCAGGTTGAAAAGATTAAAATACTCAAAAAATTCTTTGTACCCTTTGAAAAAACATGAGGAATCATTCCTCCAAATCCGCTGAAAATAAAGGCCAGTAGAGATGATATGCAAATAAATGTTTCTGTTAAATGAGTGGTTGCAAGGCAGGAGTTTGACATCCTTCAAGCACATAAGAATGACCAGTTTTACCTGTGGGGAGTATTTTATCAACACATTTTATTCAAACAATGCCCATTCTTATCGACCACAACCAGGTTCAGTCTTGTTAATGGGATGAATTGGCAGTGACTTCTGTCTACATAGCAACCAGCAAATATTGTTCCAGGGGTCCGCAGCAGCCAGTGAGAGGTGGGACACATTGGGGCAGCTTTACTCATGCCAATTGTACTGCAATTCCTCCTTCTGACGACCCCCTCCCCACTTCACGGATGTTTTAAGAGTATGATCTCATCTGAAAATTGTAAATACTTGGTACTTTTATGACAGGAAAGTATTGCAAAGTGCTGATTATTCACGGAGAATTTATGTAGGAAGCATATTTAACTTTCTGTTATTAACGACTTAAAAATATTTAGCAAAAAGCATAATTATGCTAACATTTTTTACATTTCAGTAAGAATTCTTGTGCGCAGTATTTAGTGTTTTATTTACAGTAATTATCTTTAAGACTTCTTAGTGGAATTGCAGCCTTTTATTGTTCGTAAACAAGCAGTGACTGGGGAAAAAAAGCTCTTCAATAACTTTGTTTATAAGCTTTTAACATCTGCCACCTCTTTTAATTCTTCCTTTTGTTGTTAAAATGGCTTTATTTCACTCTGGATAGAAAAATAAACTGTGGATATTGCCTGCTTTTCCTTTTACGTTTTCTTAATTTGGAATATCCCTCTTGATAAAGGATATACTTAATACTTTCAGGGATTAACTATAAAATTATAAGCCATAAAGTATTTGAAATGGTAAACATAGGGCAGTTTTATAGGTGTGTATTGTTTAATGGTGTTTTCTATGTAAATGCCATTTCTACTACAGAAATTTTCCTTTTCATTTCAGTTTAAACCCAGTATTTTGAGTAGAACTTGTAAAAACTCTCCACTAGTGAATGAGATAAAGAATAGTATCTCATAATTTTTACGTATATGTTAAGGAACCTAGGTGTTAACTCCTCATTAATTATAAAAGATTGATTAAACAGAAAATGCTTCTATAGTAATGTAAAGAAAAAAGAGGGAAGGCTTTGAGGCTAATAGGGAAAATGCTACCTTTACTTTTAATTCAGTTTTGCTTTTAGAAATAGGGTTATCTTATGTTTTAAAGATAGTGTTTCTGACTTGAGGGGAGAGGTGAGATGAGACTATATGTGCCAATAGTAGTAACAACTGTCCAAAGATATCAAATGTACAAAAGTAGTGTTTCTTCCTACGTCTAAACTCAAATTTTAAGCAGAGGTATTTTGAATTTAAGAGCCACCTAAAGTTTAATTTTTTCAGAATTCAGTGTAGCTGTCTGACTTTAAATTCATTAAACAAAAGATCCCACTTTTCATACATAGATTAAAACCAGATGGACAATTTTTTCAAAAGTTCTATGCTTTTGACCACTTTCAATCAATATTGTGGGGCTATATTTTATCAGATTTTGTATCGAAGTCAGAAAGAACAGTTGTTTAAATGTGCAGTGTTCATAGAAAAATTATTGTATATACAAATTTTTATACAAATAATTGTTGATAAAAAATAATTTCTTATTCCATAAAGTGATGCACTGTATATAGAGTATGTTCTTGTTCTGATTCCTGCTGATCATGCAGATTTCATAATGATTTCAGTACGTCACTTAAAAGGATCTCTCAATTTCATTTGAAGATCAGAAAGCTCAGTGATATAATGGTTTCTGCTCACGGTTCTTAAAGGCGAGCTGCAAATTTAAATTTAAATTTGGATGAGATCTAAAACTGCAATGTCCATGCTGTCCTGCTGGCAAAGAACATTAAACAGATTTTTCAGTAGAACTTAAATGTTTAAACATGGCAATATACATGCAGATTTTACTTGACTTAAATAAATATTTGCCTTAAGTTTTATATTTATTTACACTGTGGTTTTTTGCCTCTGTTGGTTCTACTCCTGAATTTAAGGTGAATTTGTGTTTACTCTATCCAGAAGCCCTTTTTTTAAGGGCTTGCCAGCATTATTATGTGCTCTACGTAACAGAAGTTGTATAGATTGAAGCATTTTTTGATGATTTTAGAGAGCACAAAACTGGCATAAAATTTAGGGTGTTTAAGTTCTAACATTTATACTTGGTATTTATGACAATTTGGTCATTAGACATCGTTTCTCTATGATAAGTTTCCCTGTGGTGATGAGGAGACAAATTAATCAAATGAGACTTTAAAGACCAGGAAAATTAAGAATATCTATAAAATGAGTCAGTAAGCTTCCTTGGAGGTAGAGTAAAAGCACTGGTCATAAGGCATTTTGTTCTTCCATATTCTTGCCTGGAGTAACCCCTATGAGGATCATTATGCTGAAGGTTGTTTGCACCAGAATGGCGTAAGTATGGTCCCTGTAAGACAGATGTTTGAAATATATCATATTAAGTGACAAAACAGATTTAGTCTGTGTGGTAGCAAGATAACAAGAGCTTCCTTTCATATGAAATATGTGCCATCTTACAGCAGTAATTCTCCACCTCTTCACTATGGCTACACAAAAATGTTATCATTATATATTGCATTCATACATGTTTGATCTTGACCTTTCCTTAGAACACTTACAGAAATCCAAGCCCTAAACTTTATGGCTTCCTTTGGATCCAAAATAAATTGTGTTATTTTAATTAACATTTATAGTCTCTGATTTCCACATCTTGATGACAGATTATCATACCAGCAGAGTGATAAAATGAGATTAAAAGGTAGACAAACTTCTGCTTTTATTAAGCCTGGATGTTACAAAAGAAGAAAGGAATTTGATCATGGAATGTTCCCAGATTAAGGATCTTAATAGCAAACTTCCATGGTATTTCTTTTAAGTTATTAATTGTTTACTTCTGTATTTGGGTGTATTAGGAACTTAGGTTATTGACTTCTTGGGAACCGTTTCAGTTTCATAGCTAAGAAAGCTCCAGTGCTATTGAAACTAAAAAAGGCAAGTGCCATTACACATTTAAATATTTCAGCTGAAGACTTCTACTTTTTTTTTTTCCTAATCTCCAAAGCCATAAATAGGGCTTGAAGAACCGCATCATTAAAACTGAGAGTTGATTCAGCTTTTAAATGGGTAGTTATCTATTATACATTAACATACTCCCTAGGCTCAGTAGAATCTACTAACAACTTCTGTCGTGGAAAAGATGTATGAAATGAAAAGTCCAGAGTGGACTGTTAGTTCTCTGGCTTTTTAGTGTTGGTTTTCACTGTCTGATTGCAACTTTTTGTATTTTATGCAATAACATCTCAGATTAAATGTTTATAATTTTGTAAATTAATGCAGCCAAACTAATTGCAGTGAATAAGCTCAGCATACTTGAATTGAACTTGCCTTTTGGAACTGCAGGCATTTGGATGATTTGAGCATATATCAGACTGCCCTATTTGAAAATGCAGGGTAAGCAGTGTTTGAGCTTGAAAGAAAATTGGCAGATAGCTGTTATTATTCCTGGATATTCCCTCTAAGGGAACAGGTGCTAGTGAGCTCCAATGATCTGATTCCTAGAAGGGCCTACTTTCATGGGGAGGAAAGGAAACAGTCTCTCTGATTTTTTTGGCCAGAAGCAGCCAAATACTTATGTTTAATATTGTGATTGTATAGGTATTTCTTACCTCAAAGTTAGAAACAAGCAAGAAAGAATGGTTTTAAACTGAGAGTAGGTTTGAATTCGGTATTAGGAAGAAATTCTTTACTATGAGCATAGTGAGGCATAGGAACAGGTTGTCCAGAGAAGTCGTGGATGCCACAGAGAAGATGTGGAAGTGCTGAAATCCAGGTTGGACAGGGCATCTAGCAATCTGGTCTAGTAGAAGGTGTCCCTTCCCATGGCAGGGTGGTTGGAACTGTATGGTCTTTAAAAGGTCCCTTCCAACTATGACTCTATGAAAAGCCTTTCAGCGGGGAGAAGTACAAGTAAACTTATAAAACAATATGAAATCCAGCTGAATACTAGATATCATATGGAATAGGCACTGCATGTTGGGAAAATTTTTACTACTTTAAATTCATTTTTGTTCCCAATTGGAATTAGGAACCAAATTTTAATACATTTTTTTTCTTTTGGAGGGACAGCAATGGAGATTCTAGAGTCCACTTCATAGGGTGAAGTCCATGACCCAAGATTTCTATATTTATAAGACCAATGCCTGTTACCTCTATTGAATATTATCTGTTTCCTATTTAGCTTTTTCAAAGTAGAAATGTGCACTCCATAAATACATCCCTCTTTTTTTCCAGAGGGTATTGGAAGTTCCACAGCAAGTCTCTGGGCCTGAGGGACTGTTTGAAGGTTTGCACTCAGAAAGTCATCAAGGAGGAAAGGCCATATCAGGTTCTGTGGGAGTACAAGGTGTAAGGCATAGTGTTGATTTGGTAAGCAGGTATTGAGCAGGAGTTACTTACTTTGGCATTATATATTAGTAGTAAACTGGATGGTCCTTTATATCGCTCTATGTGTAGTTTGGTCTGGTGAATACTTTTATAGTACAATAAATTGTCAGACTGAATATCTATTACATTCCTGGTCGTGCCCTGGTGATGTAGGCTAGAAGTGTTTTCAAAACATGCAACCAGTCCCAGCAGACTGGTTGGGAAACTTATCAGTCAGCAGTAATTATACCTATAGGTCTTTGAAAACAAGTTTTGGTTTTGTTTTTTACCAATCCTAGTAAGCAAAGGTCTATGCAATATAGGACTGGGATCTTCTCAAGGGGTAAGATGTGTTAGGGACATGACATTATACAGCTATGGAAATAACTTTTGTAGAGACTCATCAAATTTTGAGATTGTTATGAAAAAAGTAGGAATAGAAATGTGTACGTAAGCACAAAAACAAACAACATGATAAATGTAAAAAATGGTCTGAAATGATAGTAAAGAACATAATTCCCAACTGATCAAATGAAATACTGTGTTACTTCTATCAGACCCAAAAGACTTCAGGAGGTCTACAGCATTTTGTTAGTGAAAGACTGCATTCTGGCAACTGAAGGGTGGAAACAAGGTTATAGTATATGCTTTTTCTGTTAGCCCAAAAGGAAGAAATCTTATCACAAAAGACTTTCTATTAAAAAAAAAAATAAATTGTTGCTAATCAAGAAGAAACTTCAAGCAAACACAAAGACTTGATAGACAACATCCCTTGTTTTCCATGTTGCATGAGTGATCCTGGCCAGACCACTAAATACATGTTTTACTTCTTGTAAATATGTGGGTCAGTGCGTGTTAAAATCAAGAGTGTATGATTTCTAGAAGGGAATGACTGTGTAGGTAAAATCAAATTACCTGGAGACACTGCAAATGTTAATTCATGTTCCAGAAGGTTTTGCACTGAGATTTGTTATACCAATTTTCTGCACATCCACCTAAAAATTACGAGGGAAGCATTTAATTTTAGGTGTGCACAGCTGAGAAAAACATGATGAAATTTCATCTCAAGAAAAATAGAAAGCTCAAAAAAATTTTAATTTGATGCACTTCCTTCTGCAGGCATGTTCTTACAGTTAAGAAATAAAACCAAGCACCTAACAGTACCATCAACTCCACATTGCATACCCAAATTGCTGCAGCCAGGGAGGGCAAACACTATACAGTTTTTAGAGTGGCCATTTTTCCAAACTGTTGAGATCGAATATGTTAATAAATACAACTCCTACTGCAAATCTTAACTAAGCAAATCTTGTGATCATAGAACAGGATATATGACTTTGCCTTTCCATATATATCACCGTAACTTTTCTGTTATGGTGATATATCTGGCATTTCACTGAAGCATCTCACAGGCTGCAGCAAGTCACTGCAATAATAAACTGATTTGCACATCCTATGAAGTAGTGAAGAACGTCTTACACTGATAAACGTGAATACCGGTGAAGAATAGGAAAGAAAATCAATATCAGCTGGGCAGACTTGGAAAAAGCTACATTAATGTAGCTGACCAGGCCAGGCCAGGCCAGGCAAAATGCATCTGAAGTAATGGTTTGTGTTATATTTGATTGTTTTCTTGATTTTCACTTCTGAAACTTCTTATAGGAGTATTTAAATTTTATTTATTTCTAAATCTCTCACAAACTTTTGTTTTCTAAATCCCTCACAAACTTTTGTTTTCAGATAAATTTTCTATTACATGACAATGTTTTAAGTTTAATAATTTAAGGTAACATTCTACTCTAGTAAATTTAGGAAGCTTCTTTCTATTCCTTCCTTGATTGAGGCAGAAAATTATATGTTTTGAATATTTGCAGTTAAATTTTGAAATAATTTACAGGCCAAATCTACTCTAGTAAATTTAGGAAGATTCTTTCTATTCCTTCCTTGATTGAGGCAGAAAATTATATGTTTTGAATATTTGCAGTTAAATTTTGAAATAATTTACAGGCCAAATCTTATAAGCAGATGCACATTTGTGAATAACCTTTGAATTCTCCAATTAGTTTGCTAACAGAGGAAAACTAATCTTTTGATTTAACAACTGCTGTTAAATAATTAATGTAAAATATAGGCTGCTTATTGCATCTTCATACACATTTGATTTTATTCTGAGGATAAACACTAATATCTGTTCAAAGTGACACCACCAGAAATTTTGATTATACTGTAATAACTGCTTAATTACTGTAAAGTTGTGTATTGTGACTATCTTAGAGTTAAGCTTAACTGTTGAGGTTACAGTTCTGTAACCACTTTTCAGCATCTTCCTAGCCAAAACCATGTGTGCCCATCATTCAAGCCAAACGAACCTGTGCAGAGGTTCCCTTTGTGGGAGCTGAAGACATAGTTCCCTTCTCTCTTGTGGAAGTAGCTCGCAGCTGGAGAATGTGCTAGTCCTTTATCCTCTATCTATTTCCCCAGATTTTAGATTTGGGTTTGTTTTGTTGTTTTTTTTTTTCCTTTCAGGTATTCTTTGTACTTGAAGATGGTATCTAAGAGTCTCATTTCACGAAGCCAGTTTACATCAGGGACAAATCACCTCACTGTGGAGTTACATTTGTGGTGTAAGAACAGCAGATAATGCATGTAGCATTGTGATTTAGTGATAAATAATTTGT
Organism: Pachyramphus minor; assembly: GCA_013397135.1. NCBI lineage: Eukaryota > Metazoa > Chordata > Aves > Passeriformes > Tyrannidae > Pachyramphus > Pachyramphus minor. The sequence goes on along the minus strand of VYXB01005136.1, from coordinate 329,360 downwards.
TATCTAAGTCTTCTTCAGTGGTCACATCTTTGGTTCACTATATATTAATACTGGCAAGCCTCAGATTACTACTCCTTCCTAAACATTAGAACACTCATTTTAAACAGTACTTCAAGGCTGCTCAAGGAAACTGTTGGTGTTTAGTCCGCGTAATTATGTAATGTCCCATTTCATGAGATTATCCTTCTAGCTAGTGTGGTATCAGGCTGCCTTCTCTCTGGTGGTGACTGAAAACTGATAATCCAATCTCTAGAATTATCTTTGCCATTAGGTAAAGTTATGTAAAATACACATAGTAGGTTGCATCTTTTAGGAAGGAAAGCTGCAAGCAGGTGTACTGTGTGTTAGTTGCATTCATGACTAAACTTGGTGAGAAAAATTTTACTTTAAAAAAAAATTGAAAATGCCAGATTATATTCTTCTAGTCACTTGTAGGATACTTATAAAAGAATGTCTTCAGCAGAGAGATTCTCAGCCCTTTGTAGTTTTCTTAGCTCCTTACAACCTGGATCTTGTGCTCTGTGTAATATATCTGTAGACATACTGTTGTTTATACCTAACCCCTTTTTTAAATTTCACTTTCAGAGGCTTGTTGATAACGTTTTGCCAGGTTGAAGTACTTAAAGCATAACATATTCATCCCACACTGTCGTTGTCAAGCAACAGGGCAAGACACTACCTCAGACGCCTCTCTACTGCACTCTAGTGTGTATCATCTGGATATTCCCACCAATAGACAGTCCTTTCAAAATCCTGATGAGTTTTGGATGTCTATAGTCCTCCCCCCACCCCTCTCTGGTTTTGATACAAAATGACAAACATTAAAGCAAAATGTAATATTCTGTGTTTCGCTTCCTCCTTTCAGAGTTGCCATACCTTGAAAGGAAGTTTTAGTGACTTTACTCATGGTAATAAGTGGAACTTCAAACTGCTTGCTTTCAGTTGTGTGCTGATGCTTTCAGGAATCTAAAGAAGTTATTCAGAATCAGTCACTTGGAAGAAGAGTTCGATATTTACCTGCTTTGCTTTGAGCTAATGTTGCCTGTACTTAGGTGTTTAAAAGGGTCTGACATTTGGGTAGCTCCTTTTTGCATTTCTTTGACTAGAGAATAGTGCCAAATGCGCTACAATATGCATTGCAGTGACATTGAGCTGAGATATCGAGAACATTTGCCTCAGAATACATATTACAAGAAGAGTGCAAAATCTAAAGAAAAGTAACTTCTGAAGGAGATAGCTTTATGTGTGCCCAGAGTCTGTGTCAATCATGCAGCCTCCTTTGTATGTAATCAAACTCTGTCTAGAATACAAATAGCTGTTAAAAAAAGTAAACTAAATCCCAAACCTTTTTTTTTTCTCTAGTGAACACCACAGAACATACATTTCTCTAATTATCTAACTAATTATTTTTTTCCAGTAGCAAAAAGCAGTATAGAGAAGCAAGTTCTTGAACCTCTGACTTTATGATATGAGTTTAATAATGGATGTGAGCTTTTTATATTACCCATTGGTTGACATCTGTTCTTGTTTTTCTATTCTTCTCTGATTTGATGAATATGGAAAGGAACCCAGAAAAGTGTCTTGGTTTTGAATGCATAGTTATATGGAAGGTTTGTAATATCTTAGTACACAGATAATGTAACGCTTGCAAAATTGAGAATGTGCAATTTGAGGTGCTGTACATGAGCTCTAAGTATTTTAAAGTCTTTATAGTCTTGTTCAGTACTTCAGTTGTACAAGTAGCAACTCTCATCATTTTTATTCAATGTCATATGCTGAAATCTATACATTTTAATATATGTTTTCATATACATATAAAAACATATTTATATTATACATCATAATATACATTTTAACTAAAATATTGTTCATGCTTGTGTGTATTGGCCCACTTGCCCCTTAAATTAGAATGTTATTTCACATCCCCAGTAACTTGTATTTGGAACATCATTGAGTTGAGTTGGTTACTTTTCCAAAGAACAGTAAAATAAGAGGGAATACAAAATGCTTGTTTATGAACCATCTAGGTCTGGCTGGGTTCATCCCCTCTTCCCAGACTAAAAATGCAGTTCAGCAAACTACATGTTTAACTTAGATTTAGAAATGCCGAGATTTCCTTCCAAAGACACTTCTGTTGAAAGTTACTATGCAAGATCTTCTACAGACAACCGCCCTTTGGAACTGAAAAGCTGTTGATGCAACCATGGTGGCAAAGACTTAACTAAACTTACATGGCTTTTTGGTTACTTTCAAAGTGGGTAAACTGCCTATAGAAAATGGAATAGTATTACCTAACAAGCTTTAATTTCTTTGCAAGGCTAGAGCATAGCAGTATCTTTCTGCCTCCACCAAATCAAGGGCCCCAATGTTTGTAATTGCGTAAATATATAAGCAAGTAAGTGTAAATTTATTTCTATTCCCCACATTCATGGATCACTGCAACAAGTAATAGGAAATTAACATTAACAATATCAATGGGAGGAGTAGTAAAGGGCAAAGAGAAGGAAAAAGAATGGTAAGGTTTGCGCAAATTTACAACATACATAAAATAAAATGTCTTCCATTTTACATGAGAAATTGTCACTCTCAGTGGTATCCAAAGGGAAGGCTGTGAATAAACTTTGGCAAACAGAGGTGCTCTGTCTGTGTCCTGGGAGCTCTGACTGGCATGTGGCAATGGGATATTACTTCTGGCACTGAGTGAGCTTGATCCTCTGCTGAGTCCCTGGCATACCAATCTGTGTAGCAAAGATCTGTGAAGACATCAAGGACTTGGCAGCATTATCTGTATCTTAACAATACAACAAGCCTCGATTTGCCAACAGGTATTGCATGAGTTCATTCACTGAAGGCAGAAACAAAAGCCAGCTTTTCAGTGAGAAAGGAAAGAGAACTTCTTGCCACCTGCATTACTCATTAGTCCTCTTAGTTTAGTTTAACCCTTTTGTGCACAGTGAAGCTGTGAGAGAGCAAGGAGAGTTTAAATGCTTTTGTGGATGCTTTCCGCATTTGTTCATCAGCTGCTCTAGAGCAGCTGGCCATGCTGGAAGAGTGAAACTCTAAGAATGTGTTTCCAGATCTGCTTGGGCAGTTTCCCCTCCAGTTTGTGAAGGTATGCAAAGATCACAAATACTGCACTGGAGAGCAGCAGGATATCTGGTTAAGAAATTTGTGATTGCGTATGCATGGAGTATCCATTTTTCACCATAAATCCTATTTGCCATGCAATTAGCTCAGAGCTTGCATAGAAAAATGATGTGGAAAGTGATTGACTAATACCATGAGACATACAGTCTTTTTGCTTTTATTTCTTTATACTCGTTGCTGGTGTTCATTCCATACTGAGATATTTTTGTCCAAGAACAGAGTGCAACTACCCTGTTAAATAATACTGAAGGACAACAACATATTGATAGCACTTCGTCTCCAAATGAAAGCTGAAGGGATGTTAAGTCTGTAGGACAGACACGTAAAAAGCAGACTGTGGCCTCCTGTAGGGTAGGCTTCTTGCTCTGGCTGCCAGTAGTGCTGTAACTTGCTCCATCGATCTACCAGGGCTGCAGAGCAATCTTAGGTAGACAGCATTACCTATGCTTCACTTAAGCCTACTCAAGTGAGAAAGAACTTTGCTGGAGAGTTGATTTAGACAGGCAAGAAGGGCTCTGGGCTCTGTTTAAAAGGGCTATGTCCTTTTTTAGGAAGAGGACTCGGGGGGAAGGGTGGAGGTAAAATATGCGCTAAAATATGCACTAGGCATAGTGCATTAGAGGTAAGGCATCTCAGCCTTTCCTATCTGATGATCTCTTGTTTAGCCATTTCTATAGCTATGACTTATCTATAAGAATATCACTACCTTTTGTGGATAATCTCTACATTTAAATGCTTCTGTTCAAAAAGCTCTTCTGACAGACTGTGTACATTAATTGCCCAAACACGTGTACATTACAATTTCACCTAATCTTTTCCGGGTATCCTGAAACTTCCTTCTGTGCAAAACTTTGCAAATTCAGCTTTTTCATAGCAATACTTTACATGGAATGAAGTTAGGAAAACTTATCTCTCAAAAATATAAAAACTGTAACAAAGACTGTTCCTGTTTGATTTTGTTTGCAGCAGTGTTCCTTTTTTTACTGATTTTGTTTGTTATTCTTCTTAAAAGAACACCTTGTTGAAAGAAACCTTTAACAAAGGTTTTTGCTAAAATAAGAAACCAGAAAGGCTTCCATGTTGGTGGAAACCATTATGGAAAATTATTATTTTGTTTGCCCAGCTGCCTGTTGAGTCACCTTATACGTACCAGAGTACAAGTATCAATGTCAACACAGCATGGAATTTTTGGTAGCAAAGAGACATAGGAGGTGTTACAAGGTTTGAAGGTTGACACTGATGCTCTTGTGAGGAAGAGAAAGTGATTTATGTGACACTGCACTGTAACGTATTACGATGGTGAAAATATGAATTGTGCATATCTGTAAGATATGCCAGAGTTTTATTAAAAATTAAAAAGTTGTATGCATTAGGTTGATTGGATAGAGGTAAGAAATCACTCTTTGAATTGGCCCAAACTAACCGGTAATGTTACCTATTACAAAGGGGCATAAACTTCATCTTTGAACAGTCTGAAAAAAAAGAAATCTCTAATCAGAATGATTTAAATAATAGTCTGATTTTCTAAATCAGATTAATATTTCAAATATTTCAAAAATAAGGTTTTAATAAGCAGAACCTACTGGTTATTGGTAACATAAAACATCTGAGGGACTATAGAAAAAACCCTTAATTTTAAAATACCATTAAAGACCAAAATGAAACCAGTTTTGGTTACTATTGGCTGCTATCAAATCCATGTGTCAGCGTTCATATACCAAAACTCCTCTTCTTCAGTGTTTCAGTAATGTATTAGAAGGGGAATAGCATCTTAAGTATGATTTTATTATTATTATTATTATTATTATTGTTTAAGTTATCTATGGTTTCATTTCCTGAGCTCATTTTCCTCTGAATTCAAGAATAGAAATATGTGGTTTACCTCAAGTTACTTTTGAAGAATTACTGTGCAAGGTTAATCCATCTGAATAGCATTTTTAAGATTTTTTCAAATCATAAAAGGAGATTTGTACCAGAAGAAGGTGAAGCAGGCAGCCTGGTAAAACTCAGCCTTCACTCCACAGCTATCCAAACAGCCAAAGCAAGCTTGATTCTATATAAAAAGCATTGATTGATGTTCAAGTGAGGCCTGTTTCAGGCAATTCATGAACTGGGACCCCGTTATGGTCCAGTCAGCAGTCTCTGCTAGGTGATCTATTGGGAGGTTTTCCCCCAAGTGACTTAATCCTCAGTGTTTGTGCCAAAATATCTTTTCTGGAAATCGTACTTCAAGAAATTGCATAGTTTGTTTTCAAAAAATGTGTGTGTTGACTCTAAAGTGAATATTCAAAGAATGAGATTTTATTTTTAAAAATTTTCAAGAATAAGGTATACTTCTGGAAATTATTTAAATTTGCTTTAATTTCTTTTTCTTCTGATAACAATACTGCCTTTATGACAAATGTTAATTACTAAGTTATTTCTGGTCATTATTCACTAAATTTAAATGTCATTTCTGGGTCTTGTTTCTTTGATATGGAAAATATTCTAACCTCTTAATATATCGTATCTCTCAAAATTTAATGTTACAAAAGTTTGAGAAGACATATTATGGCCACCTTTGTCATTTGCTTTTAAAAGAAAACACTGATAATGATAGAAGTTCTCTTTTTACATAAATAGAGCTACATATTGTTTTTGCCATAGCAGTTGGGCATAGATTTTTGACTTATTTAGATTCTAATCTTGTTTAACATAAAACATTTTTCCCAAACAATTTACATTTCCTGTTAATAGTAAACCAAAGAATTATAAGGGGATTTTGAAAATAAAGTCTTGGTATTATGGCTGAAAGAACTTCTTGTGTTCTGATTAATTTAACATCAGAACCCAATGAAAGGGTTTGTTTCTTCAATTTATCTGCTTTCTCTATGAGAATTTATAAATACTGGCTAACCACCAACTCTGTTGCATGTTTCTGCTGCTTAGTAAACACATCTTGAAAAAAATGCAGCGTTTTTCACTTGGCTCAAACTAATCACTGTTTCATTAAAAGGAGGCTGTTCTTCCCAATTAAAAGCCTTATGGTTGTTGATTCTCAATTGCTGTTTTCTGAGAATAGAAGAATTTATTATATGGTGAGAAGGGCAGGATGGTTATAGTTTTGCAGGGGTTTGCTGTAAATAATGTAACTTATTTTTAATAGCTGTTATATGAATTTCAGGGGATGGCATTTGCCTTGCTGTCAGTTAAAACCTTGATCACAGTTCAGGAGTAGAACCTTTAGGACATGAGAAAAAATAGGGGGTTTCCTTCTCTGCTTTAGCCACACTTTATTTATTTCTATTTTTTTAAAATTCTTTTTGTTTCAATGTTAAATATACTTCTATTTAAATTCTTCTATTAATACTGCTTTCACTAATAGAGGGTGCAGAAATGTATTCTTTGAAGGCTCAGTTAGAATGGGATAAAATAATTACTATACTTTTGAAAAGAACTGCGGTTTTAAAAATAAACCAACAAAAAAACCACCCCACCTTTGGAATACGAGATGCGGTGGGTGGAAGGGTTTGGACCCCACAGACCACTTGCTATATTGCGACATTTTATTATTAAACTTCTGATAGTTACTATATCATAACATAAGGATTTTGTCATTGTTCATATAGAAAACAACAACAACAAAACAAAAACAAACAAACAAACCTAAAAAATCATGAAGTAAGCTAAGAACTAATATAAATAGTTCTCCTTCACAGTCTGTGTTCTTCAAAGACTTTTAGAATTGCAACTGAAGTAAGGAAAAAAAGAAGCATATTGTAGAGGATTTAGTGATCATTTTTTTAATTCAAGGAAACCACCTTCTCTAAGTTTAAACTCAAAGGAAATTTTTTATGGTCTTCTTTTGACTTTGACTTCTTGTTTCTCTGCTAAAATAGATTTGGTGGTCCTGTGGCAGCAGCATCATCTGCTGACACCAGTTTGCATAGAGGAAGATATACTGGTAATGCTGGAAGCCTTGTTTTAAGAACTAGTAACAGTTGCTCAGCTTTTACAGAACACAAGAGTTGTATTGATACTGGAGTCTGGTCACTTGTCCCAACCTTTTGCCTTGTCATCTTGGAAAGAAAGACTGCTAAATGCCTTTGGTTCCAGTTTCTTTAGTAACGTCACCATAGATGTTTCATACTGTGTTCAAACAATATTTTTTTTCTGGTATCCTTCATAGATTTTCTGTAGTAAATAGTAACAGATAATGGCAGGAAATAAAATTATGGAGGGAAAAAAAGGGATAGAATAGAAGCAGAACTTGTGAGCATTCACACTGAAAATTATATTACAAGAGTTTTTGGGTGTAGCTCATTATTTGCACCAAAGACGATACCTTTTTCTAACTCTATACTGGATTTATAATTTCTTATGAGAGGAGGAGTGTAATTTTCTTTAATATCTTTTTAAGTATTCACTTATTTCTGAAGATCTTCAATTCTAAATGAACATATATGCCCTACCAGGAAAGATGTACTTGGATTTTTACTTTCTGATAGAATATAATGGAGATTCGTTACCCATTTTTACACTCTAGATTTGTATTTTCTCTCAACATGAGAATGAAGATGAACTAAAACTTCAGATAAATATATGCGTCAGAGAAGGCGTAAGATTCTCGTACTCAATAGCAATTAGAGGAATAATTCCCATGAGCTATATCCTCAGGCAGAATATCCCCAGTGTATGAATCATATGGACAATGCATGTATTAAATAAGTAGATGAGTTGAGTTTTAGAAATGTTTGGTTCCTTCATCTCCACCCTACAATTATCACAGTTCATGCACCTTTTTAAGGTGTTTTTACATTTAATCAGTAATTATATTACAAGGAATCTATTTCAGCGCTGATTATTATATACTTAACCTGAGATTACAATGAATTCAATAAACAAGCAAAAGAAGTAGCTGATTCTTTAAGTCTCTGAATAAATACTTCAGCCGTTTGACTTGTTTGGGCTTGGGATACCTGCATGTATTCCCCCTAAATGTAAAAAAAATTCCATTGAAATCAGATGTAACTGACTTGGCAAGTAATGATTAATAAGACTGTTCTTGATCTTTTTGATCTCTGGAGAATTCCTGTTGTTATTTGAATGACAGATGCATACTCTACAAGGTTCCTACATTCTTTCCTTGCTCTGAAATATCATTCATGTGGTTTGACTGAGTTTCAGGCCTAAGTAGAGATGAGTAGGATTTTTATTTGTATAATTATAACAAACATGTATTTCTATCAGTTTGTTATTGTTTAACTATAAAATATTTGGAAAACCAAACTTGTCTGTACGTATACTGTCAGTATAGATACCAATCTTGACAGCATTTTGTTTGAGGCTGTAGCTTGTAGGTACCATTCATTTTAACAGTTATTGACTTTGAAGGGCTTGTGATTTGTTTGAAACTTCAGTTTAGGCGTGATATTAATTCTGACCTTGAGTTGTCTGGAAGAAATATCATTCATTAACTTATTCTGAGATATCTGGATACATCCCTTTTTTTAAACAGCTTATACAGTTGTTTCTAATACCTTGTTCTTCTGCATCTCTACTGCTTTTGTATGAGCGAATTAACAATGTTTGTGAATAGACACACTGGCAAACCCAAAGACAGAATTATGTATATTCTTTTGTCTTTAATATAAGAAAATTTTCATGCAAAGAAAGCATTATGAAAACTTTAGTTTCCTCTTATTTAGATCATATTTTCTGTAAAAGTTTATTCAAAAAATTTGGGGAAGAAGGGTAGTTCTATTTCTCTCAAATAAATATTGACTTACATTACACCTCTGAGACAAAGAAAAAAATATTTGAAAGTATACAGTAAGTCTCACTTTCAAAAATGTCTAAATGCTCTTTAAGCCCTTCAGAGAATGAAATTTCAACATGAAATAATATCAGAACAGGAAAATACTTTGCACATTATCTTTACAGAGAAATAGTTCCTCTCCAAACCTATGCCACAGGAACACTTCGACTTTTTAAAAGAGCATAAGTTTTTAGGATAGAGCAAAGGAGATGAGGAACAATCACGCTTTGGGTCAGTAGTCACAGGAAAGGTTGTATGGATAGAAAAAGCAAAACCTTTAGAGGTTTCATAATCAAAAATAAATTTGGCATGAGTCATCATTTAAATAATTTAGGTATGTAGATAACCAAAAGGAAAATATTTAAATCAGGAAAATACAGACTGTCTGACCTCAGTCTTCTACCTCTTTGCATTTTTCACCAGTTTTGTTTCTTTTCTCAGATTATAGCCCTTGATTTACAAGTGTTCCCTACATCCAAACACTGTGTGACCTTTATTGTTGAATGCCAAATTTACATAGGTTATATTGGAAATACATTCCTGTATACAAAATACAAGACATTGAAGTTGTTAAATGGCCCAATTTACCAGAGCTTATGTCCAGTAAGGGCTCAAAATAAGAGAGTAAAATTTGTTTTTTCCTCTTAATACATGACTATTATTGTATTATTGTATTATTCTTGGGAGACCAAAGAAATGAAATACAATGACTTTTTGATGCAAGTAGTCCAAGAGGGTTTGACATAACCTCTCTAAATTGGCCTTACCATATAGTAATACAAGAAAACCTTGACTTTTAGAAGCTACTACCACTAGTCAGCTCTGACACTGCTTAGAACATTGATCACCCTAAAGGACTCTTTTAAATCTGTGTTATTTTTTGCTGATTATAATTTCTGATGTATTATCTAATACTTCAAAAATTACTGTATCCATCAATCAATTTGTGATGGCTATCTCTTAACAGTCAAGGCATTATGAACACAATTTGTCTCATTTTTGTATGTGATAAGGATGACATTTCAATTAAAGAATTTGTAATGTATATATTTTCTTTTTCTTCCTTCCTTATCTAGAAATGAGAAAACAAGCTGAATTTTGATAGATATTCATTTGAAACTTGCAGCTGAACTGTTTACAGGCAGAAAATAAGACATGTTACTTGGAGCAGATCAGCTGCAAATTAACAAATATACAAATGTAAGATTCCTAAGTGCTGTAAAGTTGCTTTATATTTGAGGTAAATAACAACAATATTAGTGTAGTAATGGTTTATGCAACTGAGGGCCCTGAAAAATTCAATCTTTTAGTTCATTAATTACACAATAACAAGTAATTCCAGGGATTTTGTTTAGTTATTTTCTTTCTTTTGCATGTGTTTCATCTATTTAGACATCAGAGAATAAGGAGAATGTAGTGTCTGTGCTAGTAATGATTCATTTGATGGGTGAATATTGTAGAGTATCAGCTACTGAAACACAACATTAATTTATCATATAAGATTGGAATTTCAAATTCTCTTAAAAACAGCATTGTTTTGAATCTGGTTATGACAACAGTGCTCAGACAGGAAAAGAGGTGACAGCTCCCCATTACTTTTTTGGTTTGCTTCCTTTTTTTTATCTTCATGTTCTATAACTTTGCTGAATTCATATTCTTTCAGGCCTCTGCTTTTCCATAAAAGCAAAACAATTTCGAATGTCTAGACTAAAAATGGGTTTTAGACTAACCTCTGTCATCTGGAGGCTCAATTGCATAGGAAACTAGATGTGGGCTTATTGTTATCCATTCAAAGTGTATGTTTTTCGGGTTAGAACTGTAATTAGCCAAGTCAGCAAATTTGATGCAGTTGATGTGCAAAATAGGAGAAGGTGTGGACTAAAGACTCTCAGGTAATATTATCTGTTCTTGGACTTCCTTTGCATGTGAAATTTGTCAGGTTAAATTTCAGGTGGCAAACTTCAAGACAGCAAAGGAAGCCAAACTCTGTAATGCTACCAAGTACCCACAGAAAAGTACATCACAGTGGGACTCAGTGAATGTCTTGATACAGAACTTGGATTTACTGTAAATTTTATGGCCTTATAATATATTGAAATTCAGTCTCTAGTGAATATGCAGGAAGACAAACTTAAATCATCATAACTTCCTTGCATTCCAGATGGTTTCTATGGGCTTCTGAGATTTACCTTCAACATAGAGTGTATTTGTAGTTTTAAAATTTATCATAAAATTTTTTTGCTACTAGTTTTGGAAAAACACTGTCATTTCTTTCATATAATAGGAATGAAGGGAAACGTATTATATCTGTTCTATTAAACCTAAGCTCCTATCCAAAGCTTCATTATTTTTACTAAAGGATAAAAAAAATGTAGGTCCAGACATACAGATGCTGAATATGGAAGACATAGGCCTGAACTACACTGTTTCCCTTTTTGAGGAACAAAAGTCTTGTGTAAACTGGCTTATGCTATCATTGTTGAAACCTGCACACTGGAGTCTATTTTCTGACTAGTTTCTTCTGTCTTTCCCACTTTTATTTCTGATGTGAAAATTAGTATTTCAAAACCATTCATTGTGGAAGTTGACCAGTTTTTTTCTTCTAAAATACCCAGCACCGCATCAGATACCTCAAAATCATGGCAAAACTATTCTGCATAAGATTAAATGGAATCCAAAATTGCTTTGACCTTTCTTTATATTGTTATGTTTAAATTAAAACTTAATTAAACTCTTCGCAGAGAGTAGCATGCTAAAAGCGTAACTTGTATTTTGTTATCTGGTAATGTTTCGAAGGAAGTTCTTTGATACTTGAGCCCTACTAGACAAAGTAAAGATTCTCCATAAATGTTAGCTAACCATAGAGACTGTTTCTGGGTTTATAAGTAGTTTTAGAGGTCCTCAAATTGATTTGATGGGACCTGATTAAACACAAGTACTATAAAAAATATTTGGGCTATCATTAATGAATTATTATTTTCCTTAAATTTGTCATTCACTTATTAATAATAATTGTAAAAAATTTTAAAAGCTCACAATTATTGAAATCAATATTCTAAGGCTTTTAACAGAAAAAGAAAATTCATAGTAGTTACATTATAGCTTTCTGATTATCCAGTAAGGAATTTAATTTCTTTTCTTTTTTGTGTGGGGTTTTCTTCTTTGTGCTGTGTTTGTAGGTGTTGATTTTAATTTTGACAAAGAATAGTGTTCTGTATGTGGAATTTGTTTTTAAAAACTTCTGAAGAATCATGGCAAAGTTAAATTATATAAAGATTTTTATATCCCCATTTCTGGATTATATTGTAAACTTGCAATATTTGCTATTTTGAAAATCAACACTTAGCAGTATCTGGAAATACTTAGGACTGAAATTTAGGGACTTCTGGACAGGCAAATGTGACATTGTTTATTATGGCAAGTAGAAACCTTCATTAGTAGTTTCTGTTTTTTCTCTCCAGTTTGCAAACAAATGCACACAGTGTGAAATGCACGCTGGCTGCAGCATTATGAAGTAGATCGCTACTAAATCATGTGTTTTGTGACGTGTTCTTGTAAGTGTAGAGCTCCCCAGTTACAATTTAATAGCGCAATCATATGAGCTGCAAGTCACAATGGAATTTTTTCCCTACCTACCCTTGAGATCAAAATCTTAGGGTAGAGACACTCTCAGTACATGCGATAAGAAGAGACAGAATGAGGGGAGACGGCTCACTACACGACTTCCTTCATGTTATTTTTGGATATGACTAGCATTCCTCCCCTTACACACACCCTCTTTTTCCCCAGCCCCCATCTCTTACATGCATTACAAGCTCGTGAAAAGACTCTCACGTACTCTGCAGCAAAAGCAAGAGCAACAGTTGGACTGAAGCCAGAGGACTTAAACTCCGCTTCCTCATTGCCAGCAGGCTTTGTTCTTTGGAATCAGTCAGAACTAGGGAGAACGTCTTCATTGCCGATCGTGGTGGTTGGAATTTGGCAGCTCAGCTGTCTATTAAATTTTTCTGTGCTCCTCTGCGAACTAGGCTGAATTTAGAGCAGCAAAGCTAAGAGCTGGGGCTGGTCAAGAAATAAAGGACCCAGAGACCATCAGCTATCAGCCTCTTTGCGGGGGGTGGGGGTCCCTCTATTCCACAACGGTAAGTGCCAGCATTAAATGTGTATAAAGATGCAAGAAACTGAAGGTGCTTTAGCTTACTACAATAGAGGAGGGGAAAAAAGTACGTGAGTGAATCATACAGTGTGTGCTGTTATAGTGGTCTTGGAACAGAGCCTAGCAGTAAAATGTTCCTCGTTTCTCCCTTTCCAAAAAGCTCTATCAGAATGTATCTATTTTAGCAAAATTCCTGTGTGTCTGTACAGTTTTGAAAAGCTTTCCAAATGGCTTTGATATTGGGTTTTCTGCAAACCTGTTTTGTTTTGAACTGTGTGTAGTATAGAGTAACTAGCAGAGTAACTCATTTTTGAACCTGGGAAGTAAAAATTTTCCGTCACAAAGGATATGAGTAGAAATCAAGTTTAGGAGGATGACGGAGTGAAAAGGGATGAGATGCTTCCTAAGATCAGTTAGTTTATAGGCACCCAAAATAAACTTGTTTTAAAATGATTGACATTTGTTCAGAGCACATCCCCCTCCCCCTTCCTCTCCCTGTTGTTAGGAGCAAAGTGAATCTCTTTTTAAAAAGAAAAAACTTTGAGAGTCTACAGTTCTAGGGCATGCAATTGAAAACTAATATAACTAGTGTAGTGTAGGCTTGGGTAAATGACTCTGAGAGAGGACAGGAATTACAAAAAGAAACTTGGTTTTCTTCCAATAAGCAAAATTATTTAGCTGTTCTTGCTTTTTGAAAGTGTTAAGACTGCTGCTTTTTAAGTTTATTAGCAAAATGGATTGCTGTTACAAAGACCTTTTTTTTCATCTCCCTGTATTGTCCTTAGGAAAAGTTTTAAAATGATCAGAAGGGAGGCAGGTTAATCTGAATAACTTGCTTTCAGAAATGCCATCTAGCTGTCAAAGGAAGTTCACTGCAGGGACCCATTTGTTTAAAAGCTACTGATAAGCCCTGCTATCAGCATTCTATTATGTCTTGCTAGGTGGGTTATCTTAATAAAGTAATAAATAAGAAATTCTTGAAATCTAAAAGTTCCACTGCATAATAAATTTGACAAAGGGGGAAAGACCAGCTGATTGAATGCACTTATGTACTTTAAAAAACAAAAAACAAGCACACGAGCAAACCTTACTGGGACAATAGATCTGAAAAGAGGAAAAAATTTCCTTTCCCCTTTTTTTAGTTCTGGCTCCATCATTTACTTCAAGTAGTTATTCATTTTTGTGGGGTTTTTTTTGGTTGTTTTGTTTTGTTTTTGACAAGGTGAGTGGTCCCTTCCTCCTACCCACTTACTAACTGCTAGTGATTAGGGACTTGTGAAGGTGAATCTAGTGATGTGAAAAATACACTGAATGACCAAATGGGTGATTGTGCAAAGTATAGCAGTCACAGTCAATTAAGTGTTTGCTTGAGGTCGGTATGTTTGTTTTTTCTAATTCAGAAACTTGAAACCAAAGCTCTCTCATTCTGACTTTCACCCTACATTTGGAAGAATATTCTGCTTAGTGTGATAATCGTTAAAAATGTTCTGCTAAATTATGTTGCTATGGAATGACTGCGAAACAGTACTCAGCGGCATAGTGTGCAATAATTTAGGATGCTGGGAATGTTTAGTACACATTTTTCTTACCATGTACTAAGGCATTTCTTTCTATAGGAGTTACTAACTCTATTTATGGCAAGTTATTCTCTGAACAGGAATCACACACTAGAAGTAGTAAAGATTCTTTTTCAGAGCTAAAAATGGAATCATGTTTTTCTGAGTTGGACCCCCCGTCTGCCAATGGCACCATGTCAGGTTGCCTCAGCAGCTGCTTTCAGTTTCACAATTTACATGGGTGCTATAATGACATTTTTTCTCATTGATGTGGTGGAAGAATCTGACATCTTTATGCTGTTTTTCCTGCTTTGATATGGTAAAGCATATTTTCTATTGACTGTGAGGTTTGGCAATGAGTGTTAAGCTCAGAGATGGGCCTGTACCAAAATCCCTGGATTCCAACATCCATGAAGTATAAGAAGGTTAATAACTGGATCCAAATGTCTTGGCTCTGGTCTATTCCTGTTTTAAATGCACATCACTTTGGCCGCATGTTTAAATTGTTCTTTGAGGTGATTAAGACTGAAAGAAATCTTTCAGGCTCCAGACAGACTTTTAAAGAGGAAGTGGCATTTAAGAATCTTACAGTTATTTAAGCAAAGCTTGCTCATTTGCTGCTTAAACTTGACTTTTAGGAGCCCCCAAGGACCTACATTCCCTTTCCTCTGTTATAACTTTAGATGTAAGTAATATTTTGGAACTCCTTCTGAGATGTGCTGAGAAAGCGAAGGTGTTGTTTCTACTTGCTCAAGTGGACTGGGGGAGTAACTTGCAGCATATATTCAGGTAATCCAGGGACCGCAAAAAAATATTTTGATCCTAAGTGATCTGCCTATAAGCTTTTAACAAAGTGCCACATACATACTAAACTGTGCAAAAAATCGTGGTAGCCCATGGAATGCAATGCAGTGTAAGAGGATGCACAGATTGTTACTGAAATCATGTATATTCAGCTTTCCTTATTGACTGACTTCTTCTACTCTGGCTAGCTTAATGGATTTAGTGGCTCTCTGTGAATACAATTACACAGGCATTTGCCAGCTGCTTGTGGTATCTCTGCTTCAGCAAGAAAAGCTGTTCTTTGGCTGTGTTGGCTCACTGTGGTTTGTGGCACACAGCAGTGATTTATTAGGCAGTAGATGCATTTTTGTTCTCTTTTTCTTGAATGATTGAACTATGATGTCAGTTTTTGTCTTGGCTTTAACCATTTAGAAAACTTTTTTTTCTTTTTTTCTTTTCTGTAGACTATTCTCTTAACACTAGGGAAGTGGGGAATGTCTCAGTGTTCATTGCAGAGCAACTCTGTCTACCCAGCACATTCCAGGGCCACAGAATCATTTGTGGTGAGAGTGATTCAGATCTGGTTAAGATGATTTAAAAGAGAGGTTATGGGCATACTGCAGTTGTGCATTTAAGAAAATACAGAGAGTTTTTACTGCCTGATTGAGACCACATGGCTCTAACTTAGACCTTTTTTTAACATGGAAATTATTGGCTGGATGTACTCAAATGATTTATTTTTTTAATTGCCTAGAGGCTAAGAGTTGGGGTCATAGCATTTAATGCTAAGGTCAGGGTTAAAGCAAATAGTTTTTAGTGTTCCTTTAAATAAAATGAGAAATGGCTTCTTTGAATATTTTTCATGGGATACAAACATGCCTCCCTTAAATGAGAGCAAATACATCCCAGGAATTCTTTTGGACAATACAGGGTAGCTGGTGACCTGATTTGAGAGAGAGTGAGATGATAAGGGAAGATCTCCGTGTCATAAATCACCATAAATATGTTCCACTCCAAATACTTTACAGAAAATATCCGAAGTAAAAAGGAAGGACTGTGGCCCTTTTTTTATTGAATACAGTTTAATTGCTTGCTCTCAATTAGCATTTTTGGCTGCTCTTAAGGAGATTGAAAAATTTATATTACTAAATGCTTTCTTAAACTATTGTGACTATCTCCATACAGTATAACCCTAATCTGAAAAAAGATTGTAATACTCTATACTCTTTTTATGCATGTACTTTTTTCTGAAATACTCTTAGTAAAATCTTGATTTTCCCCCAGTGCTCTCAGTTCTTTCTTCTCCATTATAACATTTGTCCCATAAACTGGTCCATAGCATGTGATACATAACTTCCATCCAAATCTCCCTCAAATGAAAGTATTAGATGATGAATGTCATTTTGTACAGATACTTTTGAAATGGGTGAACAAGTCTATGGTGTTTCAAACAGAGAATGCAGATCAAAAATTACAGCAGTGAAAAACACAGTTTATTCTTGCTCCTGGTTGGAAGATGAAGTATTAATGTAAGGCAATTCCTACAATAATTCTGCATACACTGTAATTTATCTAGAAATGATACGTAAGTGGGGTTCTATAACCCAATAAACAGTAGTTTTGAGCTTTTTGCTCTGTTTAAGTATTGGGATAGTAAATTTAGATAAGAGAAACTGGAAAAAAAGAGAATAATCCATTATGTAGCTGCATGCACCCTTTTGAACTAGTTTGTTGCTTAACATTACATCTCTCTCTTATTTACGGACCACATGTGAACTTTGTTCTTAACTTTAAAAAGGAAAGCTAAACACTAAAAAAATCCCAAACATTAACCAGAGTTCATGAATCACTGTTAGTTAATTTCTGCCTCAAATGAACTACAATGTAAATGTTTAAAAGTTATTTGCAGATTTTTGTAACTTTGAAGTGCACAATGCACATGGGAAAGCTGTTATTATTTCTGAATAACTGCTGTGAGAATTAATCAGAGGTCAAAATGTATACTACAGCACCTTGACATTCCTGCCTCTGGTACATTAATGTCAATGTTCAGTTTTACCGTGTTAATGCTTATGAAATATTTAGAAATTACCTGAGTTGGTTTTATACTAGACAATCCTAATTGTACTGTGAATAAAGCAGTACAGTTTTTCTACAAAAATAAAAGAAAACATGACCTTTATGGTGCCCAGTCTTAAAAGATTCATCTTATGCTTAAAGTCTTTGATAAATTCCAGAGACCCTCTGTGCTTTACAGATCAAGTGAAGCAGAGGTGGCAAGATTCTGCTGCATTGTGGGAATATCCCTATGTTTTTATATAAATACCAGAATATTCTGTTCTTTGAGATATCTCTAGTCCAGCTTTGATCGTTTATGAAAGTATACAGTTATGAATCTGTAACTAGATTGACATTTGTCACTCTTCTCAAACACAGTGAGTAGTTACCTGCTTTTTCTGATTGTAATGCTGGTGTGATCTGCATTGCACTGCTCATATGTAAAATAGATGGCCAGTTTTTCAAACAAGAAGAGTCATGGTGGAACAGGGCTGGAAATAAGGATCAAGGAATTACAGGATTTACAGAATGCCACAACAAGCATATGTGAACATTGCAAAAAGGAGTAGACCTTAAGCAGTCTTGAGTGTTAATCTTCAATCTGCTGGATTATTATGGAATTTTTGATTTTCCACTTAAACCTGTTCTTGGTACTGTTTCAGTTTTCATAATGGTTGTGAAAAATACACATGGCGTGTGTATTTGAGGCATGGCTGGTAGGCCATGTATGTTGGTAGGGAGAAGAATCTTGAAAGTTTGAAAAGAATCTTGAAATAATGGATCAGGCACAGGTCATAACTGTGCAGATAGTCACCAAACCACAAAACAGGGGTACACACATGCCCTTGGATCATACCATATGGGCAACTGTCTAACATGGATATAAGCTTGACTGCTAAGGCTGAAACTAAAGACTGAAGTGAGAGCTTCTCACTGAAGTGAGAGCTGTGCTGTGTCTGGCAGCTAGTGATGGTGTGTAAAGGCACCCTAACTGGTATCTGAACAGATAGCACAAGATAGTCATTATTATTTAGGGAAAAGTGATGACTAGTCCTCAGGTCAGGCTTAGGAAGTAAATGTAATCCTTCTCTAAGGAAGATTGCTTGTGGGCTATAAAATGCACAGTGATGCACCAGTTAACTCTAATGAGAGCTTTCTAATTGCATGAACCAAGTAAATCAGTCAGATTTTGCCTATGGTATGAAATTTCAGTAAAGGAATGCTGTGTAAAGGATGCTGAGGAAATGGTGGCATAATTTTTGGGTAAACTGAGGCTCCAAAGATAGGCAATTTTCCTTCCCCACCCTTTCCTTCCTCTTATCTGCTGTTTCAACTAGACCCATTCACACAGCACTCTAAATCTGTCCTGCAACACCACAGATGTTATGTGTGAGTCCAAAGTATTGAATCTTATTTTTCCTCTTTTAATGTGTAGCTTTCTGCTATATCTGTTATTGTACTTACCTCTGAGCTAGTTTTGCAAGTTAATGAGGGAAATTAAATCAGAAAGCTTCTTGTTTCAGTCCAGACCAGTAGGCTGAGAAACTAACATGTTATAAATGTTGATTTTGCTCTCTGTAGACCTGCCACTAGTATTGAAAACCATAGTCAGTGCACTACTGAGGTGCTTGTTCTCTGCACCTCATGGCACTCTGCAGAATGATATCAATCTCTGCAGGCTAAGCCTCACTGAATAAATCTGACTACTGTCATACATAATGCAAGGTACTGACAAAACTGCCGACAGCTTTCTTGGTTGGTGTCAGTTACTAAGTTGCTGACGTGACCCGAATGAATCAGGTATTTTATCTTCTGGTCAACAAGTTTATATTTACTGACTCTAGCTTGGAAGTAAACAGGAAGTAAGAAAAAGGGAGATGAGAATAGAATAGTATCCATATAAGAATTAAATAATTTTGTATTGGTTATATAGGGTTTCATTTTGCATTTAATCTGGTCTGGTTTATCTAACATTGCAGATGCAAAGGTTTATCTGTTCAGCTACTATAACATAGAGAACTGATTTTTATAGGCATCATGTAATCATGCATATAAAAATATGTTGATTGTAATGTATGTCACAGTGGATATAATAACTTTCTACCTTTCATAACTCCAGCAAGATGTCTGCCAGTTTTGAACGTAAACCTCCAAGTTCTACAGTTGCCACTTCCATGTTTTCAGTATGAACAAGTCTGTACATTCTGGATGGAGTTTTCTTTTTACTTTTTGTTGATTTGCAAGTTATTAGGGTTTCATAATTGAATGTTGCTTTCTGTAAACTAGAGTGCTTGGTCTCAAATACTTTTAATCTTCTTAGCTTTCCACTAACCACAATCACATTAAATTCAAGTCATCTTATATGTAAAATTCAAATTGCATAAATGTTATTTTATCCTTATAGCTTTGCATCTTCTGCTTTACTTTTAATTTTTTGCTCTCCTTCCTTCTAAGGTTCAAAATGTTATTTCACTAGAAGATTATGTCTGGCAATTCTGTAATAGGTTTCCCTCCCCATGTAGGCAAAATAATGGCAGAATGCTATTTGAAAATCTGTTTCTGGTCAAAGGAGGGTATATGTATAAGGGATAGCTAAGAGCGGCAATTCACTTATAGATACTATGCATTCCATTTCAGCCAGACAAGAAATCATGTTAATCCTACAAGCCTCAACAGTTCTTTGGGTCTGAAAAATGTTCAGCATTTCACATGTGATTATTAAATACTTAATTTTTTTAACCTACTGTAACCATCTTCACTGCTTTAAATTTTCTTTTTTTTCCTTCCATTCCATGATCTTATTAATTTCCTATCAAATATCAGAAGTAGTAACTCTGCATAAACCAAGTAGTTCTGCATAAACCAAGTAATGGTATCTTCAATTTAAGTGAACAAATTTACAGTTATTTATTGCACTTAGGTGCACGACTGTCTTCACACTAAATGGAAAATGACCACATAAAGTCCTTCTACAACAGGCAAACAGTCTCCTAAGAATGAAACTCCAGTACTTCATTGCTGTACAGTGCTGTATAACTTACATGAGTATCTTCATGGTGATCTGCTAGCTTTCAAAAATATTGAGAAATAATTTTATGACTAAGAGTACCTCTGGCAATGCAAGATCAGAATCTGCTCTTATTCTAGAAACTTGTTCAGCACATGGAAGGTGGCTTTAGAGTTAATGCAGTAGAAGCTGTTTTGAGCTGGCTCTTATCTTTCCTGGGTAACAGCGGACAAAGTGCTTAACGTGTTTCTAAGTAATAAAACATATGTAATTATCTCATGTTCAATTATTGTTTCAGCGCCCAAAGTCCTATTCATTGAGCCTTTCTTTAGAGAAACATTTTTATTCAGCTACCTCAGACACAAGACCATTCATTGCGCAGTTGCCGATATTCACTGTAGATGAGTGGAACTGTTCTGAACCATTAGATCCTGCCTAGACCATTGTTACCAGGTGGTCCAACGCTTGTATTCGGTAAGATGTACCATGTGCTAGACACTGTGGAATATTATGGTGAATGTTCTTACTGAAAATATGCATAAGGGTATGCCTAACCCAACAGAATAGGGAAAATGTATGGAGGAGGGAATGGTGGAATAAACTGAGGGACACATAGTATGCTGCTCTAGTTGGCTCTTCCAACATGCTCTGAAGCTGAGAACAATATATATGAAACCAGGAATGTTATCTCTAATACCATATGTATGGTTTTTCTGAAGCACTAAACTGTGACTGTTATATGCGTTATGTACCACTAATGTTCTCTCAGTACAGGGCTGGTTGCATTTGAAGACTAGCATTTAAAGAGTGCAGGATATCTTTCTATAGCTTTGTTTGAAAAAATATTTGAGGATGCTCCTCAAATGTTTATGTTTATAGAACATAAAACAGGGAGAATTTCCTCGATTATCTTGCAAGTTCATTTTGGAGAGAAAATTTCTATGTATGTATTTCCGTGTGTACCAAGGTGGTCCTTTAGCTGCAGGGTGAAAAATAAGGAGCAGCATCTCTACTTTGGCAATGTAACATTCTGATTTTTTGGAGTAGAGATGATAATCTTTGCATGAAACAAAACAGCAGATAAATCAATTTTTTTGCTGGCACAACTACAGACATAAGTAGAAGGGGTCTGCTTGACTTACTGACATATGAATTAGTGGATCAATCTGAAATGCAGACGATGTCTACCACACTTTGAATTCAGGGTAAGATGTTCCAGGCCCAAGAAGGAAGTTGTACAAAACCAGTGGCTTTAATTACCTGTCAAAATGAAAGAAATTATTGCTCAGTGTCTGGCATTTCATGGCTAAAACTATAGTAGCTCCTGTGTAGTAGCTAGGTAAATGCAAAAAAGTGAGTGTTTCAGTTGCTGGGTTTTTTTCTCTGGTGTTCAGTGCTGAATTCTTCTGTATAGTGTGTTTCATAGTTCTGTGGCAATCGTTTGAAAGCATAAAACTCTGAAAGTGTGCAAAATTATTGCTATACCCGGTAGTCACTTAAACCTGCACTACATTAAAAAATTAATGAATTTATCTACAGTGATATTAAGGGCAGGGCTGTTGGAGACAGCTAATATCAAGTTTTTTGTGACTGCACTTGCTCATTCACCACATTTATAAACTGTTCCATCTTCATGCTTTGATACATGGAAACAGCTTCCATGTTTATTGACTTTGGAGGCAAGTTATTGCAGTGGACATCAAAATGTATGACATGTTTCAAAACAAAAAAAAAGTTTCCAGTGAAATATAAAACCTAAAAACACAAAGTGAGAAAGTTACATGGAATGTTAAGGAATTAAATGGATGATATTAGATGTATGTATTCTGCCTGTTTTAAGGTGATCTCATAATTCATTTTATTCTTCCTATCACTTACTGCTCATATCATCTACTGATTTTAGTGAAAATTCTTCTGAAATACGGGTAAATGTATCACAAAACTACTACTTCAACATTCTTCTTCTCTATTTTCTGTCCCGCTTCTTAGCTTTTGTTTTGTTTTTACTAACCTGTCATGGAGAACTGCATTTTTATATATGTCAGAAGACCAAAGAATTTTCCTTTTCAATGCATTTTAAATAATTTTGCAAACTGAAGACCACATTAGAATTCCTTAGTATTCACAGGGTTTAGTTTGTGATATTTTTTTTTGTTTTTACTCTGAAACCCAGAGAGGTTACAGGTGGGCTTACTAGTGTATTTATGAAATAAACAATGATTTTCTAAATGTAAGTGCTATAACTGGGGATGAAGAACAAGGGGGAATTTGCAACTATTCAATTATTTTGCCATATTTAATATTTTAAAATATTTGGAAAACATATTGTTCTACACATCATGAATATACACATATATACACCTTTTGGGTTAATGCAGATTGGACACATTTCCAATTAAATTTTGGGGTCTTGCACCTGAGGAAAACACTTTTTAGTGAAAGGAAGAGAATTTAGCCATGGGAATTTGAAAGTATTTTGTTGTGACACAGTACTAGCTTTTTTCTGAAGGAAATTTATTTCAATTTCAACATGTAATGAGAGCTTGAAAAAAAAAACCCATATTGTTAAGTGCAGCCATCCAAGTTGTTGAGTGACTACTTTCATTACCGAAATACAGAATTGTAATTGGAGTGAAGCAAAGAGTTCTTTTGACTCTTTAGGTGTGCCAGAAGACACCTACGCTGATGAGGAGAGTAGCAATTTTCTGTGTGATTATTCTGATTTATCCTTCTTCAATCCAGCTAACCTGTGAGACAGCAGAGCTGTCTCTTAGGCACCTATAAAGAAGCTCCTGCCATCTTGACCCAGATTGTACTACATCTCAAAAGCCTCTTTTTGGGATATATATCCCATATGTCTGTGTAGGAAGTGGTGGTAGTACACATACATGTGCCAGGAACTCAGGTTTAGTCAAGTGGAATATTATATAAAATATCCTTTTATAAACTTTAAGATGTCAGATACAAAATACTGCTCCAGAAAATAGTAAAGTGTGAGTACATTGTCCAAGAAGAGATGGTGTAGGGAAATTGTTACATTAAATATTGTTAATCACTTGTTATGCAATAAGTTTTCTGAATATTCTGAAAAAAATGACTACTATATTGTAGTGGTATCTTACTATTAACTACATACTATAGTGAGATACCATAAAGTATCTCACTAATTTAGCCTGCAGTTATTTAATGAGCCCAACAGCCCTCGAAAATGTCTTACAAATAGAAGTATGGAAAACTTAATATCTTAAATTGCATATAATTAATTCTTGATTTTTTTATTTATGCTCTTTATTTACAAGTATGAACATGGGCATGTACTTTTATAATTTATTTATGTCCAAATTCAGTATTTATGGAAATTATTCAATGAAATTATTTTTTTTAGAATAACTAGCTGTATGTGTGGCAAATAACCAACACACCTGTTGTAAGAGGTGGTTTGCAGTTCACACTAGGTAAGTGGTCCTTGAATTGCACAGTATTTTCTCTCTTTCTTGATCCAATGATTAAAAACTATACAATACATTGAATTATCTATCCACATCCATTTGCCAGTGAAATTGCAGCTCCTGAAAGTGACATATTTATAACATGAGCTTGTGGCAAAGATGGAAAAGAAAGTTCTGTGTAAGGTTTCTGAAGCTGAAATCTGCTTACACCTGGATACTGTTTTTTTCTTCAGAAAACACATGGTTAAGATCAAGAGTAATAAGGTACTTTGTGTTTTGGAGATGGATAAAGATACGGGAAAAAAGATACATATTTCGTGGAAAAGGGTAAAGATAAACCAAAATAGGATATGAGGTAGGATTTAAACTTTGGACTTCAAGAATGGAAAACAAGTTGTTCAGCATATATTTCAGTATTTTGATATTTCATTATAAAGGTTGACTATGACATAAGCAATATTGTTTTAGAAAAAATTTCTTAAATTTCGTAAGATATTTGTTCATTCTGGTTAGAGAAGTAAACATACAGATTTTTCTTTTAATGTGGACTGCTTTTTGGTCAGCTGAAGAAAGATGATCTCCTTGTTGTTCTTTCTGAATAAATACAGCTGTACAGATGTCTTTGATCTGCATGATGAAACAGGATTATCTGAAATGTGGTGTCTCATTTGGATACCATGGCATGCATTTGTGAAATATCATTTGGACCAACCCCACAGTCCTGTCTGTCAACAACAACAGTCACTTCCCTGGTTCTTTTGCTGTATGGCATAAATGTACCTATGAGACTTTGAGGGCAGATCAACAAAAAATTTGCTAGATGGTTTTCTTTGGTTTTCTGTTAAATATTTAGGTATTTTTCTTATAATCAGTGTTCTAAAAAAACAGTTTTATAAAAGTTACACCTTCAAGAAGTGAACAGTCAGTAGTGAACATTAGCATTCTACACAGCTTGTCATGACAGAAATGTTTATTTATCAAAATAAGTAGCTTTGGATTGCAAATCCAAAGAAGTCATACAGCAGGTATCTTTTTCCTATATGATATATTTTATCTGGTTTATATGCAGAAAAGATTAGCATATAAAGCTAATCCTTTTGCATTATAGGCATGGAATGTAATTCAGTTTGATTTATTAAATCTCACTATTTTTTCCTTTATATTCAGATCTTTCATTACTGCATCACATCATGCATATCTTCCAGACTTTTATCAGAATGCAGGATTATCATAGAGACATGAAATTTATAACAATGACATTTTACTTAATTTGAATGTGTTTACTTTATAAACTAATTTTCTTTAATTTTTCATAGAACATATTCAAATTATGATAAATGTAATAAAATGATCAGTTTACTTATTTAAATTGCTGTTTCTGTTTCTCCTACACCAAGATAGACTCTCTCAAAAAAAAAAAAGTATGAATCTAAACATAGCTGTAAGCTAATTAAAAAAATAGTTAAGAAAAAACCAACACTTTGTATTTCAGAACAACTTTTAACTCCATCGAGAATTACCAAGAGATGTAGTCACTATTAGTTCATATTACAATGCTCACAATAGTTTTGACAATGATGCTTCTTTTAAAATAACTTATAACAAGAAGCTGAGGTAAAGCAGAAGGACCTTATGAAACGAGAGGTGGTTGCCTCAGTAGTAAATTTGTAGGAGTAAATTTCAATACTTTCAATAACTTCAGAAAAATACATTTTGTGTCAAAAATTCTTATTCTGCCTAAGAACAATTTAGCAATAACAGAGTTGAAATCAGTGGCATGTGTTATATATAATAGTTATATATATATGTGTTATGTGTTATATATAATAGTAACTGCCGAGAAAATTATTTACAGTTCTCTCAAAAGAAGTAAAAGAAGTTCTCTGAAAGAGAACCTTTTTGACAACTAAAGGTACTTTTTAGACCTGAATCAAACAAACTGCAAAGGAGAGCAGTGGGCAGGACGTGCACCTGCAGCATCACCCAAACAACGACCGCAACGGGAAAGGAAAACCCACCTCATTTTAAACCTCAGGCAAATCTGTCCTCTTGGCCAACACTGTCATTCAAAGCTCAATCCATGTGTGCCCCAGCCCGTTCCAGCCTCCTCTCTGAAAGAGAACTTCTTTTTGGAGAACTTCTCTTTGGAAGAGAAAAAAAAGTTCTCTGGAAGGTTTGGTAGATTTCAAGTTATACAACTATGAAGCTTTGCTTTGCTCAGTATTGTGTTCAATTTTCATACTTTCTAGCACTGATTTCATGTTTTCTTGTGTTAATATCTCTGTCATTCATGTAGTTAAAAGCCACCATAAAAAGTATTTTTTAGAGCTTCTATTCTTAAAAGATACAAAGTGAGGCCAACAATTGCAAAGTCAAGGGCAAGATACAATCTTTAAAAAAAAAATAAGACCTTCTAAGCTAATCCTGTGATTTTAAGACAGAACAATTAATCAAGTCTGACAATGCTGTTTTTCTTTTGTAATTAGCTGTACACATCTATGTAAATCTGTGGAACATTGTAGAGAGAATACCCTACCCAGAGAGAATGACACGAGGTAAAGGCTGTAACTCAGCATCTTGTCTGGAGCTATCAAAATGTCAAGCTACCTTTCAGTTTATTTCTCCAGCTGAAATGCTGAAACAGAGTAGAATCCTTGTTCCACAGGTAAGGTGAACAGAAAAAGACTTGGAAAACCCACTCAAGATAAAAAATTTTCCTAAATGACAGGAATAAGCTAAAAAAACACCTTTGGATTTATTGCAGCTTGCAGCCATTGATAGAGACCATAGCTCACTGTTCTTGGAAGCTGGTCACATCTGTTACTTCTGTACCCCCTCTACTTGGCATCCTTGTACAAAACATGATGGAAAGCTTTGCTTCAGAAGAAGGAGAGTTAACTTGTAGGAAATGGCAGGCTGAAGTGTTGATATATGTCTTGAAAATACAGCCATTTTGGTATTCTCTTGCCTTTTTTTTATGCTTTAAGAGGGCAGTTTTGGTTTCCAAGTACATAATCGTGCAATTAATGTGAGGTCCTCACTGAAATTTGTGAGAGCTAACGGAAGACAGCTGAAGAATCAATTGAATTCTGAATATGTAGTAATTTACAATTTTATAATTATAAATTACTGTTTATAATATAACACATTTTTAATTATAAAATTGACTTCTGTGGTTTTCAGTATATAGAGCCTTTTTTAATTGCTTAACTAAAGGTTTAAGCAAAGCACCAGCATCTGTATTCAGATTCTCTTTTTCTTTTTTTTAAGATTACAAAATACAGATATTTGAAGTATATATGTTATTAGTTACCTCATTATGAATTACATATACAACTAATGAAATTGTATATTGCACAAAAACTGAGAAATGTGTAAAGAACATAAGCATCTGAAACATCTGATTATTGCGGTGTGCTCTAAATCTCATATGGCAAAGATGATTCCTTTTAAAAATCAAATTAAATGCTTTAAGTAGTAATTTTTTTTTTTATTCTGGAAGTGTTGGAGTGCTTAGGAGAGAAAACAAAATGGAAGTTACCCAGTATTGTGATGGAAATGCTGACTCTGCCAGTACAGGAATGTCAGAGTATTTCATTTTGACATTTCTTGCTGGACATACTTAACACCACTAAGGATAAAATTACTTTTTAATTTACAACTTATCTCTCTGCACTTTTTGTAGTGGTCAGAGTTCCCTATTATAATTTCTCCCCAAGGCTATATCTTAAAGTTTCACTTCAGCTGCCATTTTAAATTAACTTTTAAGAGTGTGCAGAGAGGAAAACCTCTCTATTCCTCAGTGACTCTCAAAAAACATAAGTTCCAGCAGGATTATGAGTTAGAGAGAACCTTGAACTGTTTTTCTTAAGACCCTGGTGCTTACTTAGTCAGTGTACTGTTCAACTCTGTTTATATTTTGTTCAGAGTCATTAAAATCCCAGACACACGTGCTTCTATGTATTTCCAAGCATGGAGGATTGTGAGGGCATAAAGAAAAGAAGAATGAAAAAGAAAGGTATATTGTGTGAATTGCTACTTGATGCCAGTGCACATGAACTGCTGCTCACCTGGCATCTGACTGTCCTTTTCTGTTTGCTGTTCTAGCTTTGCCATCATGTAGCCAGTGAAAAAGCACAGGTTTGAAGAGTAAAAAATGAGTATCTTAATCATTGTTCCCCTGCTACCAAAATATCTCTGATTTGACTCTTTGTCTATTGACTTTCCAGTCTAGTGATTGTGTTTCAGTGTCAGCATTAAATATTTAATTGCTATTGTTTTAACATGCAGCAGATACAATGTAGGTGAAAAATAAGCACAGGTTAAAAAAGCAAGGCAAAGAGTGGTACAGTAGAAATGCAGGCAAGAGCAGAAATGGTAGAAAAGAGAAGAAAAATTCAGTGCAATTTAAAATTTGGTAAAATACATAATGACTGATAAAATTAATTCCAGTTACATAAAATCTATGCTCTTTTTATTCGATTTTTGGGGGTTTTTTTGGTCAGTCATTATCTGTCATCTTACAGTTTCTGTTCTCTTTCAAGGGGATAGTTCTCCACAAATTTGCATGAATGCTAGGATGGCCTGCAGGAATGGACCTAGAATGCAAGCTGGAAGTCTTTTTATGTGGACTGATATGAACACACATATGCAAACCCTATTGTTGATGTCTCAGCCTGTTTGGCTCTTATTTGCACACCTTGCACAATACTGAGAACCTGCAACAAAGAGATAGGGAAATGAACTGGTAGTTTTTTGTTCTTGGTATCCAGAACTTGTGAAAGATGTGTCTTTTTAAACCAATGTTTTCTATTCAAGGGATTTTGTTTTTCTCTAATTGTCTGCAGTGTATCTGTTCCTCTGTGTTATTTTCAGTGTCTTTTGCATTGATTTGGGTTGGGTTTGGTTTTGTTTGGGGTATTTTAACTCTCCAGAAGTATTGTTACCATCTCACAGCTAGAAAGTAATCTTCTTATCCCCAAGAGGATCAGTAGGCTAGAATAGCCTGGACATAAGTTACTGCTGCCCTAGTTAGCATAAAACTGGAATTTTCTTGCAAGACTTGTTTTGTGGCTATTTTTCTGTGTCTAGTCATGAGTTCTCCTAGTTTCTTTGGCCCAGTTTCTATTTGACAGTGATGTGTTTCTTGCTTTACTGATTCCTCTGCAGAGAGGAAGACTCAAGGACTTTTTCAGTCCTTGGGAGCAGAAAATTCTCTTATCATTATTATTCCAAGTGTAATGTCAGTAAGGCTGATTGGATCCTACAGATAGCAGGTTTGTGCTCTATGATAGAGAGCACAAATATATATACATATAAAAAAGATGAAGAGCTAAAATTCAGTCTATGTTAGGGAAAAAAATACTTCACTTATTTTCATTTGCTGACCCTTTTTTAAATTCACAAACTCTCTTGAACTGAACTGGCAACTGACAAGTTATTGCCAGATAAGTATTTCAATTATTTTCTTATTCACTTAATTTTCATGTGATCACAAAAAAAACAGAGTTAGAATAGGAAAAATAATATAACTATGTCTATTCCAGTGTTTGTCATTTCAAATAACTGTGTCCTTGCCAATTTTGAAGATGAATTCTTCTTTCTACAATAAAGAGTGCAGTCCCACACCAGGTGTGTTTCCCATGCATCAAACATCACCTTAATGATAGCTGAGGTAATTTGGTATTGAATTGCTTACCTATGTGCTTTTGTCTGTGGCAGACAGTGTCTGATGTAGCAGGTCAGGACTCGTTTTCAGTGGTATGTCATCGATGTGATGCAATAAGTCTTAGTCCCAACCAGTGTTGAGGAATAGCTTCCACTACTTGAGACTAGCTGTGTATTTACGCAAACCAGGGGACAATGTAGAAATTGTCCTCCTAAGAAAGCAGTTTGCTTATTAAATGTTATCTGACAAAAAAAGTATAAACGGATTTTTTTATTTTAGGTTCTTACATGTTCTTACATGACAGTTTCTTAAATGTTTTGCAAACGTGGAATTTGGGAGACAGTAGAAAGCCATACAATTTGCATGAAACTATAATGGGATCTGTCTGAGAAAATAATTAGGCTTGGAGGAGAGGTTTTCCTTTGCAGGATGTTTCTGGAAAGGAAAGAAAAATAGAACTAATGGTTGTGTAGGGCCTCATATTACCGGTTCTTGTCTGTGATTGTCTAGAAATTGAATTAACCTCTCTCTTGTGCATATTGTTTAAAATGTAACTTAGGAAAGGCTGCACAGAGGTTAGGACTCTGAAGGTCTAATAATCCGAAATAGTAGCAGAGGTCCTCACACTGGGAGAAGGGACGATATGTGACAAGAGAGGAAAGGAGTCAAAGAGGGGAAGGAGAAATGTTAATTTTGGCAGTAGAGCTGACAAAATAGATTTGTCTCCAAGGCAAATAGTTGTAAAAGTACGCCAAAGGGGTCTACTGAGTAAACAAATGGAAGTTTGTTAGTTTTTTTCCAAAAATGATACTTTCTGTGTGCACTGTCTAGGCAACAGAAGTCAAAAAAAAAACTTGTTTGTCTTTTAATTACATATGGTTTTAATGCCACTATCACTTTTTTTTTTTCCTTCAGGAATAAAAGATCTATTGTTCATAAGCACAGAGAACTTGCCTGCAATTATGTCATTAAGGGGAATTGTGTTATGTGTAAAACTGTTAGATTTATTAACTCCACATTCTGAAATAAGTATGACATTTCACATTTTACAATCTAATATTTTCAGAAGAAGGTTTCAAAACATATTTTTATTTATGTTAATTACAACAAGTTTAGTAATTAAAAAAAAAAAAGCAATAAAGGTGAGGTGGTTTTCTAAAGAATCCTCATTGATTATTGTTTTGTAATATCTGTCATCCTGTAGTGTGGCATACTTTCCCTAAATATAGTGAGGGTCCTGTAACTCTTTGGGGTTATTTTGTTTTCTGGGGGTAAAGTTGTGTGATAGTGGAAAAAAAGTTTAATTCTGAAATATTACTGAGATGTGACTGCAAAATTTCTCTCATAAGGTAGTACAAATTAAAAGAAAAATACCAGAATTTAGTGGCAAATTTTATGTCTTTAAAAATTATTTTTAAAAATTCTATCATCTTCTACTTAAAATTGATTCTCCATAAATTTCTGAGGTTATATTTATTAATTCAAAAAAACCCACATACTACAGTAGAAAACTGGAAGTGTATGGGGGAAAGAGAATGAAAGACTGTTTTTTGAAGCTTGCTGTCAAGAATTTTTTTTTAATTTTGTTTTTATCCTCACCATAGCAAGATTTGAATATTGGGGAGGCAGGGGAAGAAGAGGGGAAGGAAGGCAGGGGGAGGACATGGAAAAGCACAGATTAGGATTATGGGATAAGAAGAGAAGAAAGAGTGGTAAATATCAGAGTGGGTGTGCAGGACTGGAGCGGGAGTAACAGGCTCGGCAAGGTTTGGCAAAATTTGTTTTCAGACATAGGGACAATTTGAAAATGGAAGGAAGGTTGTTCCCTAATTATTTTCCTTTAGATTTTCCAGTGTACCTCCTCTTGCAAAAATGCATAATAGACTCCATAATCCACTTCCGTAATCATCCACTTCTCATACTTGCTGGGCTGCCAGAGATACAGATAAGTCAGGGTGTAGTTTGTGGGAATAGGACTACCTGATATGAGGGAACCAAATAGAAAAAAGATGAAGAATTGGTACTTTCATGGCAGCAATGTATGCTGAGAGCACAGACTAGCTCTTTAGACAGCCTACACTGGAAAATGAGTACTCTTGTACTGAGAAGCCCAGAACTGGACAAAGCATTCCAGATGTGACCTCACTAGGACTGAGTAGAGGGGCAGGATCACCTCCAGCGAGTGCTGGCAATGCTCTTGCTAATGCATCCCAAGATACCATTGGCTTTCTTGGCCACAGGAGCACACTACTGCCTCATGGGCAGCTTTCTGTCTACCGGAACCCCAAGATTCTTCTCTACAGCACTGCTCTCCAGCAGATCAGCCCGCAGCCTGTACTGGTGCCTGGGATTATTCCTCCCCGGGTGCAGGACCCTTTGTTGAATTTCAGACCATTGTCTGCCCATCTCTCCAACCTGGCTAAGTCCCTCTGAAGGACTGCACAGCCCTCTGGGGTATCAGCCACTCCCAGCTTTGTGTCGATAGTGCTTAGGAGGCATCTTCCCCTTCATCCAAGTCATTGATTAATAAGTTAAACAATACTGGGCCCAACACCGACGCTTGCGATACACCCCTAGTGATAGACCTCCAACTAGACCCTGTGTCACTGATTACAAATTCAAATATCTACAAATTCTGTGTAGAGAATCAGTGAGTATGACTTAGGTAGAAGTGACAAGTTATACTGAAATGGATCAGCAAGTCAAAGCAAGCCAATACACAAAATATGCAGTAAACATGAATTCTACCAAAACCAGGATAGAGAATAATTTTAACTGTAGGTGTGTACAATTTTCTTAGCAACCAGAAATGTCTCACTACCTTTTAAATAAAGTTTATTTCAACAAGGTATTTCTTTGTGAATGTCTTTAAACACTTCAAAGCACCACGTGCTGATTTCAGTAGCAATTTAGATTTTTGCAGCAGAGTGTAATGTCTGCTTGTGTGCGATGAGCCTGAACCAGTCCTTTATATTCTTTTATTCTTTGTCTTTCTAAATGTGTGTGGGCTGCAGATGGTTCTGTGAAGGAAAGGAACTCCAGAATTCTCCTGATATTCAGATCCATTCTGAAAGTGGAGGACTCCATTCCCTAATTATAGCGGAAGCCTTTGAAGACGACACTGGTCGCTATACTTGTCTGGCTTCAAATTGCATTGGTTCAGATAGTACATCAGCTGAAATATTCATTGAAGGTAAGAGGTAAAATAATAAGATACTTGATGCATACAGGAAAAGATAACTAAGCTGAAGTTTACTTTTGGTTCTATATGTTAAGATCACATTTGCTGTGGTAGTATATTTATGGTATTCCGCTGCTTTCCTTTAACACAACACATCTTGAACATCACTTCATATTAATTCAGATATTTCAAGGACAATCAATAGATTGATTGCTATTTATTTAGGGTAGACATGAAATAAAGAATGGAAAAGAAGGAACCAAAAGAAGGAACCAAGATTTGGTATATGGTTAGTTTTAAGCAGTACTCTCTGTAAATCACTCATCAAAGATTTGACTAGTGATTCCAATAATGATTTTCATGATAGTAGTAATCCTTATCTCAGTTCTGAACTGCCTCACAGTGCAAATAAATGTGACTGCTCCAAATGAGTCTTCTTCAGTCATGTGTAAATATACTGTGATCTTTTATCTTTGGTATACTGATTTTAAGTCAGGTTAAAGTCAGTCAGAATGGTTTTGTCCTAAAATATTGTCAAAATATTTCTTGACTGCAAAATTTTTCATAATTCAGATTTTATTTTCTCTGAGAAAAATTAATGATGACCACAAGTAAATTTATTAAATAATTTTTTAGTGGAGAACTGTATTTTAGGCAAGAATGTATTAATTGAATACCAATTTTTATTTTAATTCATACATCTTTCAAGCATTTCGGTATTATGTATTGTTTTACCAGTTTTGTGATTCATTAAAATTAATTTAAATGGTCAATCAATAACATAAAAAACCATAACAAATATAACAAATCTGAATAATGCCATGGCAAATTATTAAAAAGCTTTTGATTAAAAAAAATTAAAATTTTCACATAAATTAGCTAAATCATTACACGTATGCCTTTATAGGATTTCTTTCATCATGCTTTTTATTCTTAGAACTGTACTATGCCACATTGGGATATAATAGCAAAATCCCCAAGCCTTTTCTGAATCTTACAGATTCTAGTAAGACTTTTCTTTACAGAAGTAAGCACGATTTCAGAAATACTTGGGTGTAGTACAAACATATAATGGGATGTGAAGTTATAACAACAAAAGTAATGGTAAAAAAAAGAAACAGCTAGGTAGAGAGATACTGTGAATAAGACAATTCAATTTTTGACATCTGACAGTCTTGCTATGTGGAAGTGCTATCTTGAAGTTTTGCAACATGTTACTTAGGAAGAGAGAGAATTGTACAAGTTATTAGGCCCCTCCCTTATGATCTTTAAGGAAAACAGATTGTCACACAAGCATGGCTTTATACATTAATAGTCTCAATGACACTGATGCATCACACTTTCTTTTGTGCAGCAGGCCCAGCCACACAAGACCTGGTTGTTCTCTGTTCTTAAGAAATACTTTCATGTGAACCCACTGTGATGACTTGGCATTTGGTTTTCTCTCCTTACCTTTTCTGTGCTACTTGTTGCTTGAATTTTTTTGTAGTATAAATTTTGTAAATAAATAGGGTGCTTGAGTATCTCAGTCCAGGCTTTGTTTAATTCAACTCAGTCTATGTTATACTATGCATATTGACTATGAATTGCTTATGATTTATATTACAAATACAGCTATCCATAATATGCACAAATTCTTTGAGGAATAATACGTACTGCACAAATGTCTAGAATAATTGTGTGAAGTATCTGTTATAAGGAAATATTGAGACAAAGGGAATAAATGCTTTCATGTTTTTTTCTGTAAGTGAGTTCAGTGCACTGCCAAACACATATATTATATCAAGACTTCCACTGGCAAGAAATAGCAGTACATAAATGCTATGTGTAGGTTAATATAAATAGTCTGGAATGTGGAGATCATGGGCAGTAAGTTTAGTCTGAAAATGTCTTGGTATACTGAGTTGCTCTTACTTAAGGTTGAAGATTTGTTATCTATGTATAAGCCATATGTTTGCTTAAGCTTCAAGTTTTAAAATTTAAGTAAACAAAATTATACTTTTCCAGTAGAGCAGTAGTAGTCAGCATTTTCTTTTCTTCTCTGGCCATATTTGCTTCAATATGAAGGAAGACAGCTAGGAGTCTAGGGAAAGCAATTTGCAATTAAATTGGTGTGGTTACGATTTCTGTAACAGTCTAAAGTGCATAGTTACAATTTTTATCAGATAAAAAAACCTGCGGTAGTTTATTACAGAGAGCTCTCAATTCTTGAAGGAAGTGCAAAGGTGTCAAAGTTTTTTCTTTGGAATTTGAAAATTAAATAAATCAGTAAAAAGAAAAGATATGAGATTATTGAAAACACTTTCTTTTCCAGGCGCCAGTTCTACAGATTCAGAGGGTGAAAGTTTAATTTTCAAATCAAAATCTGGAGCTATGCCACAGTAAGTGTGCGAAGTAGTACCAATGTTGTGCAAATGGTCCTAATAAGGGACACTGGAAAATCTTTGGTAGTTCAAGATCTGAATAAACATCTGGGGTACATTTGTGTGTGTCTTGTCTTTTCTGCTTCCCTCATGTGATATGAATGTGTAGCAGTTTAACTGTAGATTGTATTACTGTGCTTGTCCTGTCAGAGAAGTCTGACCTTACCCTGACGATAATTTTGTTGATAGCAACTTTTCATATTCAGAAGTACCTTGAAGTTAACCAAGTCTTCATTAGTAATCACCCAATCCAGTGCCTCCAAAGAAATATGTAGAGGACTACAATTAAAAAAATAAAATACATTTTAGGTAGTATCTTAAATCTGCACTTTTTATTGTGTGAAAGTGTAAATTAACCAAAGATTGTGTTCTACTCAAGCTTTCTCTAATGTTAATCTTTTCAGTTGATACTGACATGTTTAAATATGTAGAAAATATGAGGTGGAGTCACAAACTAACACATTCTCATTTCATATCTTATAAAGTGGTTGCTGTTCTCTATTTTTCAGAGCCCAAAAGAAAACCACCTCTGTTTCCTTAACAATAGGATCTTCTACACCAAAATCTGGAGTGACCACAGCTGTAATTCAACCTATCTCTGTGCCCAGTCAGCAGGTATTTTTAGACACAAATTTTTATATTAGTAAAAGTATTTCAAATTTTCTTCCAAAATTTGTAATTCCTGAAAAACTGTCATTTTGAGGAATTATACTGTTGAACTATAAACCTACATTACTATATTAAGAATGATGATTTAGAAAAATTAAGTATATATCCAGAGATTGGGACATGAAAGTAAATATACATATGGATTCTTATACAGTGTGTATCAACACAGCATATGACTATCAGACAGATCTGGTGATGATGAAAATTACAGAGTTTATCACTTAATAGTTCCAGTCCCAAAAGAATGTAATACAAACTAATGCCTACAATATTTTTTAGCAAAAGTTTTAAATTTTATTATTAAATTTAATACTGCTGCCATTTCTCTGGGCCCTCTGGAGAAAAATAAGTTTTACTATCTAGAAGTTACATAAAGAAAACTAGTGTTTGTTCATTTGTACTAGGTCTTTAATGCCACTGTGGCTGACTTACAGTTTTCATATAAATCTTAAAATACAGATAAAATAAAAATCTCTGTCAGCCTTTACATGGTAAATTCTTTTCCCTTCCTTAAACTAACCTTGATAAGCTTTTAGGTACCTGGATTTATTTATCCCAGCATCAGTCAAGGTGTGCTTCAGCACAGAGGATATACTTGAATGATATTAACAGGAGTCAAACTCTCAAAATACTTCTAGGCAATTGGATACAAAATTCTCATTGGAAGTATAGAAACCTTCAAAGCTTGCATTTTTATTTCAGAAATATAAGAGATGTGAATGGGTGATGTCACTCAAGTATTGTGCTAGAAAGAGAACACCATAGTAAGACTGCACATGTGGGAGTTTGCATTATTGCATAGATATATGCAGGCCATATCACTG
Source organism: Pachyramphus minor (assembly GCA_013397135.1). Classification (NCBI taxonomy): domain Eukaryota; kingdom Metazoa; phylum Chordata; class Aves; order Passeriformes; family Tyrannidae; genus Pachyramphus; species Pachyramphus minor. The sequence goes on along the minus strand of VYXB01005136.1, from coordinate 292,642 downwards.
AAACTTTTTATAGCACTGTTGCATTGCTTTGCAGGTTCAAAGCCCTACTTCATACCTGCACCATCTGGATGGACCCAAGCCTATCTATTCTGCACCTATCTTTACAAAGGTATGTTTTATCCATCATGATCTTTGTATCATGTTCCTGTAGGCCAGAAGGAAATATCAACATTATATATCCTAACGCAGGAAGATTTGATAATGACTGTTCTCCATTGACAAGTCTTTGTAAGATACAGCAAGGTAGGCACCACTTATATATCATAGTCATGAAAAAACCTCATTCACAGTAATTTATCTACAGACAACAACAAATAACACGGGCTTTTTAACTTTGTTTTAGAAGAAAAATCAATGTAGATATGTTAGATAAAAAAACAATACTTCACTGGGGTGACTTGTAAAAGGAAGGGTAAGAATCATAGAATCACTTAGGTTGAAAAATACCTTTAAGATCACCAAGTCCAACCATTAACCCAACACTGCCAAGCCCACCACTGAACCATCTCACTAAGTGTCACATTTACAGTCTTTTAAATACCTCCAGGGGCAGCTACTCAACTGCTTCCCTGGGCAGCTGCTCCAGTGCTTGGCAACATTTTCTGTGAAATTTTTTTTCCCAATATCTAATCTAAACCTCCTCTGGCACAGCTTCAATTGCGATTGTTGTATTTCAGGAGCTACAAAACTCCACGGCAACTGAGGGACAAGTTGTGGTATTGGAATGCAGAGTCAGAGGACTCCCTCCCATTCATGTTAAGTGGTTTCGACAGGGTGTTGAAATTCAAGATTCTCCAGACTTCAGAATTCTCCAAAAAAGTAAGGCAATGTCTTTTTTTAACTTCAGCAAGCAACTGAGCACCACACAGATACTCATTCACTCTCCCCTGGTGTCTTGGGGAAGTGAGTTGGAAAAGTAAAAGTGGGAAAATGCAGAGGTTGAGATAAAGACAGTTTAATGGGGAAAACAAAAGCTGCACAAGTAAAGCAAAACAAGGAATCTCCTCACCCCTTCCCACAGGCAGGCAGGTGTTCAGCCATCATCAGAAGAGAAAGGTTCCGTCATGTATAACAGTTACTTGGGAAGACAAATGCCCTAACTATGAATGTTCCCCCTTCCTCCTTCTTCACCCAGCTCTATATGCTGAACATGATGCCGTATGCTATGGAATATACCTTTCATCAGTGCAGGTCTTTGTCCTGGCTGTGTCCCCTCCAAACTTCTTGTTCATCCCCAGCTTCCTCACTACTGGGGAGGTAAAAGTAGCAGAAAAGGCCTTCACAACAAAAAGGTATTTCCATTGCAATCTTCACCATTGGTCCCACTGGACCAGGCCGCTGGGCTTAACATTGCGATTAACTCCTCCCCTTATTCCTAGCCTGGCTAGCAACAAGGGGTTCTGACTGTTTTCACACCTGGGCACTCAATTCCAGGTGTACTGGACACCCCTCCAAGTGAAAGCAACTTGGCCTGCGCTCAATCCCTGCCAAAGGGATTGAGAAAAACACATCAGTGATACCAATTTTGGCATACCACTTGTCTGCCTTTGACTCCAGTTCAAACTGAAGTTCTAGCACATCTGGCATGGCTGAACTCAGCCAAAATCAGCACAGGCAATATCAGAAGTGGCTATCTTTGATACAAGGTGGAGAAAGATCATTAGTCTTTCAGGATTTGGTTTTGGATAGAGTCCTTCCTTTTTCCCATTTCAGTGCTAATGACTAGAGGTAATAATTGAACTATTGTATTGACAGACAATTTAAATCTTCTTGATTTCATAACATATCTGCACAGTTATCTACTCATTTACAGTGTTTTGGTATAATATGTTCAGTATACAATGTTTATTGATGTAAACTATAATACCATTTTTCTTGTTTGTTTCCCCTCCCTATGATGTGATATACAGAGCCACGATCTGCAACTGAACCTGGTAAGAATCATATGAAAAAATAATCTCTTTATTCACTAGCTCTTTGAGTTTGTACTGAAGCCATAAATAGAAAAGTGTTTTTGCTGAACATTGGTAAAATGAAACCCCCTTGAAGACAATGCTACTTTATCACACCTTCCACAGTGTACTCTGTCCTTTACATCAGTTCCTTTATTAGTTAAACAGTAAAATCCATTTAGACCAGGGAGAGTCTCACAGCTTAAATTTTGAAGCAAACTTCTTTCTCAGCAAACAAGTTTGTATGTACTGAGGAAAAAGAACAAGTCCCACAAAATTCCATTACCCAAATTATAAGAATTTCATGATAGATGTGAAGTGTTGTAAATGCAAGTAAAATCTGATCCTAAAAAAAGAAACACCTCAACATTGAATTTTTCTAGCCTATTCGCATGATAAAAGATTTCAGCAAGTAAAAATTATTCTTCGAGATATAGGTGTTCTCTGCTTCATTTTCCCATTATACATCGCTATACATTGTGGTAATTTCTTGAATAGTAAGTGGATGCTAAAGGACTGACAATGTTTTTTTCTTTCATGTTTCAAAGTCAAACAACATGTAGAAGAGAAGACAGTGATATGGCCTGAACCTCCTTGCTTTAAGAGGGTGGCAAGTTGTGCTTGACTACTCTTGAATTTGGAGAATGTTTTAACTATAAAATTGAAAAAAACAGAAAAAATTTCTATCTAGGGTCTGGGTATTTCCAAAGAGTGTCTCTGAACTGAAGGACCTTAGCAACAGGGAGATGTTTTAAACTCTGAAGAGTGGTATTGGCAGGCAGGACAGACTTAGCAGCTGAATGATGTAGCTGTGACTACGAGTATAATAAAGTAGCACTGTGACTATGAGTATATAGACTAGGAAAAAACAGTGAAGAATTAAATACAGGAAAAATGCAGCTTTCCTTTAGTTTTCATGAAAATGAGGTGAGGGAGAGAGGGGAAAAGCTTCTTTTCTTTGTCAGTTATTCACTCATTTTCGTACTCCTTCACAAAATTGTTATATACTTATTTTACTTCTTGTCCATTAGTACATATACAGTACACACACGCATGCTCTATCCTAACTGTTAACACTATTAGTCATGGTGTGCAACATCATCACCTCAAGTAATACCCGATGCCCTGAGTTCATGTGACTGACTGATTTGATTTATGGAGGATTGAAATGGGAGCCATGTGAAGGAAAGCAGAGTGTTGGAAAACACTAGTATATCTAGCTCACTCTTACTAGGAGTTTCTTTTCTACAAAATCACTTGAACTGCATTCACTTCATCCTTTACCTTGATAGATAGTATCTAAATGGGCGGAAAATTTCTAAGTATAAATTTACTAGCAGAGCTTAGGGTTTTTCTCTTTAATATCCAATTTAAAACTGTTCTGTCAAAACTCACAATCATGAGTACTGTTTACTTAGTTTTTTAGGGTAGGAATGCAGTGTTATCTAGTAGAAAGCAGAAGCACTGTTTTTCTAGAAACAAAGGTTCAAATTCCTTTGTGTGAATAGTTAAGTACAAAGGGAACCATATATTATGCTTCTTGCTAGATGATTTTTTTTCATGTACAACTAAATAATTTTCATATTGTTAGTTGCAAGGTTTGTATAGCCTATATGACAGATATTGCTGTGGAAGAAGTAAAAATATTCATGTTAATTCAAAAACTATCAACTTCCTTTCATAACTACTACTTGCAATGGGAAATAGAAGGTGAGATTCTGAATCCCAGAACATCATCACTTTGTCAGCCCTCTCACCTACCTGCACTACCAAGTTCATAGTGCTGAATATTCTCCTCATTTCTGGTTAGCTTGCAGACCCTGGGAGAAGATACTTGAAGCCTTTTAAAGTGTACTAGGGAATGGATTCTTACATGAAAGGTACATTTATTGAGTTTTCCCAAATACAGAAAAGTTATTTAATATCAAACTATCTCATACTATTGTTAAAGTAGGTGTCATGGCAAGAACAGGAAAACACCTCAAAACACTATTGTGGTATCTGTATTGTTGCAGTTTAATAGACATAACAGTAGTGAATGCCTGACAGCAGTCTGGCTGGATTTTTTATTTTTGCTGGATTTTTTATTTTTCGTGCACCTTCCTGCTACTCAAAATGTATGAAAGAGTTTCAATTTGATTTTTTGTTCTCCCTGGATGCATTGAGCTAAGTACTATCCCTTGAGATGTATGCACTTATCTACTAAGCCCTATTGAATAAGGTGCAGTGTCTTACTACCAAAATTAGTGACAGTACACTTATCGGCTTATTTGTGTACAAATTGACACTGTGCATGCAAAGGGAATGTAAATAGAGTTTGGTCAAAATGTAAATATTTCCTTTTGGCATAAATATCAGCAATGTTTTGTATATTAGTAGTAATAGTGGTAAGCAGTAACACTGGTTTTTAAGATGTCATGAAGAATCTCAACATTTCTACAACAGGAAGCTGGGTGTGGGTATCAGAAACATAATAGGTACAGCACTGGTTTGTGATGTAATTCATACTCTCAGAAGCCAGACTAAACAATGCATGCAGAGGAAATTGTTCATAGGCAAACACATAACTGCAGATGGTGAATACATGTGCAAGATTGTTAGGGAAAAGTGTATATGCTAGTATTCAAAATTTTGAAAGACAGACATTTTGCTAAAAATTTTTCCAACACATCCATGTACAGCATACACCGAATTTTACATAAATTGTAACAACTTGTAGTGTAACTTTCACTGTGGGTTGTCAACCAAAGTCCAACCATCAATGAACACTTTATAGCACTCAATAACATCGGTTATCCTTTGATAGGTGAGTACTAATGTTTTAAAAGAAAAACATTCCATGAACTCGTACAGGTAAGAAATTAAGAAGTGGGGTTTTTTGGCTACCTTTTTTTTTTGTACATTCTATCTACTCTAATGTGTTTTGCACTCCTTTTTCTGTCTAGACAGAAATCAGTTTACCTCACAAATCTCTCCAGACTGCTTTGTGAATTAATACCTAGTCAGATTACTCAAAGCCAACATCACAGTTTGTCAAAGTACCTGCTCTGTACTTCTTTCTTGGACATTTTGACTTTATACTGACTGAATCCTTCAAAGAACAGGCTGCCTGAGAATTAAAAATCCCATGGAATAACTTGCCAGCTGTTGATATTTTGACCATTACTCAGCTGTCTGGAAACAGCCACAAACTGTATTGAATTACATTAGAACGATTGTCTAATGACATGTAAGAAGAAAACTATATGAAGTAATTTTGCTTAAATTGCCAGGGAATTGCCACATATACATGCTTTTTTTCCTTAAGCAGAATGCTGTGTATGTTCACAAAAAAAAATAATATTTTTGGTAGCTGATGAAATTCAAAACACAGCAACTTTGGTAGGTCAACATGCATTTGCATCCTTGCATTTTTTAGTGAGAACAAAAGAATTATGACTAAGAGTCTGTCTCCTTCTTTCACTGCTGAGCAGCAAAGGGCTTGGAGGGAATAATCTCCAATAAGCCATATCTCAAGATAAGAGAAAAACTGGTAACAGGCTAAAATTGTCCTTTGTTAAATGTGTTTTTTGATCAACTTATATGCTATTGTTTGTCAATTACATTTTCAATTGTACTCTGCACTCCCAAGATACCTCTAGAATTCTAGTCCTGTCAGTGACCTCATCTTAAGGCTGACTGCTACAACTGTCCTTCCTTGTTAATGCTTCCAAATTCAAAGCAAGCATCTGATCCTTTTGTACTATGTGTATTTTTGTACTATTTAAAAAAATTAATTGTTATGCTTCTCCAATTGTAAACACTTAAAGCTTATTGGAGTGCATTAATCATCAGAGTTATGTTGCTGAATACTTTGATTTCAGCTTTGATGCATACACCTGACTAGCTGGCTTAGGCACCTACAGCATCATAACTGCCTTAGTGTAAGCTTTAACATAAACTTTTCCTTGACACTGATAAATGACTTAATTTCTCCTCAAACCTGAACTCAGCTTTAGGGGCTAAAGTCTGTGTTGACATAACAGTATTCCTATTTATTGTAGCCGAACTGGCTAGATAGCTGACATCATGGTTATTGATTACATATATTGTAACCTAGGCTCTATACCCTAAAACTGCATTTTATTGCTCACAATCACATGTACTGTTGCTCCGTTTTCTTCTCAGTATTTGCCAAGTGCTGTTTAAGATATCTTCAAACATAGGCAGTATTGTGCTTCTTCTAAAAACTTTATTCTTCATTCCTGGAGTGACATAAAGCCTATTAAATAAGCCAGAACTGCTGCATGAGTGGGTAAAGGTGTATGCAATAGTGATCATCAGAAACAGGTACATTGAATAAATTTTTTCAAAATTTTATTGCAAGTTAAGGCATCTACAGATCTGCTCTACTACTATTTATAGTATATATACTTGCATATTCAGTTCTTCTCTATTTTCATTTCCCCATTCTCTTTATATAAAAGATGCACAGATACCTAGATGAGGAGTTTTGCTTTGCCTTTAAGCTGGACCTAAGGGTTTGGGGAATACGAGGGAGAATGAGAGACAAGTTGTCTGCAAGTTGGCAGAGCTGTATTTTGTTGGCTTTTTACCAGGAAACAACCACTGTGACTACCCACTGTCTCTGTGTATCAGAAAATTTATGGCTTTTAACCTACATCTATGAAAATAGCTCTGTTCATTGTATAATAATGAACAACTACTAACAAAAGACCGTACTTATTTCCCCACACTGTATGTGCGTTACAGTAAAGGAAGCTAATGGTCACATTTGGAGATGAAGTTGCAGATATAAGAACTACTCTACCTTTAATGTAATACAAAGAAACATTCTGAAGTAAACACATTACCAATGATGAAATTTGTTAAAATGCAACAGTTTTCTCTCTTACCAAAGTTTATTCTTCCTAATGGGCTCGTGAACCATAAAGGGAAAGAATTGTTCTGTAAAATGTAATCTTTCTTTCTAAATAACTGACAGAACAGTCAAGTACTTGCATGCCTAAGCATTTTACATGTTTCAGTGAACAAAATGCTTTTGTATTCATTTAGTCAAGTGTTAAATATGTTTTAAGGCCCCAAGAACAGCATTTCAGAGCTGCTTTCTGGAACACATTTCTGTGATGAAATTATTTGTCAGCTGATGATTGCCAGGAAGTAGAACAGACATTATTTACTTCAAATCTTCAGATTCTACTTAGCACAGTAACAGAAAGAAAAGTAATTACATAAGTCAGAATGTAAAGCTAGAAAAATAGTCAGAGCACTATGCACCCAGAGTGTGTTAAGAAAATCTTTAAAGAACTTTTCTTTTGCCAAATTAATATTTTATTTCTATGGTTTCCATAGTAGTAAGCCTTTTAGCAATGACCTGGAGGTCCTTGGATCTTGGTTTGGAGGAGGAAAATTGATAAAGAAGATGGCAATATGTTGTTCACACATGCTTTTTGCCCAAGCTGCCTTTTGATTTGTTCTTATGTTCTTTATGTTTTCAGTTTAGACAGACTTCTCCTGATTGATCACAAATCTGTTGCAGTGTACTCATCTGGCTGGAAAGACTGGATTTTAAACTCTGATGATTTCCATCATTAATTTACTTTCAATTTTTTTTTACAAAGATAGCTGAAGTTTACCATATATAATTTTAAAATATACCTGCTCAAAAAAACCGCATCACTGTAGAATCCATTAGAATTCTTTTATCACTGAAGAGTGCAGATTAGCTCTTCTCCTGTGATCATTTTACATATTTAAAAAACTGGAAGAACATTATGCATTAATTAGCTCTGCTGTTTGGAAAATAGGAATTCTGCTGGTATGTTTCATAGTGCCTTTGCCCTCATTCAAAGAGGCAGTTCTCAGCCTGGTGGGGTGATCTTCTTCTGCAGTCCTGAAGTACCCAGCTTTCAGAATTCTGCTGTTAAACGAACAGGAAACTAGAATGCTGTGTGTATCAGATTGCATCCCCAGAGTCAGTTCAGCCCAGGAGCAAACACGTGTGGTTAACAATACAGCTTCAACAGCTTATGACACACCAAGACTAAAAAAAGCTGATCTCAGTAGTTCACAAACTAGCTTGTGTTACCCATTACTTTCCTGATAAGACCTTTCATGAGTCATTAATCTTCATCTGGGCCAGATAAGATCCAACGTGCTACAATATTACCAGACATGCCTCTTGTAGCTACACAGAAGAGACTGGTCTGCTTTGCCAAAAAAAAGGCATGTTCTGAAAAAACAACTCTGTGCCAAATATTTAGTCAGTCATTCATTTTTAGTCCATTTCCAGTACAGGAAGTTTTTTTATATGCTGTTATTTATAATTGGAAAAATTTCATTACTTTTTTTAAACTGTCTGAATGAGACAGTTGTTCATCATTACACACACACACATACACACACACAAAAGCACTATTTGAAAATGTTTTCCTTATTTGAACTGTAAGAAGTAAGTTGACCTTACTGAACCTCCTCTACAGAACAATTTATTTGGAAGTTATTAGATTCTAAAATATTTTTCCTTACTTTACAGTTTGTTTTTATTAACTGATTTTATGATAATATGTGGGATTGTGCATGTAAATGTTCAAATTACAAAATGCCTTTTTCTTTTTTTTTTTAAATTAAACTGAATGCTATAAAACCTCCCTGCTTTGGTGTTGAAACTAGAAAATCAGCATGAGCAAAAGAAACGCCTAATTAATTAAGGAAACACTTAATGTGGCATTGTCCAGGTATAAAATTCTCTTGGTATGTTGTGTTAATAGTAGGATTACTTAGATTAGTTATACTGTAAAATTTTTTAAAAATTAGAGTACCATTACAAGTAGAGATAAAATAAAGTGACTTCTTTGAAGACGATGGAAAAAATATGCTTATATAATTGTGTCCTTTATAAATGGATGGAATTCATTTAGAAAAAATTACCGTGAGACCCAACCTAATATCCTTCACACAACTTTTCTGACAGAGGCCCTGGTGTAATCAAAGCATATACTATGGCTTATCAAAGGAGAAATAACAGATTTCAGACAGCCACAGAATGTGTCTGTGTCACAGCATTCTGAAGAGTTTCTAAGGATGCTGTTTTGTACTGTGTTTTCAATTTATCCATTCTCACTTCTGTGCAGATAGAGATAGAAATTATTTTCCCAAACTCTGAATAAGAGGAATATTTATGCATGTGGAGTTTTTAATTCTGGTTAGTCTATACAGAAGAATTAATTGGATGTGTTGATAAAATACTTTCTGGTTTTACTGAGACTGGAATTTGATCTGAAAAGTTGTATTAAACACAGAAAAAAATTAAGAGAAAGAAAGAATTGTGTGAGATTTGTACTGGTGGTGTTATTTAGAGACGCAAAAAGAACTCGCAAGGATTACTTCTTTATGGAATCCACTACATTGATTTGTATTAATTAGTACTATCATGCGTAAAAACGAAGATATTAAGTGTGTAAAATTACTGCACAAACTCGTGACTGCAAAATTACTATTCAGGACAGTTTTTAAAACTTAGCTTGATTAATTTACTTGTTTCAGACACAAAGTGATTTTCCTTAGAGCCATTTATGGAAGCTCTCCTGCAGTTCTCCCAGCATTTCTTTGTAAAATGACCACTTTCTGGTGTCCTTTTAACATACAATGAAAACACATTACATGGTATTTTAAATAGTTTATGATTCACTTTATTCTTCTCTTTATTTCCAGAAGAGATATGTACCCTTGTAATAGCAGAAACTTTTCCTGAAGATTCAGGAATTTTCACATGCACAGCAACAAATGAACATGGTTCTGTAACAAGCAGTGCACAACTAATTGTCTGCTCAGGTATGTGATGAAGGGAAAGAGGAATTTTTAATCATAACTCTTACATAATTGATTTAGTTATGAAATTATCAATCTGCTTTCCTTGTGGAAAATTACTGCTGTAAGGGGGATTTGTCAACCATGGAGCATTCCTATAAAGCAAGCTGAACCTTTCTATTGGCTCATTTCCCGGTTTAATATTTTTGTCAATGTGAAATACATTTTTAGAGTCTGCCACAAGCCTGGTATATTTTTGAGCATTAGGGTTCTGAGACTAGATGGCAGCAGAGGCAAAATGAAAGCAGATGAAATTATGCTACCAAAGGTGGCATATGCCTTTTGTAAAATGAAACACTGTGACATGGCACGTTTGGTTTTTTTATAAGCTTCCATACGTATTGTTCTGGGATGCACTAACCCAGCTGCCATTGCAAACTTCCATGTATAAATACATTCTTCAGCATTTTTACATTATTTGTTCTTAAATGGTCCTGAAACTCCATGAAGAGGAAGTGCTGTTTCAGCTGTTGCTGTCTCTACTTGCCAATCCCATTTAGTGGCTGGATTCCTGAAATAGATTTACAGAGATCCATAAGATACCTAGTTGTGCTTTTTGCATGGGGTAAACTCAGAAAATGAATAGCCAGTCATGTATCTAATTCAGCATAAATTATCAATAGGAGGACTAGAAAAATATCTACACAAAACCAAAGCTATTTCACCTCTTAAAAACTGCAAATACAGGACATATGTACTATGTACTTTGTCTATGATTTGTTGAAAAGACTTTCTTTTTGGTTTCTTTTAGCCAACTTGGAAAGTTCTACTCATGAATCACTGATAAGAGATGATGATTTCCATCACTTCCCATCACTTCCTCAAGTTGAAATTAGCTGTCTTGAGCTTCCTCCTAAGAAACATACAGAGACCCACCAAGCAAACAGCACTGAGTTAAAATCTAGTGTGACAGACCTTCAACAACAGCTCAATTCGTCTGAGGAAAAAACAAATGGGATCCATCCTATTCATGGAGTAAATGGAGTGATTAACAGCAAGCCAAATGGTGATAAATCCATCCCACCTCCAGCTGTCTTGCTTTCACCCACAAAGGAGCCACCACCTGTGCTTGCCAAACCAAAGCTGTGAGTATTTTTGTTTGGTTTTTTTTGTTTCCTATAAACTTGATATTTGTTGACAGCAAATTTTTGTCTGAAGCAATTTAGTGTTAGACAAATGGACAATGACTGTGCCTGTCCTTTGAACAATCTTCTTGCTGCTGTGATTTATGTTCCAAAGAGCTGAATACAAGAGAGAATTGTGTTCTTTACATAGTGGTACCTCAAAGGGAAGTACTTTATTTATACCAAAGTCTTTAGAGAGGTTTAAATTAAAGTCACAAAAAGAAAAATAGTGGTAGTGGCTGTTGCTCTATGCCTTTTTTCCCTAGTCACTGTACCTATGATTTTTGAATGTTATTTCTGTTTCAATATTGGTTAACAATTTTTATTCTGAATGTTCTTGGGTTTGTGTAGTCAGTGGATATTCAGGTGTGTAATGTTTTTATTATTTATTATATTATGTTTATATATAACCTGTGTTTCATTCTGTTGTCAGCCAGATTACAATTGCTTTCTTAAAACTAAAAATTTTGAAAGGCACAGCTCTAGAAAAAGAGAGCAAAATAAGTGGAAAAAGAGTAACATTTTTACCTTTATGTTAGTGATGATACCTCACTTATGCATGAGCGATCTTATGCTGAATGTTAATTTATAGCTTGATTTTAGCATTGTGCAGACTCCTCTCTCTATTTCCATCTCAATAATTTTTGGAATGTGATGAAGAAACTAAAATGTTACTTTATTTCATTTGTATCAATAGTCAGAAGGGACTATTAATTATAAAAATATATTTAAGAGGAAACATGAAACATGGTTTTCAAACTTAATGAGGTAATTTGCTTTATTAAATGCTTTCACAAGATAACTTGGAGATATAAAAATGCTGTTCTTTTAGCACTCATGCTGAATTTAAACATGCAAAAACACATGCTTGAGGCAGCAAGACAAAGTATTCACTTTCTACTCTCATCACTTTTTCTTTCTGTTGCTCTTTGTCATTCTAAGTAGTCTCTGACAACTGTAGAAGAAAAGGAGTAGTGGAAGAACTGGAAAGACAGTGATGAAATAACAGTATATATGGCGGTGGTTGCATGTACATGAGGGAGGTTGCTGAGAATGACAATTTGCAGATGATATGTGATACAGAATAAGCTGGGTACCCAGCATATCTGTTGCAAGACCCACTTGTAAAGAAATTGCTGCTCCAGCAGAGCAGTAAAAAGCAAATGTCACCCCTGAGCTTCCTTTCCAAGAAGTGAGAGTTACCTGAGATAAAGGAAAGAAGGTGGTGTAAAAGACTTGCCATTGTATAATGTTCACTGTTATGCGTGCAAAATTTGTTTTGTTTTTAAACACAGAGTCAACACAATAACGGAAGTGAACGTTGTACAGAGTGATGTGAGAGGGATGCTCTTATGAAAATCCTTTCAGTCACTGATTGTCCAAACTGATGACCTTGGAATCCCTAGTATAATTGCACTTGAGTCCTCCTATATTTTGCCATTAACAACACTTGATGCACAAGAGGCTGCTCTTGATTGCAGTCAAGATACATGTTTTGCTTGGCGAAAACCAGTGCAACTCTATGCTGCTGTCAGAAATTGAAATCTTGCCTTCCCCTCAGCCAAATATTTGCTCCCAAGCACAGTGATAGCATAATGAAAGGAAAGGGTGCCAACAAGAGGAGAAAAAGAAATTTCTAACTACAGAGACTTGAAATGAGCTTCTGGCATTTGGAAAACTGCATCTCTAATCAAAGCGAACTTTAATTTTAATGACATTAAAATCAACGGAGTGTAAAGTAGCTATCTCAACCATGAGAATGATCCTTCTTGAAAAGAACTAATCTATGGAATTTCATCTGTCCATAGAGTATTAGATGATAGAACCAGTATATACTAGCAATGACATAGCAAACACAGTTATTATAGCCTTTTAAAAAAATATTTAAACCTTTAAGTTAGTATTGAGTATGTAGAAAGCATGAAGCTTCTGAATACTTTAACAAATTTCATTTTTCATGAAGATTGACACTGCTTTTAAATTTCCCAAAGAATCTTCTGTTTTCAAGCTTATCTTAAATCATAAATTATTTAACAGGTTTAGCTGTGAACTCTCTGAAAATAGTTTATTCAGACAACAGTAAAAGTAATTGCAAAGTGTTTGGGAATAATGGGCTGGTTTTGGTTTGGTGGTTTATTGTTATTATTGTTCTGTTATTGTTATTTTTAGTTTAACAAGAAGGAGAGACTTCTTGTAGTATGAAATACATTTGCATCTTGGCAACGCAGCTGTAACCAACACCTATAAATAATGATTTACCACAATTCAGTCTAATGCAAGAGCTGACATGCTAGAGAGAGTTACTGTAGTCGTTTTCAGGCTTCAAAGTGTTTGTGAAGTCCTAGAAATTGTTCAGTTTGTGGTTACAGACACTTTAATAATCCTTAAGTCATTATTAGTTATCCCCTGACTTTGGTACTGAGAATATTTGAAAGAGTTTAATTTGATAAATAAACAATTTTCTAGGAAAAGTATATACAGAATTAGCTGGGAAAGCGGTCAATGCCGAGTATTTTTCTAAAGTGAAATTTAGGACACAATAATGCTAAACATGGTTAAAAGGAACAATATTTTGTGCTGCCTTGTTTGCAACATGAATTTCTGTAGAGAAGAGAGGAAGAACTTTTGAATTGAGACAAAAAACCCACTAATTTCTGCAATTCTGATCTCTGCTGCCGTGGCCTATTTGAGGAGGTTGAGCTATTACTGTGCCTTGGACTTTTCCAGTCAATATTGGTGTAATTCCCAGATGACCTTTCAGAAGATCCCCATTAATGTATGTTATCTTCATATACTTTGCATCTCTCAAAATTAGGCAAATGGTGTTAATATCAATCTGTGTGTAAAAGTGCTGCCTTAAACCCCTCATGATCCTCAGTGTGAATGTCTGCAAAAAAGACACAACACTGTCCTGTGGAGCTGTATATTACCTGTTTATGGTTTCAAGGGAAGAACTTCCATTCAAGTGGCTTAGTATTACTATTGTTTATCCATGTGTCTGTTAAAGCAGTAACAGGAGATGTTGTTCTTATGGTTACTGGATGTACCTGCGTGACGTCTGTTGGCTTTGTAACAAGCCATCATTTTAAGGTTCATAGACTCAGTGTAACTACAGTGTAGTGCCAGAGTTTCCTGAGCAGAAAGCTTCTCTTCAGATGTCTCTTATTTTACCCTCTGTGTTGGAGAGTTATTCCAGAAGAGTGTAAGCTTAATGGGGGTTAGTGTTTTCCGTGCTTCTCTCTTGCAGATGCAGAGATCAGCTGCAGCTAGTGATAGACTTCTTTCTATAGTTAATTCACTAAAATGAACTCAAAAGAAGCCAGCAGGAAGTGCTATGTTTGACAGCTTTAAAACTAGAACAGCAATACCTATCCCTGTAGAATAATCAACATTTTATTCTTTGTATTATTGTGACAGGTCGTATTCTGAACGGGTGTGTATCACACATACTGTGAAGGTGAATTGTCAGAATTCTTGAATTCCATCTCACACAGTTCTCTTTGACAATGCTTTCTTGCAGTGAAAATAAAAGACAGGTATTGCTTTTGTAAAAGGAATATCTTTTAAAAGTGAAAACCAGTAAGTTATAATATCTCATCTTTTATGAATCTGTTGATCATCAGCATTTTCTTTTACACACATGGCTATATTGTTTCCCATTTGTTCTGAAATTTTTGTGGGGGCTATAATGTATTCAGAAGTTTTTGGCTTTATAACAATATACAGAAGAAATTAACCATGAACACAATTAAAGCAGTTCATATGTAACATCAGTAAGGAAAAGGTGAGATTATAATTAAAATTATTTCCAGAAGATAAGGAGTTAATCTGGTTAATATACATCAAAGTCACTGCTGTGTGAGATGATAGAACTTCCTCAACTAAAAGCACTTGTGTTCATTCTGGTTGTGAAGTGACACTATTTCTTGAGCTGACTCATTTGTCACTTCAGTCTCCATTCCTCAGCAGATGAGTTTTCTTTCATGGTTTCTTGTGTTTTGTAATCAATGCCACAGATGTTTTTGCAAAGATGCTCATTCAGTCATTTCTAGAATGTCTCTTATGCTCTTTATTGAAGTGTTTATTTTACTATTTTCACTCACTACTGAAATTATTATTACCTTGATCTTTCTGCTAGCATTTTGCTTAATATTAAGCTTACTTGTAAGTTCTTATGCCCTGATGGGCCTTGTGTTTTAAGGATACTGCAAGAAATTATTATTTCCTTAGTAATTGTGTTTGATATCTGGAAGCAGTTAGACAATATCTAGTGCTTCCCAATATAGTCTAAACAGAAATTGAATATGTGAGAATAGGCAACAATTCAGTGATTAGTGCCTTGGAATATAAAAAAGTCAGGTGTAAGTCCTTAATCTGCCCAGGTTCCTGAAGCTCAGAGAACAGACGCTTGCATGGGATCTTTGAATGTTTCACATGTGTTATGCAGAACAGCAACACTCTGGAAATGGTGAGGAGAATGTCATGTAGGAAAACTGTTTTCCACCCAGTTCTAGCAGTGTATATATGAATGCGATTTGTTGTAACAGTTTAAATTAGGAAGGACTGAGCACAGAAATGCTTTGCTTGAATGTTAATCAACTGAATTATTTGTTCAAAGTCATTGCATCTTCTGATAAAAACCTGAAGAGAAAGCCATTCTTTCATAGTTAGAATGATGCACAAAACACAGGTCTGCTGCCACTATTATTATGAAACAAAAAGTAACCAACCTTCCCAACCAAGGGAAAAATAGTCCCCACTACTTACATGTGATTCAACAGTGAACTATGTCCTAGTGAGTTTTCCATACTTCTCCCAAAATTAACTTAAAAATAAAAGCAGATATTATTAATTTTGAATTAGAACAGTCAATTAGACATATGTGCAGTATATATATCAAGATTTATTTGCTACAGCAAAAAAAATGTGGATATTGAAAGCTTTGTTATTACAGAAATGAAAAGGTAAAAGGAAAATACAGCTCTTACAAAAATGTAAATTTATGCAAAGAAGAATTTGAATCAAAAAAAGATAGAGTCTGAAAAATCACATTACAAATATGTACTCTTATAGAGAATAAGACACTGCTTAGCATCCCTTGTAATAGTTTATAGATAGATAGAAAAAAGGCATAATGTATCGTTGAGGTTCCCATATTCCACAGCTGAGTAAAATTCAAATTTGTAATCTTTTTTTTTTACTTGTAATTTTACTTGGAAATGAATAAGACAATCTTCATCTGTGTAAGAAAATTGTGACAACCTTATTTTTTCTACGAGTTAGTGATCACAATAAACATGTAACTTTGCATTCATGAGCAAAGGTCCATCCAGGTCCATTTCTTCTGTTTTATCTGCTGTGTTCTTTCAAGATTGATAAGGACATTTGGATACTTATCTTGCTGACAGAATCAACTCACAACAAAACTTTGATCTACACATATTTTCTGCTGTAGTAGAAATAACTAGTGCTAACTAAATTTGTCAAAATATAAAGCAGAACAACTGCGCATAAAGTTAATTATTGTACAAGTCCTGAGTATTTTCTACAATTAGGATTTTTAAGAGGATTGGAGTTCAACTAAGAATAAGTTTTTGTGAAGCATTGCCATTTCAGTGATCAACAGACACTTGGATTAGGGTTTATAATTTACTGATAACAAATAATATATGAAAGTAGAGGAAACTATGAGAGAATATACTAAGAAATAGAAGTTTTTCTGCACTTTCTCAGACTATTTTCATACACAAAAGTTGCAAATCCTGACAAGGAATAAAATGTGTTATAATTCCTCATGACACACCTGTGGACTGAATGCAGTAGATTAGGTTGGTTTAAAACAAAATATTAGTTGACTTCCTTAGTGATCTCTGATCACTGTGAAAAACTCAGAGAGCATTGGAAGATGGAAGAGAGGAAACAAAGTGTTATTAAATATAGGTTGAAAGTCACATTTATTTTTCATGCTCTATATCTCTGTTTTAAACAATGAGGAGAGTGTGGTTTTGTTTTTGCCAAAAAAAATTATAGATCAGTGTAACAAAGATTCTGAATGTTTTGTGGTATTTCATAGTGATGATTACAGGTAGCAGAGATGAAAAATGCATCTGTAGAGACAGCCACTTGTTTAAAAAAGTATGCAAGGAGACCCAGTGAGAGGACTAGAATAAAAAATATTGTTCCCTTTTCTTCAAGTCATAATGATGTTAAATCCTAAGTCTTCCTGCAAATCTTTAAGCTGTACTAGCTTTATATCCTTATGACTAAAAGAACACTTGTAAAACCATGGTTCTTTCCTAGAGCACCACAGACAATTTAACACCATTTTTCTTAAGAGAAAGAAGACCCAATTTTGCTGAGAAAACTAGATTGTCTGTACTTGGTATGTTAAAAGACATAAGTATAAACACACTCAAGCACATAGTACTTGAGTGACAATGCCATTAACTGGGTGTGTCAAGTTTAGCAGCACAAATGAAACTGCATGAACTTGAAGAGTTGCAGAACTATTCCCCCTCAAAATTTTACTGGATCTGATGCTGCAAATTATTTGTTTATATTATCCTAAATTCAGTTTGATGAGACAGTTGTAATCCTAGTGACTTCCATCATTCCTTCTTTAGACACTTAAAATCACATGAAAATATATCAATTTTTTTCATATTCCTTAATACAGCCACAAATACCTTGAATAGTGAAATTATGTATTAGTCAGTCTGCTGTTAGAAGGCAGCTTGCTCAGGCAGAAGGATATAATATTTTTTTCCAGTTCCTAAGGTGACTTTAATAAAAACCTAGAAACAGATAGTAATTTAAAATTGTAAATGAAAATAACTGATTGTTTTCTATGGGTGTTCTGCTTTCAGTGTCCTGAAATTGCTTCTTTCAGACCAAGGAGTAGCATGATCCAAAATCAGTGGCAGTTATTGCTGAGAAATTTCCTCTTTACCAATGTCTTTGTTAACATAGTATCAAAGGGTGATCACAAATGAACTTTAAACCTTTTAAATCTGCAGCAATAGAAGTCTGAATCTCTTTGTAACAATAGATAACAACAAGAGAGGTTAAAGGTGATATATTTATTTTTTAGGCTTTTTCTCCTCTTGGCACTGATGTTTTCTGACCTTTAGTAGGTGGAGACACCTAACTGTACATCCTGTCTACATAAAAAACTAATCAGTATTTTAACAGGAAAAGTCAAATACCCTTGAAACAACCATAAAATATGTGTACTGTGTGTGCCACCATCATGATACTCACACAGGACTTCTGGGTTTTTTTCAGATTTTTATTTTTAAATTATTGAAAGTAATCCAGGTTAGAGGACAAACAGGGACATGAGGGAAAATTAATAGAATCATAGAATGATTTGGGTTGGAAGGGCCCTTAAAGATTATCTAGTTCCCACCTCTTTGCTGTGGGCAGGGATACCTTTTGCTAGCCCAGGTTGCTCCAAGCTCCATCCAGCCTGGCCTTGAATGCTTCCAGGGATGGGGCATCCACAACTTCTCTGGGCAAATTTTTCCAGGGCCAAACTGCCCTCACAGTAAAGAATTTCTTCCTAACATCTAACCTAAACCTACACTCTTTCAGTTTACAGCCATTGCCCCTTGTCCTATCCTCTCCAGCTCTCTTGCAGCCCCCTTTAGGTGCTGACAGGTGGCTCTAAGGTCTCTGCAGAGCCTTCTTGTCTCCAGGCTGAACAATCTCAACTGTCTCAGCGTGTCCTTGTAGGAGAGATGTTCCAGGCCTCTGAATCTTAGTGGCCCTGCCTCGGACTTGTTCAAATATGTCCTTATATCAGGGACCCCAGCGCTGGACACAGTGCTCCAGGGTCTCACAAGAGTGAAGTAGGAGGGGGAGAATCACCTTTCTCAAGGTGCTGGTCGTGCTTCCTTAAATGCTGCCTAGGTTTGGCAAATGGTTGGCCTTCTGGGCTACAAGTGCACAGATTCAGCCACTTGTTTGAGTCTGTGCATTTTAAGATTTTAGTTAAAGACATTCTTTAAGCTTTTAAGTGCTGTCCTTCTCTTTTCTGCCTGGCTCTTGCTTCATAGCTCTGTGCCTCTGTCATATCTTTGTTACTGTTACCTCCAGTTCCTCAAGGTACCAAAAGTACTTTTTCTAAGAAAAAGATAGCAAAGGTGGGGGGTGGATCATGCATTTAAAGCAGGTTTGGTTTTGTTTTTTTTTGCTGTAACAAGGTCAAGTAGAACACTGTGCCAACAGTTTATGATATACCTTTGAAACAGAAAATACAAGAGGAAGTGTTACATCATCCATCTTATGGCAGTTTTCTGGTAATGATGAACTAAAAGTATTGAAATGAAAGATTTTGATTTTTGAAACATTTCTGTTGATTTTTTTTCTGTTTCTTTCCTTTTTGCTTAAATAACTATTTATTTAATGCTTGAAAATGGTCAAGCAAAGCAAATCCAAGTGTTCCGTTCTTCTAAGCATTTTCTGAGAGGTTTTCAGTGTGATTTGGGGTAGGAATTTCCTGTAGAAATATTCAAGGATTCTCTTGATATAATAGGATAGAGTCCTCAAACAAACAAATTAAATGCTTCCTTGCATGCCAATCCTTGCAGCTTAATCATCATATGTGCTTACTCCATATTTACATGGCTTTGAATATGGCATGCATTTGCCTTGTTATTGTTTCATCCCTTACCACATAAACATCCAATCTACACATGATTTTGAAACTGTAAAATATCATCATTTGCTGGTTGGAAGGAGGAAGGCATGCGAGAAGTGATATAGTTTTTGTTTTAAACTACCTTTGTTTACTCTATTTCAATGAAGTCAAATCCATTTGCCAGGATTGCTCACTTTAGCTGTAGCAGGTAGAAGATGATGCTGCAAAACTGAGACAGATGGTGTTCCTAGTTTTGTGTTTGGTTTGCAGGAAAGAAGAAAAGAGGAACACTAAATTTTAAAGTTCCAGTAATAGTGTATCTGCTGCCTTTGCCTTCTAAGTGACTTCCTAGAGAAAGGTCCCATCTGATTCAGGTTAAGAACTTTTAACTAACAGGACAGAAGATTGCCCTGCCACTTCCTTTGGAACTCAGGTCTGTTGAGAAATTTAAAAAACCTTCTGAATACAGCACTTAGTATTCTAATCCAAAATGAGAGACTGGAAATCCTTACTCAACTGAGACATGCCATAGAAATTGATTAATATTATAAAAATACAATTTTTCTTTTAGAAAGTCTACTTGTCCCTTTTGCACAGGTTTTGACAGTACTTTTTATCATCTTATCTACTGAATAAAAAATTAATCAGGAAATTGAAATAAAAGATCAACGAGTATGGTTGTAAAGACTGAGAGAGGTACTGGCTAAAGCTACTTCTGTCAATACTCATTTTCTTTGGAAAATCGGTTTTGAAAAGTCTAGATAGATAAAGTTGTGAAGTTCCTTTTGATAATATGAACTTTCAAGTCCTATGGACACTTCAGTTCTCCATAATAGGCATAAGCATAATTATGGGAATGGTAGTTGGGGTAAACAGTTGTTATGTTTGAATAGGATTTCATATAGCTACATGACTTTGGCTTGAAATCTGTAAACAGTATGAGGACTGAGTAGTCATTCTTTTATCATTCTTTCCTTCAAGAAATAATAAAAAAAAAGAAGGTTATTTGAGGATTTACATAGCAAGGATAACTTCTGAATAGCTAATTTACTGCATGTTTTTTTGTGTAATATATAGCCAAGGAAGTAGCTACCGTGATTACAAGTTCAAGTGCTGGCTACTCTCAGACTCCCAGTGCCTACTCATTAATAAACTTATTGCTGGAACTTATCACAGAATCCACCTGCAATTAGTCCTACCCATCTACCTGCAGCTGGTCATGCCCATGCTTTAAAAAGTGCTCTGTAGAAGTGCAAACTCACACTTGGGGAAGGAGACCTGCTGGATGGCGTGCTAGCTCATGAAGTTTAATCATTTTTGTATTGAAGTGATGCAATTGTCTGATGGTTTCCATGCTTCTTCTGACTGTGATTATACTACCAAGTTTTTCTTGTGTGTAATTTCAAGTTTTCTTCCTTGTTCTCAGGTATCTCTGCCCTTATCGTTTGCACTTACTTATCTGTGTTTTCATTTTCTCCCCCATGTTAAGAAAGGTTTTCTGGTGACGAAATCAAGAGGTTGGAACTCAGTGGCATTCATTTCTGTCTAGTTCAATGTGCATGCTATGAAACTTTAGTTACAGAATATCCATGTGTTAATTATTTGTCATAAACAGAATCAATGGAGGTAACTAAATATATCAGAGAAGACCTGAGTAAGTGCTGCAGGTCCTCCTGTGTTAGCCTTGTGTTAGTGCTGCTGAATATCTCTTGTCCTAAGAAGCCTTATTGCTCTCACAGAGATTTTATGGAGGTAAGAACATAAAACACTCATCCAGTGGAGGGAGCTATGTTCCTTGAGTAGATGTCTGTCAAGCAAACAATTGATACTTTCTAGAATACTGACAAAAGCATATGTTAAGAGACAGGAGCTGGACCACTTTAAGAGGCCTTGTTTGTGTCCTAGAAAGAGCAACAAGCTGGAAGTCTTGAATTTGGCTACAGAGGAGAAGTTGAGTAGGGTATTTGGTTTGAAACTAGTAGTAGTGAAGGCAGAAAAGACTCTAAAGCTTAGGCCAGGACGCTACCGGTGTTTCCATATTAGTCAAGGACTAATATCCCAGGGGATAATGAAGGGTTGATCTTTGTACCAAGTAGAACAGTTATTTACTAGAAATATAATCACCTTCTTACCTTTGGTAGACTTGATAATACATACTATATATGCAGTGTTTGCCTAAGAACAAATACTCATGAGAACCTACCATGGCTGATATCTGGAATGTTCTAAAATTCCTGCCTGTTACCTTGTGTGAGGCCTTTAGGCATCCTTGGTGAACTCTGCAGTGTATTTAGACAGAAAAATAATTAGCATATATGAAGCTGATAGAATTGGACAGCTAGTAAACACTGAAAATTTTGCTTCCAGGATAAGATTCTGGCAACACTCTTATAACCTCTCAAAGACACTGCATATTTGCTTCTTTTGACTAATTGTTATTGCTCACTACAGACTTATTAAAGTAGACCTGTGTGATATTGGGTAATTTGCACAGTATGAAACATCTTTCATTTTCAAGAAATGCGAAGCATCAGCTCAGTGCAACTGGAAATCCATGTATTTATCTGTAGTCCTCAGTGTGTGGCATACTACACATACCTTTACACAGGCAAATTATTAGTTTCTTATGTGTTCTTTGAAACATGTTTCTCATGTCGCCGTTATCTTGATTCTGGAATCCATGTGTGTTGTATGGACTTATGCTTGAAAACACTTTTCTTGTCCTTCTGCATGTATTTGAAAGACAGGATTGAAAATTTTGAGTTTTATCCCTCCTTCTCCCTTTCCTTCTCCCTTTCCTTAACCATTTTGACCACTGTAGTGTTTCTACTTACAGTTTCTCTTTGTTTCTGTACACTTTTTAAGAAATATACATGGACTATGTTTTTTCATGTTTTACTTAAATGCAAGATTTTGTCAATCAAGATTTTGTTCACCATCCCCCTGCCTCACCTTCTCACCTGTCTGTAGTAAATCATGTAAGTAACAGAAGTAAGACTACTCAATTAGATTATTTTAGAATACCTATGTTTTTTGGTGTAGGTTATTATTTTTTTTAAATTGCAGTTAGAGACAAGTAACTGGTGTGGTATGTGAATTTAATTAAACAGTGAGTTTTGGACAAAATGAGTTTTCTGTAAAATATCTGGCAAATGCAATTGCATGTCAGAAATGGGAAGATTGCCTATAAGATTACAACTTAGGAAATAATGCATTGGTATGAAATGCAATAAGGAAAATAAAAGAAATCAGATGAGGAAAAACTTTCATAATTTGAAAATTGAAGTACAATCAAAATAACTTTTGATGTGTTGACTCTTTACTCCCCAGTTCTCTATGGGATAGTGTCTGTATTTTTTGCTTATTTTATACAACTCAAAAAGATCAATCCACTATAGGTATGCTGATTTGACATCCAGAGTGTTATGGTGGTAGATAAAAAAAGTATTTAAGAAAATGGGTGGAATGCTATCAAAACCTGTTTAACATTTTCTGTTACTTCTGTCTCGTACCTATGTTACAGACTTTTGCAAATCCATAGGATAATTGAAGAATATAAATTATATTTAAAAAAACAGAAGTAGTTTAGACTGAATGGGGAAGCTTACTCAGTTAAAATTGTTTGACGATGTTCAGTTGTCCTTCATTTCCTTAAAGGTAATTTAGTACCAGTGGTAGTTTACTCAAATCCTGTTGCAGTTGTTGATATATTTTTGCTGTGAAAAAAATGGACATAGGACATAGTAATAACAGTTCAGATGAAAAAATTTTCTTGCTTGGATTGCTGCACCAAAAATCTTTAGCTCAAGAATTTGAAAAGTGCAGTTAAAAGAAAGTTTCTTAAAATTCCTTTTTTTTCATAAACTTTTGTTAAAATTATAGTAATAGGAAAAAAAAAAGCTTGAAGTAGCTTTTCCTTCATTCCCTTTCCCACACCTGCTCTCCTGCATTCTTTTGCTCATATGTGCTTGTGCTCTCTCTTCTCTGTCTCTCTCTCTCCTCTCCCTCTCCCTCCTTCTCTCCCTGCTTTGTTCATTCTGATAGAAAGTCTTCACAAATCCAACAAATGAAACACTATTAGCATAAAGTTCACCAATACAGGATAAGGACTGTTTTGCATTTATTGCATTGTCATATTTTCACAAGGCCTCAAAGGATTCTTAGCAGAGTCAGAGGAAAAACTCATAGCATATTTTCCATTTGAAATATAATAATGTAAAAGTTACTGTTGGTATTCCTTTTCTTGCCTGTGAGTTTTAGTTTATAATGTAACTTTTGTATTAATTTCCTGCTTGGAGGAATTAAATATTTGGATGATCCTGACAGATGTATAAAATGCAGATCAAAAACTTAACTTCTCAGTGGTGAAAAGGCAGGGTAGAAGTCTAAATTTTTTATGTGAAAATTCTTATTAAAGAGGTTTCATTAAAGACACTATGGAAAATATTTCTAGAGAATGGATAAGTTCTTCCTTGTAATATTAAATGGTTATACTGGTTTGCGTTAATGGTACTGACATTGCAAGGCCCTGCATTCAGAGTTATCTAGAAATGACTGTGTTAACAGCATGCTTACAGTTTGAATAATTAAATCATTTTCTTGCCTATTTGAGTGAAAAATCCAATATGTTTCACCTATAGGGTTCTTCCATTATCACGTTCTGATTTGTTGTTCTGATGTTCTCAGTCTGTATTATTAGTCTGTAAATATTACATTTTTAATATATGACTGTGAAACAGTTAATGTACTTGCAGCTTTGGAACTGCTTATAATCTGTTACAATTTCCCAATATAAAAAACATCATATAGCACCTATAAACTCTACTGCCTTCTTGGAACTGACATACAGTGATTAAGATTTTGGTAAATGCAGAATTTCCTCTGCATGCGGAAATGGATATGATCTCAATGTACATACACACAAGTATATCCACAGTTCCTATTTCATTGATTACTAAGCAAAATATTCTCTTGTTGATAAACTAGCTGTTTCACCCACGGACCTGCCATGCAAATGGTAAGCTGATAATAATTTGTGGATGTGGCAGGTGGGAGTTTAACACGTCAAACCTTGGTTATAGTTTTAAATTTATCTGGATAAAGTATAAATATATTAGAAACATATCTGAACCTACAAGGGAGATGTGGGAAAATATTTAAAATTTCTCACTGATTGCAGAAAGATACTTTCTCATTATATAATTTTCTGCTTATTCTGCTGGTGTTAAAGACTGGCATAGAACCCGGAAGTAAATATTGCATGTGTGCAATATACATGCCAGACATAACAGGCAGTAATCTTATGGTAATTTATCTGAGTTTATCTCATGGACTTACATAAAGCACTTTGCCAGTAAATGCATTCTGAAAGTCCTTTGGTATTTTTTCACCTTTCCTATCTGTACCTGTTTCCTTTTTAATTTCCACCTGTAGCTGATTTCTTATACTACAGACTTATTGGGTTTTATTTATGCTGGCAAATACAGTGCAATGATATTATTTCCTTTTTATTTGGGAGGGAACAAGGGAAATAGCAAACTTTACTAAGCTGAAAGCCTATAGAATCCTAATGAGAACCTGAATTACGAGTACTTGAATGCCACCTCTTTCTTCAGCTTCTATAATAAGAATTGGGTAAGCAAATCCTGTATCTCTGCAGAATCTCTTCAGATTTCAAGAACAGCAATACATATGCAAGTGGTGATCTGCTCTAAGAACCCAATTTTGTGGTTCAGTAGCAATGTATTTCTCCCTGATAGCTCAATAAATTAAAGCATCAATAGGACATGCAGTTCCAAAAGGCAAAGCAGAATGGCATGGATTGCTGCTATTGTAGTTTAGGGAAAGTTTAAAGCTCTATTAGATAACACACTTCCTTTGAGAAAATGACCTCTAATCCTCTCAGAGAGAAAACTCAACCAGTCTCGAGTGAAAACAGCTTTATTGCAATAGTTTGCTTCTGGTCATACTTAAAGGATAGAGGTTTGGGGTTTTTTTCCAGCTTTCTGAATTTACTAGCAACATTTTCTCTTGTGGCGCTTTTATGAAACAGGCTTTTTATTTTATTATTAAGTATTCAAAACCTATAAAATGGGAAGCATTACTGGAAAAGTATGATTTTATTTTCTAACTGCTGATTGCTCCAAACATGCACATTAATTACATCTTTAAAATTCATAAATTTTCATAACTGGTTATAGGATAAAATTGCCATTGGAGCTTATACAGAAGTTTGAAGTCCTCTGAAAGGCTTCATTTTATCTATTTTGTTGTTGTTGTTATTTCTGTGGTATCCTAAATACTTGGGGAAATAGTTGTCATATTGACTTAGAGGTTATTCACTTGCTGAAATTGTTTAGAATTTTGAGTTTTGGCTCTATTTCAACTTTTGTTTACTTTTATGATGCTCATTTGGAATTAAACTCTTCCTCCCTAAAGTAATATAGAATAAACAGTGTTTTCTCTCAGAAACAGAAATTCACAACTACCCTTTTGCCCCCCTTAATAATCATGTTTACTTAACTCTCAACACAGTCTAAAATGGACTTTAGTGATATTTCCAGACTTTGTTATCTCATAAATTCTTGTCTGACTGAATCTGCCAAGTCAGCCCCTGAAGGCAGAGCTGTATGCCTGCAGCTTCCATTAAAACACATCAACATGATGCTGGTTATCAGCAAATGCCAGAGAAACGTACAAAAATGCTCAGTGTACATAAGCATCCTTTCAGCATCCATAGCCATTGGGATTATGTAATGAGCCTCCTCCTGGCTTTATCAAAGTCACAGAAGAATCTGATGATGTGCCACAGCAGAGATTCTATATGTTTTACACACAGAACACCTGACTCAAAACAAAGTCCTCCATTCTTGATAAGTGTTGAAACAGATAAAACAGCTTATTAGGGATGCTGCTGAATTGCCATCAGCTAATTGAGTTATTCTGCAGTATTTTCATGGCTAAGATAAATATTTAAATCCTAATGATTCTGTGTTTCATTAAGGAAAAACCTATAAAACAATGAATAGTCCAGATTCTACTTTCACTCAGAATATTGCATATCAATCTCCCATGGCAATTATAAACAAGCATTTTTTCTAGTTCAGATGTTGTTTACTATCACATTTTTTGTAGGCAGTGTCTGGCAGCAGA
This sequence comes from Pachyramphus minor, assembly GCA_013397135.1. Lineage (NCBI taxonomy): Eukaryota > Metazoa > Chordata > Aves > Passeriformes > Tyrannidae > Pachyramphus > Pachyramphus minor. The sequence continues at coordinate 265,904 of VYXB01005136.1, read as the reverse complement.
TTCAATTTTTTGTCAGAATCCTCTTACAGTAGGACTATTAACACTTCATGTGAGACTCTGTGGTATAAGGTGTGGAGAGAAGATAGTTGTGAAGAAATGTAGGACCATTATAGGGCAATCATTTTATCCTCCATACACTCTGATTTCTAACAAGTTATCAACATACAAATGGCAGGATTATTTCAGGAGAAAAAAATAACCTGTGAATTTCAGGAAAGCATTTCAGTTTAACCTGAGTCAGGGATAGAAGTTACCCAACACACAGTAATACTGTGTGCTGATTGGCAAAGAGGTGTTTTAAATATACCAACCAACTCTCTGTTAGTATTAAGAAGACATTGAATGAGTCTCTAAATAGCCTTGCTGTGTGTTGTTCTTACTACAGACTTAAAAGTGAGTTTATAATAGCAAGTTACTGACACAACATTGTGAAAGACAGAATTCAGTGATCTCTTTTTAGGGTATCTAGCTGCTCTCTATATATTTGTCAAAAGGAAGCTCAGAAGGTTTGAAAGTTTGGATTTAAGACATGCTTGTGAATATGACTGCAGAAACTTAAAGAAAATACGGACACATAGGTGTTTTGCTTGGTAACTGACTCCACAATCCTCAAGAAGCGTTATGGGACATAAAGTATAGTTCATCAAAAGTAGCCAAAGTTCAAAGAAAAGGATTTTGGCTTGGTTTTTAAAGTAAGCTAAATATATGAGTGGATGAACTTCTCAGGCTTTGATGTAGCTGGCTTTTTCTATGAGGTTTGTTCTGAGAGGGACAGAGCAGGCATGTCAAATCCTTTTCTAAATAAGCCTCTCTGATTTCTTCCAGAGAACCAGCCTTACTAAAGCATGGCAAGGTTAACCCATATTTAAGAAAAATACAATGTTATGTAGCTTCAGAGAAAGAAAGAGATTGTAGCTCCCTGGAATGACGTTTCTAACAAGACATGGACTTAGACCATTAAATAAATTATGCCATTGTTTCCAAAATGAGATAAGAACAATTCAGAACAAACTAACAAACTTTCAAGTTACTGGAACAAATGGTAATTTCACAAAGCGTCCTTTAACTTTTCTGGATAAATACTGAAAATAATCATTCAGCAAGGCATGAAATCTTATGGCTGAAGAAAAAAACAAGTTTACTCGTAAAAAATGATAACTGTTTCTTTATATTTTTTTACTACAACCATACGATTAATAGTAGTATCAGTAACGGTATAAAAAATAAAATTTAGAAAATATTCACCTCTTTGTAATAAATATTGGTATAGTATGTCCTTTATGACAAACAGAAAGACAAAAGAACAGCTTTGAAAGATAAAATCTAATTCTTCTAAAAAGGCATGCACATGGTAAGAACCCCCACTGAAGTCACATCTAAATCCCATTTTACACTCAAACAAAGAATGAGCAAACTCTGTATTGCCAAAGCTGATCAGACAATATCTTGACTAAAACATTTAGAATCAGTGCTGTGAATAATGATATTCTGTAAAGCTTTCAGATAGAAGTTAATATTTAGTAATGCATGAGTACTAGTACGATTGTAGTGTCTTGTGAAATCAATGACTGGGGATTTGGACAACATAAATGTAATTTATTAAAGGAAATATTAAGAATAGGAAATAGCTGTTTATACTCCAATTGTTGCATACCACTTGTATGTTTCATGTTTGGTCACCCATGGAATGTTTCAGAAAAAACATTGGGAAACTATCAACTTTTTGCCAACAGAAAATGCAGTACAGCATTATTTAAAGACAGAATAACATTTTTTTCAGACAGTAACTTTATCATCCCTCAACGTTGGCTGTTTGTTCTTGGCCTTGTTGAAAAGATGTACAAATTCTGTGAGTTGTCCCTAGCCATTTGTTCGCATTTGTATGGGACTCCATATACTTTTAAACAATGTAATCAGTTCTCGTTATTGATTTTTATACCATCTGATATCCTCCAAAAATTAGAACCCCTTTCTAGATGTGGTCAAAGGACTTCTCAAAAGTTGTCAGAAAGTTGATTTTCAGCCCCAGTATTTTATGGCTTTGATTTGTGCTTAGAAGGAAGGTTGTTTACTTAAACTACAGGAAAAGTGAATGAGAGAGTAATATTCTCTTTAAAATGAGAAAGAAGTATGATGAACACAAAATATTGGGTATTCTACCTGTGATATAAATGCCAAAACAATTCCAAGAAGACACAGGTATTTCTGTAAGTCTTGTTTTACTACTCAATGTGAAACTTTACAAATAACAAAACCATAAACTTTCAGACTCCCATTTTCATTTGCAATGACTCGAGTCTGATTTTCCTTGGATTTACTGGAATATCTACTTAATACCCTGTGCATAGATTCTTGGAAACAGATTTTAAAACCCAATAATATTGTAGCTCATTTTGGCCAGAAATTCAAATGGATTTTGTTTCTGTTTGATACCAATAATATTTTTTTTTTTTTGGACTTTTATAAGACCTGTTGAAATGAGCTATATGTATTATTGTGAAAGTAAGGAGAAGGGGTTTTTCAGATACTAATAATTTCATCTCTTCTGAATGTTTGCAAACCATAGTAATTATCTTTCTGTAAGTTCCTGAAAGATACTTTAGTCTTGTCATGTTTGGAGTAGAATCCAGTTATACTCCTTACCAGTTATCAGAGCAATGATATTACACACACCTTGTAGAGTGTTGAAATAATAGGTTTATCAGGTCCTTTCTTTTATGAACAAAAATTATCTAAAATGCAATTTGATTAGGTCTATGGTTATGATAGCAGGTAGAAGTGTCCATGTATGTGTGCATGGATTCCTATAATAATCCTTTTTAACAATTCCTTTACTTAAAAATATTTTCCACTACAAGAGGAATCCCCAGTCTTACCAGTTTAGAAACTATGTATGATAGTCATTGCACTAGGCATATGATATACTAAACGTGAGTTCACTTTTGATTTTGTGGTATTTACCTGGAAAATACTTTTGCTGTCATATTGGTTTTTTACGAGTTGTTTAGTTGATGCTCTTGTTTTTTCCTTATTTGACACTTGGTGCTGAATATGCATCCCTCAAGCTGGTTCCATATTTATTGATGGAATAGGTATGGTATATTACTACTTAATATGTATTAGGATGTTGTGTACTTCTAATTCTTCACAGATTCAAACGTACTCACACTTGACTTTTCTCTCTTGGTTTTGAATGCCAAGAACTGTGTCTACAACTGCTTTCTGAACATCATTGTCTTTGAGGAACAAATGGGAAGAGTCCTCTATGTCTTCACTGGAGTAGACACAGTGTCAAAATGGCTATATAGATGATGGATCAAGAGACCAGCCAGCCAGCCTTGTTCCATTAAACTGTCCAAAATGGCTATATTTTTCCTCCTTTGCTCCAGTACTGGAAAACACTGGTTCCAGATTGAGAGGCTGTCAGTTGCCAGATTAACTGCATGGGTTAGTTTCATCCTGTATGTAGGAGGAAACTTGAGCATCACTCAGAAGCCTGACACTTCTTTTGACATTTTGCAAGAGGTTTTCACAGCTCACTTCACTTGATCAATTAAGCGTTGTCATTTGTTTATCTTCAGCATGTCTTGAGTGTGAGTCTTACTGATGAGGCTGGTTTCACACGGTCGTTTAGAGGTCAGTCTTCACAGAGAGTTCACACAGTCTGTTAGAAGTCAGGTTTTAAACATCTAATCTAAGCTTGTGGAACTGTAGTCAACTTTTTTTTTTAGTATATATATATAAACAAGCATTATTTATAACAAAATAAGGCTGCCAAAGCAACACAGAAAATGCGGAACTGTGATAGTGTATTAGCCATTTTTGCAGTGAACCTACATTAAGTTGAGTTTCTTGGCAGTACATAGTTGCAAGGTCATGTTTATATGTCAGTACGCTTAAAAAAAAAACCCAAAAAATCTATTTCTCTAAATGTAAACTACATTCGATACAATCTTGTTTTACCAAACTGCCAGGAGATGTTTCAGGTAGAGTAAAGCTGACTCTTTAAAACTGGTTTGTTCAGCTCAGTCAGAGACAGCCTGCCAAAACAAGGCAGGTTATTCCAAATCACTTAAACATGCTCTGGGAAGGAGGAAAGACAGTAGTTATTTCTTGACCAATTAATTGCACACTTTCAGTTACTATTTTTGTGGGTGGTTGTAATAACCCAGTGACCCACAAATACTCCATGGAAACCTTAGAAAAGTATTCCATTTGAAGAATGTTTTCACTGTACAGTATAGCTTTGTTCTTTCATAGGACTTTTAATGCTAAGAATCATTTCAGAGCAAGTCATAGTCATAGCAAGTGAAGAAGGTGCTTTTAAAGTGTCTGTAGCAAACTTACTTTTCGTAGATGGATGGGAACCTGAAGCATTTCCAGTCTTCTGTAGCTTGTCTGGCCTTTTTTACATATTCTTTTTTTTTTAATGGATTCTGAGTAATAGATAATATTAGTGATATGCACTCCAACAGGCCTCTTCTTCTTTGACCTACTTTCAACATGCCAGTACTGAAAAATATGAGGGTTAGTTTAGGCTGTAGTCTCATGTATGCACTTTCAACAAGCATAAGTCAAAGCTGCCGTCACCCTGTTCTCGCTTCCCCTCAGCTGGGCTTGCTCCATGGAGCTTCTTCCCTTGGAGCAAATAAAGAATCTGCCCAGGATGCCATGCCAGGTGAAAAGCAATAAATGCAGGAGATGTCTTCATAAATGCTTGTGCTGGCACTAGGATGGGGGCAGTAAGCAATGCATTCTGAATGGCAATAATGGCAACTTTAAACATCTCTATGTGAGACTCGTGGTCTTCCAGTAATGATGGTCTCCTGCTCAATAACTCTACTAGAAGAAACATTTTTATTGCTTTTAGGGTTTTCTGTTTTGTTGTTTTTATTTTTTACTTCACAACGATGCAGTATAAGTGGGTTTTAGTTTAACAGTAAGGACTTTTGGTCCAGAATCTTTATATATGAGTTCATCTACTCTTTATGTTGCTGGAGTTTGTTTCTCATTGTGGATTTACAGTTCCTTGAGGTTTAGTAATTAAAACGACAAAGCTGCTGCAAGGAGTATCCTAGAAAATCAAACTCCAAAGAAACACCTGCAATTGATTTATACTCTGTTAGTGAGTTTCATGTTCAGAAAAGTATGAGGGAATGCTTGCTCCTTTGGAAAGATGGAGAGTGGTAGAAACTTCCATAAGGACAGAGTAGTGTAATAGCACTGTTCCTTTTCCCTTATTTTGTTGTCCTATGTTCCTTTTCCTGCCCATCCCCTGTCCTGTCCCACTTCCTTCAATTCTTGTCTCTTCAAACACAGTAGCCTCTCCCCACATTCCTTCCATTTTTCCACTGTTTACTCAAAGCCAGACAAACCCCCTAACTTTGAAAATTAGCAAATGCAGGTCCTCTTCAGGGTAAGCTTATCTTTCCTTCTGTTGTACAGTGATAGTGCTACTGGGAATGTCTCATCATGTACTTTTAATACCAGTTATTGATTTCAAAATTTCTGTAATTTACTGTGAATTTTACCAGTCAACTAGTAACTGATCTAGGAGAGAAGAATAAAAATAAATTTTGGCTCTCTGAGGTGACAGAAATAAATCATTGGTATAAGTGGGTAATACTATTCATGTTACATGACAGTCAAATTGCACAAACAATTGTATTAGAGAGGTGAGAAACTGTAGCAGTGATGCCTAGAGGGACAATGAAGTGACTGAATAGGAGGGTAAAACTTAAATTCCTAAAATTCCTCATGGAAAAATCTTTGTCCTCAGCCATGTGTTCATCTCCATCAGCTTGTGCCAAGACCAGTTGTGTGTTTCTGAGACACAGAAACCTCTTTACAATGTAATAAAAACATTATCTTCTATAACCATCATAATAATTTATATAGTATTGTGATGATTTTGGAGCCATAGAGACACTTCACAAAATTATCTGATTATAAGATATCAGACTGTAAGGCAAAAATTACATCTAACAGTACAAACTGAGGTAAAAGAGTTGAAGTAGTCAAAAAATATGTCAAATGTTACCTTCCCCACAAGTTGATAATTTGTATTTTATATTTATAATGTACTCCTACTGTTACAGTTCTTTTTCTAAAACTTATATACGTATTAGAGTATTTTCCTCAGAACTGGACAAAAGTAAACTAGATCATATAAAATAAGGACACAGTCATGCCAGCTCTTGATCTAAAGTCTGGTGCATTTGCAAAAGTTTGGATCTTTTTTTTTGTTGGCTGTCAAAACTCCATCACCACGGGATTTTTTGGGTTTAATGTCAGGCACCAGTATGCAATGTTATGAGCTTTTGAGGCCAGTGTTGCAAATGGGTTTTTATCTGTGTTTTTCTGATCATACCTCTGTTTTTGAAAACAAAGTACCAAATTTAAAAAAAAAAATATTATTGCATGTAGTGTTTAATGTTACATGACAGGTATAAACATCCATAAAAACGGTTGTAGAGTATCTGTGTTTGGATATTTGTAGGTGGCTGCATTATGGACCCACGTGCACTGATACAAACTGTATACTGCAGCTGGTTTTTCTCATCTTAAAGATATTACTCTAAAACTAATTACATACAAAGCAAAAAAAAAATAAAATTTTACACATACTTCTATAATGGCTTTCTTTTCTGAAGTGGCAATGTAAAGAAGGATTTTTCTGTGCAGATTAAAAACACTGGGTGCTCCAGACAGAACAATCGAGCATTTCAGAATGAATTATACTAACTTGCTGAACCAGACTCTTCCCCCTGTGGGCATGTATTTGTTTGCATATATTTATCAGTCTGCTTGGAAACAGACTGAGAAATAATCATGCATTGCCTTTTAGAGAAGAATCTGAATGGAACTCTTTTTTTATTGTATTAAGGGGAAAAAAGCATCCTAGGGAAGATTGTGGCCACTTCTGTAAACTAGAAAGAACTCTAAAGGCACTTTTCCTGCTGATTTTCACACAGTGTGAGTTATTAATTCATTTTTCCTTTAGATGAGTCCAAGCTCTGGTTTAACAGTGAAGCATACTGTAATTCCCTGTCTCCTCGTTTAAGCTCCCTGAGGGAGGTAATTCAGGAAGCCCATACTTGCCTGTAGTTTCTTGACTGTCAGGCTATTTTACTTCTTTACTTTTGCTCATGACCACCCATGAAGCACTTAAGACTTAATCTGATTGCGAGAACTTTAGCAAGAAGTTCAAATGCTTCCAGAATTAGAAGTTTTCAAAATAATGGGTCATTTACTACATTTAATATTTTAGTAGCCAACTTCTCATGAAAGAACTTACTGGCTTGTTAAAGTTATGACCTCATGACCTCAAAATCAGGCTGGGTCTGATATTAACTGTGGTACTTCACAGAGTACAGGTCTAGCTAGTAATCACACAGAGCAATTACAGCTATTGACAAACTGCTGGAATTCTTTTCCTTTGTGACAAGCCCTTGGTCCAGCAAAAACCGTTCCAGCATTTGACATAATGTCACTGTGCAAGATGGTGCTTGCGAAGAAGTACAGGGTTTTCACAGAGCTCAATGCACACAAAGAAAGTTATATTGGGAGTCTGGCCACACATCACCTCCTATGTGGTTAGTAGTAAGGGGGAAAGCTCTAATAGTGATGACTTCAGATTATTGGTTTGCAGAGACAGGAGCACTTCAGCATCCAAGTGCCCCACCAAACCCTATTGTGGTTTTATCTCATGGAAAGACTCAGGGTGCACCATTGCCTCTACTCAGATTTTATTTCCACTTCAAAGATGACTGACTTTCTTGGTTTTCTTTTCAAGTCAGTGCTGTTGGTCATTTGCTAATTTCTAGGCTAGATTGCTTATAGCTCCCACTGTTAGAACTCTGAACTGAAAACAAAAATACAAATACAGATAACGTTAACATAGCTTACACATCTCCTTCATGTGAAAAGCTAAAAATATTGCTGAAAATAATGAATATGTTATCCATGTTTTTCATGATGAGGAAAATGTTGTGCTGTATGCTCTTTCAAGAACATACTCAGGATTTAGGAATACACCGTCTTGATTTAAAGCTCTCTTTCTATTACGTGAAAAATATATATGCAACTAGAATGACAGTTTCACTAGTTTTACTTATTTATTCTTATTTTCTAATTAATCTGGCATAATTTACACATTTTAAGTGAAGCTGGTACCCATCTTGATTTATTTTGAGTGTCTGCTTATATCTTCAAAGCTTAAAGATTGAAAGCAAGGCTGTTGGCTTTCTATGGCTATCAAACTATGTTGGCAGGAGTTTGAAAGTCTTTTCAGTGAAAGCGGTAATAGAATCAAAGAGTCATTCACTTTCACACGCTATCTAGTAGATTATAAAATCTCATAGAAGTTTTTAATAAGGAACAATGCCAAACTACTGACTGGTAAAATTGGGCAAACGGGGAACTAGGAAATAACACAATTTTTAATGACCTCCACATACTGATTTATTAACACTTTATGAATCAATCTTCATTACACAGAACCTGTAGATTTTTATTACAAATGGCCATTGTAACTATAACATGCCATGATGATTTCCTGCTCTATGCTTTGGCTGTTCATTTTTGGGGCCACAGCAGTCTAACTAACATAACCTGTGTAGCATTTGATTTATTTTCATGTACTTCCCTTTCACTTGTTCCCCAAACTTGTCCTCTGTCCTAGGTTCAGACTGAAAATTATGAATCTAGGCCCATTTTCAACCAAATATAATAATTACTAAATCTCCTTTTGGTCTTTTTCAATGTTTAAAAAATAAAAACCAACAAACATTTTCAAACAACGTACCTCAACTATGAGGTGGAAGGGGAGGAGAGCTTCAGCCTACATCAGACAGACAAATGAAAGTTAAGATTTGAAGCTCCCAAAGGAAGAATCCAAAGAGACAAGTGTTTGAGAGTGTCCTGCAGAATATCAAGACCAACATCACATCAATCCATGTTCTGGACCAAGTATGAAACAATATCCCTGAAATTTATTTGTGGTTAGACTTACTCTCATGAACTGGCCCAATATCTTAGATTAGTCTCAGTATATCCTGAAGGGTTTGTTGCCAAGTAGTTGGAAAGGCTTAGGGGAGCTCTTGAAAGCCTTTCAAGATAGCTTCCCTCCCCCACTTTCCCTTACAGTTAGACATAACCTGTCTCAGGGAAATTTAGCCAGACAGACTGCCTCACAGATCTCTTGGTCCAGTGACTTGAAGCTGAGGTAACTGTGGCTTAGATTAAAGACAATTGCACAAAAATGAGTTTAGTTTTGTGACTGAGTAATATTTTAACTTGTTAATGTATTCGGTAAAGATGAATTACAGACACCAGGTCCTCACTAGTAACTCTTTCTAGATGGAACTTCTGTTGCCTTATGCAGCTGACCATTCAACAGCACTGTGGAAGGACAGAGCTGGTGATGCTGGGTGGGTGGAATGGCAAGCAGATATGCTGGCAGGTTTCCCTCTGACAGTACAGTCAGCAGTGCACTCCCAAGGTGAGGAAAGTTAATTCAAGCAAGTGGGGTAATATCTGTCTCCCAAGTGTTACGTGTGTGCTGTTGTAATCTTGCCATGCTCCGCTGCTTCCGCAAGTTCTGAATTCTCACCAACATCAACATTCTTTTAAGCATCCAAAAAATATTATCTACCTCTCCAGTTTCAATTTGTGAATTGAATGTATGATTTGTAACCTCTAGAGTTAACTTGTCAGGTTGTTTTAACTTTGCAAAGTAGGACCAGATGGAATTTGTATCAATACAGAGGAAAAAAGGGTAATAAAAGCATACTCTTATTCAGAAATGAGCTGGCATTCTCAAGTAGTGGAGTTCCTTTGAGTGAAATACCTGTAACCTGCTACTCAGTCAACTTGCTATCCTTTGAGTTTCATAGTTTCTTTCAAGTATTTTATATATTCTGTGTTGTTTATGCAACCTTTATAAGTATGAGGGTTTATGGGTTTTTTTATTCTCTTTATCTGCAGTCTCAGATATCACACATGCCTTAAGGAGACACATGGCAGAATTTACTATCTTCATGTTGTTTTCAGTGTGTAGTTTGTTGTCTGGCTTATGCTGCACCAAGGGCCATACTTTACCAAAAATAAACATAAATCTGTATTTCCCAACCCTACATTATGACTCTCTTATGACTTCTCTCCCCTGCAAAGGCACCAGCAGTCATGCAGCCACATCACTGGATGAATGAAGTAGCTGATACAGTTGAAAAGTAAGATCACTATCCTTCCAGTATTGGCCCAAAATATATCAGCTTAAACTAACAGTGAAACTGCAGCTTTAGTGTGGAAGATGGCTTCAATACATCTTGATTAAGAATCTTTTAAATGTCACTCTTGATGCAGAGTATTTCAGAAAAGTGATTGTTGAAATATAAACCTGTACAAGGTTTATAATACAAACCTGACTGTCCTGTGCAGTGGTATATAACGAAAGTTTCTTGAAGAATGGCTCACTAACAATACTTCATAGTAACATTTATTGTGTTGGTTCTGACATGACTCCCTGCAGAACAAAAATCTTGACATTGATAAATGTCTTGGATGTTTTCCAGGAATTCTTTAAAACTACACAGTACCTGAAAATTTAACCAGAATATCCATTAGAAGCATAGTAAGGGATAATGAAACAGCTTAGAATTTCCCATGTTATTTTGTGCAGGTTTTTTCTGTCCAATTCTTGGATTTTGTCATGCCCATATTACATTATGTTGTGAAGGGTTTATTGATCTTTGTTAACAAGTCTGTTTGGACTGATTTGAAAAGTGACATTATTAAACTGATAAGAAATCTTGCACCAGTTTCAGAGTAGAACAGTCTGCTTTTTGTAGTATGACTTTGTCTAAAGCCACTTTTCAAAGTTGTTTGTTTTATATAGCACTTTCATACTTGGAGAATATTTTTCAAAGTTACATCATTAGTATAGATCCACGGAATTCTTTCTTTGCATTTCCAGCTGCTATGTAACAAATTCTGTCAGTGTTTTAGCTATATTTGTATTGATTTTTCAGCTATTTGTCCTCTGCCTTACTGACCCTAAAGTCAACCAAAGCAGTGGGCATACAGCCAATTTCAGATGGCATTTGGTTAGTTTACTCCCTTTTAAAGTAGTTTAGGAAATGTAACTCAAATATTTCTCTTACTTGACAAGCCTGTTTAACTTTCACAGTTTTACCTATTTTACTCTGAAATTCCTTCTCTTCAACATTTTCCAGTTCTAGAGAAAGGGACTAGAAATGTACCTCACCTTTAGCTATTTGTCTTGTAGTTTTCTTTCTGAGTTTCTAGAGGGTTTGTCTAGCTATGGATTTTTTTTTCCTAATTCTGGGTTTATGTAGAATTTTATTTTGTACTATTTTGCATTTGTCTTTTCAGACATATTATATAATCCCAAGATATAGCCTAAACTTATAACTTTAAAGGGAATTAGAATGTGCAAGGAATGCAAGATTGGGCATTTGGAAAATGGTCCAGTGGAATTTCCTTTTTTTTTCCTGTACAATGAATATTTGTCTTAAACAACTTCTACGATCCTTAGAACCTTATTTCACTTCTTCTCAGATAATATGTTTCATTAGCATTTTTTGGTCTCAAGCCAATTGATTCCCACAAGCTTTGTTGAAATGAGGGCTGCTTTTTGTTCTTCTGTTTGGGTCTTTTTTTTCTGAAATTATTCATCTTTTATTTAGTGGCTATTGCAACATTGGGTTTTGGTGGTTTTTATTTTCCTAGACCAGTGACTAGAATTGCAGCTCCTTGTTTCAAAAGCCTTCACTTATATGTTGTTTTATTGCTGAATGTATAGGATGCTGTCCAGGCAATATCTGATTAAAGTATGAAAAGAAACTATATTTAGTGATCAAACTTAACAGACTTATTTCATTTTTTGAGAATCACATCCCAGACCACGTATCAAACCATACTTTGGAATGTGTACTTAAGTAAGGGAAGCTATACACCATTTATTGGAAGAACAAGCCAGGAAATAGTGATGCAAATAAATCAGTCAAATAGGCACAGCTTCTTGAAAGTCCTAATAAAGCATGAGCTAGTGTAGTTACCTAGCTGACTCTAACCAAAAAAAGAATTGCATATTTTTTGTGGAATGGGCTGAGGGGAACTAAAGATCCTGAAAGCATAAGACAGAAGATTCAAGGAAGAGAAAGTAACATATGATATTAATGACTTTCTGACTTCCTTCTGTACAAGTGGAAAAGGCTGTCAGCAATAAGGGGCAGTTGTGTGCAGCAAAGAGTTCAGAGGCCCATAACCATGCTCAGCTTTCCTCCTGTAGTTATTGAAAAGACAAGATTTAGTTTGGTGTGGTTGCTGCTTCTGGAGTTGCTTAAACATGTTTTTTGGTTGTTCTTGCTTTCAAGTACAATAGTCTTTAAGTACTGTGACTTAAATCACACTTTGTTTTGAAGAAACAAATGTATTTTGCGACAAAGTCACAGGCAACGCCTGTTATAATCTGAGTAGCAGAATGAGAATACTCAAACTGGGGAATTTCCCTTTCCAATTCTACATTTTTTCTAAGAGCTAAAAGCCTTAGGAGTTCCTTCCTTTGAAATACGCCTTATGGGATCCTGAGAAAAGGCATTGGTACAGATAGTCAAGTGGCCATGATTGGAACATCTTTTGACACAAAATTTGTTCATGTTTATCCATGGCCTCTCCTAAATTGATTCTAGTTGTCCTATTTTTAGAGATGTTGAACTGCTGCTTAAAACTGGTTTTGCAAAAATTAATTGAAGGAATTTAGCCTTATGTGTTCCCAAAGTTTTAGATATGTTACATCTGGATTGCTGTTCAGTTACTTTACAGCAGCACTCCCTGCTAATTCCCCAGTAAGAAAGATTACATATAGAGAGATCTAGAATATGCTTCTTGACTTATAATAAAAGGTAAAAAATATAAAATATTAATCACTTTTTATATCATAGTTTAATCCTACAGTATTTTTCCAATCAAAATAAATTTCCTACATGGTTTGCATGATTGATACTGTTTTTATCTTCACTGATTTCTCAGGTAACCTTTCCCTTCTAATTTTGTACCTCATATATAGATTAGATTCTTAATTGGGTGTCATTGCTGCTTGAAATCTTGAAGCCTTTTGAGGCAAACCTGAATATTGAGTCTTTCTCCCTAGGGTGTCTTGTACAATTCCTGGGATTGAAATATGAGCTTTTTCTTATTTTTCTTCACAGCAGCAGTTCCATGTGGTTCCTTGCTAGGCAAGGACTGCTGAAGTAAAAACTGCTGTGATCACAGGTTTGCTTTTGAATCTTCTGGCATGGTCATCTATTTTATTGTATCAGAAAGGAGGCATAGCAACCACACATTAGCTTGGAGCTCTTCTCCTGGGATGCTTGAATAGTGCTGGGGGCCTGTCATGAAAAGATAAAGACATCCTTCAAAGTATTTACTCAGCTACTTGTAAATTAATACAGCTAAACCTTTTTCCGTGATCAGTCTCTTTCCACCCCTTCCCCTCCCCCCAGTGTTACTTACATAAATGAATTCTGCAGAGAGTGGCTATTATACAATCACTGGATAATTAAGCAAGGGATTTGGGTTATTTTATTTTTTTAAAGTACAAAACATTTGTAAAATATTTCTACAATAAAAATTAAGATTTATTTTTATTCATTTATTATTATTTATATGACTTGCAGTAAGTCTAGTGAGAGAGAGGGGTAATACAAAAAGACTCATTCCAGCTATAGACAACTGTCAGTTGGAATGCCTTTCTATAGGTCTATAAAATATTCAGTGAGAGATAGTTATAGTTAAGTTTGTTACTTCAAGTAGGTTTAGTTTAGTTTAGAAATTTCTGTACAAAAAAGATTGATACAGTTTAGAGACAGTGGTATTTTCCTCAGCCCAGAGACTCTGATAGTGGTCTTGACAGTATATCAATCATGCTATAAAGTATTTTCTGTACATTCTGATTTCAGTATTTAAGACAGCTTATTTTCCTGAAGTCTTCTAGCATAAGCATCCTACAGCAAAATTCAAAATGCTAAACAGTTTCAACTAACATAGTGGAATATCTTTGAGAATATTAAATACCCCCTCCTTTTCTCCTAAGAAGTTGAAGGAAGGATAGATTTTACAGAATGGCAGAGTATAAAGTTGTAAAAGGAACACAGTAGTTCTTTCAGACCAGTCTCCTCATAAACTGAACAGACCTTACAGCAAAATAAAGTGTTCCATTATACAAGATACCTGTTGGGAGTTCTCATTATGCCAGAACCAGAAAAAGATTTGCTTTGGATAAGACAAATAAATAATCCAAGAATATGTTTGACAATGAGTTTATTGGGGAACTGCCTCATTCTCCCCCACTGTACCACACATTGAATCCTAGTGTTTGGGGGATTTTTTGTAGGGTTTTTTTTTCTTTCAAAAAGAGATTCTGCTAGTTCTGCAAGTTCAAGATAATGATAATAAAATGTTGTAAGCCAGCATATGTTAGTGTAGTGTATGTTAATCATAAGGCTGTGTTTTAACAAAAGTTGTTATGTGTCTCCAATATATGTTATATACTGTTGTAACAAAACCTTTGCTGCAAGTATATTATGTTTTCAGTTTAATTAAAATAGTAGTATTTTGAGGAAAAATCTCACTCTCTATTGAAATAGTCACTCTCTATTGGGACCTACCCATTGCTGGGGAAAGAATAAGCCAACCTTGCTCTTAAAAGTCTAGTTTTGGTCAGTGAGTAACTATCAGTTTATTGATAGGAACTGTCTGCAACGCAGAAGATATAGTTTCTGTGATATGGAAAAAAATCTCATTTTCTATGAGTTTAGGAGGTTTTTTTGTTTGTTTGATGGTGATTTGTTTGTTGGTTTTTTAAATATTTTTATCATTCTATACGTGATAAATGGTGTTGAATTGCTTTTAAAATAACTCCTCTGAAAAAAGCAGTTGTTGACTTTGAAGATAAATTTGCTTCAAAAAATTAAAAAGATTCTCCAGTTATCCTTTCTAGTCAGACAACTTCTATACTTTTGATACCAGTAGAATGTGAATATGTAAATGATTATTCACCAGCGTAGCTGTGATACCATGAATTAAACTTCCTGCCTAAGAACAACTTTGCTGCAGTTGCACTTGCTCTCACAATGGGTACGTATAGAAATCCATGAAACTTTTGGCATTCCTAGACTTTGGCCTGCAGTGCTGCTCCCTTGGCATATCTCCTCAAAGGAACTTTTACCTTTAAAAGTTTTGGTTGAGGTACAGGATCCCTAACCATGAAGCACTTCTCAATCAAATCTCACATCACGGTCTCTGTCATGCCTCTGAAATACAGCTGTTGTGTGTTGTTGAGCTTTGTCAGAGGCCTTTCCCATGGCCTAACTAAAACTGCAAAAAGGAAAATATCACAGGTTGTTAGCACCTATGTGTCACCAGTTAACAGATGTTATCTGTCTGCTCCATCCACATGATTTCAATCCGCTATAACTTTAAAGGCTAGTTACAAGCTCCAGTAGGGTGTTAAAAACTAGTAAAACCATCTGAAAGCAAAGTGTCACTCAAAAGAATCATATAAGACAAAAAAAAACCCACCAAAATTGTGATTTTTTTTTTACTTGCAAAATTGTTGTACCTAATGAAAAATCTATATAGATAAATAGAATTTCAATGCTTTTAAGGTAGTCTATATGTATATACTTCTTCATTGACTTTTCAGAACATTTTATCACAGGCCACGTCATGATGGTTGTTCAATTTCATTTTTAAGATACTTCCAGTTTAGTTTTCATTTAATTTTCACTTTTAACAATCAAAAATACTCTTTTAGAGAAGAAAAATTGTAGAATGCTTCAGAGTCTTCTGGATATCTGCAGATTGATATTTCTGTCTTACAACAGAACTGGGGACATTTTATTGCATGTTTTAACTGAGTTTAAATTGAAACCCGCTTTTTTTTTTTTTTAGCAGGATTGCATAGGGAGAGAGTTAAAGTTTTAACCAAAACTCAAGATGAAACAGCAGAGATCTTCTTTAAATGTATGGCACAATCTTTTTACCAATTCAGGTCAAGGTAATGAAAAAAAATTAAAAAGCGTCAGCATTCAGTGGAAATTAAATAGCAGAAAAAGCAGTGATGACTGTGAAGTAATTTAGAGTAAGAGGTCATTTGCATATTAGGGAGACATCAAAACTTGCAGGCTTATATCACACTTCACACATTGTACAAAATTGTTCCAATAATCCTGGCTGAATGAAATGTAGCATTTTAATATTCAGTCTTACTGCAATGTAAACAAATTTGTCTGAACCATACTTTCTTTCTCAACATTAAGCTTTATGACACTATATCCCTTTGCAGTTTATTTTCATCTCAGATGAATAGCTGATGTATGCAAAACTTGATGCCTCCCAAATATACTGGTAAGAAGCCCAGAAAAAGATGTATGGTGCAAACTCTCTCAAAGGATTTCAGTGGAAGCTGAGCATATAAAACGGGGCCAAAACCAAGTTTAAAACTAATTTGGACAAGTTTGTTTGTTTGTTTTTTTTATTTCTATCCATACATATCTGAAAAGATTGCATGAAAAGGAGTTTATGAAGTCAGGTACTTTTACAGTCTCCTATGATTTCCTCTAATCTCTGCTCTCTCACCATACAGAATCTCATCAAGTTGCCCTATCATCATCTTGGACAAACAGTGGGAATGAAGGCAAGATAAACTTCCTTGCTTTCATTTCTCAAGGTTTGTATCTGTGATTCAGAACATTTCTAGGAAAGTCCTGCTAAGGCAGTAGCAGTCCAGAAATCTAGCATAGGCCATTCTATGTGCATGATCCACGGACTTCTGACACTGCAAAAAGATCTGGCTGAAATTATGATGTCACACTGAGCATGTCCAACGCTGAGTTTTTGGTAGGAAGGGGGTTTGCTTGTTTATTTTTAAATAAAAGAGCCATAATCTAGCCAAATATAGACAGTTTAATGTAGAGAAAGTCTTATTTCTGGCATTAGTAAGATCACCTTCCAAATAAATGAATTCTCCACAGAAGTGCTCAAATACTAGATTGTTCTTAAGATGTAATAAGCACATTCCCCTTTAATTAATTTCAGTTGCTAAACTTTAATTTCAAAGGCATCTGATTCTCACAAAAGGAAATTTTGCAAAGTGGTGAGAAGTTGATTGCAGGTTCTTCTAGCAATGTGCTGTGGACATCTTTCATAAAAGATCACGTTATACATTGAGGAACATATTACTGCTTACCAACAGACTGTCTGAATACTTTCCCCATGGAAACCATGGAAAATGCCTGGGTGGGTTTCACACCAACTTGTTGGGCATAGATGAGGGTTGTGCTGGTTTAGTGTCTCTGGTTGCCATACAGAGAAGAATCCCTGATGCAAGAAGTTTTAGTCTGTAAACAAATTATCGTACAATGGTGGAAGAGCTCTCTTAAAAAGCATTTTGATGCAGTTTACAGCATTGGAGTAGTTCATGATCCACTAAGTAAGGAGAAACACTAGTGAACAGAGTTTCTGTGTATTTAGAACAATTGCATTCCTTTTGCTAAACCAAAACATTGCCATCACCATTATATAAATGTAAATCTTTCTTGAGAAGTCTGGTTCTCTTCTTTCATTTCCTGTAGCATGTTAGCTGCAGCTTGTTTCAGACTGTTTTCTCTTAAGCTCCCAGAAAATGTAAACAGAGCATAAAAATCTTGTCTACAAATCTTCACAGAAAGTCGTTCTGAACTCCTACTAGGAGTGCATTACCCATAAAATCAGTAATTGCAAATTACTATTGAAGTTTTTTCTTTTTCTTTGCCTTTTTTTTTTTTAAATAATATGTTTTACTGTCTAGGAAAAAGAACATGGTTTCTAAAATTAAGTCTGGACAAAAGGAGGTCTTTAACATGTTGTGCTTTGACAGTCCCAGTCTTCAAGATGCATGCTTTATTCTCTGTTTAGGACTGTTTGATCTCTGGGTCTTCTATTTGCCCAGCAGACTGAGTCAAACTATGGAATAAGAATGTGAAGTTTTCCATTGACATTCAGCTTCAATTTGCCATTTCTTAATTTCATTCTGCCACTCCTTAGAGCACTCTGTGTTTATTTATTACTTATTTGCCACTTGCAGGTATCACTAGTTATCATTTAACAAAGTCATGCATCATGTATTTCTTTCTAAAAACAGACTGGAAAGTGGTCATCTACTTGCAGTTGACAGTGATTTCTGCTACCACTCCCTGTATTTCCACCATTTTGATGATAACATGTCGGCAAATATTTTCCAGATCTAAGTGCATTTTGGCATACCAGCCATGCATATGGAGAATAGTGCTTCCTATTCCCATGAATTTGTGCCCAACTCTCTCAGATGTGGACTGTCCTTGACTGTTGCTGTAGATATAAGTCAATGTATGACTTTTTACCAATCATAACTGCATTACATTTCAGTATAGTTTTCATCCAGGCTTGTCGCAGGATAACTTTCAGTACTGCTGCACTGAAAGTTCTGGCGATACTGTTTTAATATGAATGGACACGGGTTTCATTTTTATATATATTTTTAATTATTATTTATTTATTTATTTATATTTTTANTATTTTTAGATAATAATAAATAACAACTAATGTTGTTCACATTAGTCTGTAATCAGAAAAATATGCATTAAGATTGTATGATATTTCAATTTGAGCCATAAATTCATGTGTAGCATGAATTGTTAAACAGACTCTTGATAGTAAGCAAACTGGTTTTGATCAGTAAAAGATGGCATTTCTATTAGAGTCCTCCATTTCTTTAGTTTAAAAATCTCTGATATTTGGAAACATTTTTTTTAACATGTGGTAGTTACAGATTTATCAAAAACTATTCTATTTCTNTTTATTTATTTATTTATATTTTTAGATACCACTAATGTTGTTCACATTAGTCTGTAATCAGAAAAATATGCATTAAGATTGTATGATATTTCAATTTGAGCCATAAATTCATGTGTAGCATGAATTGTTAAACAGACTCTTGATAGTAAGCAAACTGGTTTTGATCAGTAAAAGATGGCATTTCTATTAGAGTCCTCCATTTCTTTAGTTGAAAAATCTCTGATATTTGGAAACATTTTTTTTAACATGTGGTAGTTACAGATTTATCAAAAACTATTCTATTTCTGTTTGACTAAATGCCACACTGCACATTTGCATCAGCTATCAGTTTTTCTTATCATGGTGAAAATGCCAATATAGAAATTTCTTGTCTCTGTCTTTCCTGTGATTGGATTTCAGTAAAGCTTTCAATACTGTCTCTCACAATATCCTTCTGGACAAATTATCCATCACACAGCTGGATAACCACATCCTGTGGTGGGTGTGCAGTTGGCTCATGCGTCAAGTACAGAGGGTAAGAGTGAATGGGGTGACATCAGGCTGGTGACCAGATGGTTTAGTGGGGTTCCACAGGGCTCCATCTTAGGCCTGTGCTCTTCAGCATCTTCATAAATGAATTGGACACAGGAGCAGAAGGGATACGAAGGAAGTTTGTAGATGACACAGCACTGGGAGGAGNTCTCACAATATCCTTCTGGACAAATTATCCATCACACAGCTGGATAACCACATCCTGTGGTGGGTGTGCAGTTGGCTCATGCGTCAAGTACAGAGGGTAAGAGTGAATGGGGTGACATCAGGCTGGTGACCAGATGGTCTAGTGGGGTTCCACAGGGCTCCATCTTAGGCCTGTGCTCTTCAGCATCTTCCTAAATGAATTGGACACAGGACCAGAAGGGATACGAAGCAAGTTTGTAGACGACACAGCACTGGGAGGAGCTGTTGACTCCCTGGAAGGCAGGGAAGCCCTGCAGAGAGACCTCGACAAATTACAGGACTGGGCAATTACCAATCATATGAAATTTAACAAGGGAAAGTGCTGGATTCTGCATCTGGGTGCCCTGGCAGCCAGGAGGGCTAACCATGGGGGTCCTGGAGGTCATGAGGTAAAGCATTGCCGGCTGAGGGAGGGGATTGTCCTCTTCTGCTCTGCACTGGGGTGGCCTCACCTTGAATATTGTGTGCAGTTTAGGAACTGCAATATAAGGAAGACATTAAGCTCTTAGAGAGCGTCCAAAGGAGGGCAACAAAGATGGTGAAGGGCCTTGAGGGGAAGCCTTATGAGGAGTGGCTGAGGTTACTTTGGTCTGTTCAGCCTGGAGGAGACTGAGGGTAGACCTCATCACAGTCTGCAACTTCCTAATGAGGGGAAGGAGGGGCAGGCACTGATCTCTTGTCTCTCGTGACCAGTGACAGAACCCGAGGGAATGGCCTGAAGTTTTGTCAAGGGAGGTTTAGGTCAGATATTACAAAGAGATTCTTTCCCCAGAGAGTGGTTGGACACTGGGACAGGTTCCCCAGGGAAGTGGTCACAGCACCAAGACTGACAAAGTTCAAGAAGCACTTGCGCACATGGTGTGACTCTTGGGGATGGTTCTGTGCAGGGCCAGGAGTTGGACTCAATGATCCTTGTGGGTCCCTTCCAACTCAGCATATACTGTGATTTTGTGAAATATATTTCAAATGGCCAGTTTAACTTCTCAGATTAATTTTAACCTGGGAAATAACTTTCTTTCACTTTGTCTGTGTCTTTGCCTATGGATACCTATGCATTTGGATGTACACATTCCATTTCTTCCCATGAAAGTTCTGGGAGAAATTTGCAATAAGCAGTAATGTCTTGGTTTCAATGTGGACATGTGTCTTTTAAGAGTATCTAAAATATTTAGAAAAATAAAAATATATTAAATCTACTGATTTTCCATGCCCCTGGCAGGGTATTTGGAACTAGATGATCTTTAAGGTCCCTTCCAACCCAAACCATTCTATGATCCTATTGACTGTATGATTATATATTGGCCAAATCAGTTTGTTAGAATACTTTGAAATAGTATATTTAGCTAATAAACTGAAGGCAGCAAATATAGCACTTATTAGTTTTCAGGGGGTTTCAGAGGACTTTTGACTGGTGAGCCTACTATCTGAAAAATTAGTAGATAATATAGAAGCCATAGAATGATCTAGAATAAAGAAATTAGATAATAACATAATGAACATAAATGTGACATTTCAGAGGGAAAAACATAAATGAAAGTAACATCTCACAAATTTACTGAAACTATTTAAAAGAAGTGATAAGAAACATGTGGATGAATGAAGTCCAGTTGATACAGTCCAATGGATTTCTGAAGGTTTCTAACAAAGTCCATTTTGAAGGGCTTCTGAAGAAACTAAGTAATCAAGGCTTAAAGGATGGAAAAAATATGTCTTCTTGCCCAAATAAGAGTAAATGTTTAAAAGAAAGTAACCAGAGAGAGAAGTAAATTATCAATTTTCAAAGCAGTAGAAGATAACCAGCTGAATTCCACACAGAACTGTGCTGAGTCCGGCACTGTTCATCTTACGTTCCTTTAGTTCCAGATCACTTACGTTTCAAAACCCCAACCAAACAAAAACCTTCTACATAAAAAAACCAAACTAAAACCAAACTAAAACCATACCTTTCCCCAAATAAGGGGGAAAAAAAAAAAAAAAGGCATTCAGAGTCTTTCTGTGCAACAGATCTGTTTTATCAGATTGAGTTGGGTTGAGTGTGTTCACTGCAGGAGGCAAAGGAAGAACAAATTGGCAGGTACCAAAATGAGAAGATGGCATGGGGAACAGGCATGCTCTTCCTGCTGAAACATTGCCAGGGGGCAATGAAACACTACTGAAAATGGCAGCAATTTAGCTATCTGGAGTATTTAGAGAGAGAAAACCTGGACTTTGAAACCTGTTTGACCAGACAGAGAGAGGATTGGAACTGTCATTGAAAATCAGTTGAGTAATAACTTCCAGACCTCTGGGAGATCACCCTTTCTGCAAATGTAGAAGCCTCAGTGTTTGTATGCCTTTATCTAAGTTTTCAGGTAGCTTTTTTGAGAGCATTGCCAGTTCCTCGTGCAGCAATGATGTGCTCTTATTTGCCAAAGGGCAATATGACACAACAGCAGAAGAGTAAATGTAGAACAGCACCACAAAGGTCGAAGGATATGTCCTCCTACCCTGAACATATCTCTCATGGTGTCATTTGTTCCATTCAGATGAACTGATGTCAGGTGACAGGGCCTGGACAGTAAATGGCTTGCAGAATCAGCAGTGAGTTATTTGTCAGTAGCCTGAACACCTGCTGGAGATGATGGAGTAGTTCTGAAATAAACTGATAGTACTGTGGCCCTTAGCAGTAGAGAGGATGAGCTCCATGAGATAGCGCATTTTGTTTTAAATGACAGTTTGACAATTGTATGTCCTTGTGATCTTTGTTTAATTTATTCTCAATGCATTTCTGTATTTTTGGATTTTAATTTTAGCATTTTCTTTGTCAGTTATGATTATATTAATCTTGAAAAAGATAAGTTGAAACCAGGAGATCTTTCTGACATAAATGCTACTAAATTGTTCCTATATGCTTCTTATTTTGCTTAAGTTGTTTGGTTTGTTTGTTTGTTTCTGAAGTAAATTTTAACATGGTGGATATATGTAACGTAAATATGATGTGGTCAACATATTTACTCTCCTGCTATTTTGTTAAGCTGCTTCTTTAAGTTTTTCTAGTTTGAGAGTTTCTCACAAGTAAACAAACTTGTTCAGGCCTCTGTTGAGGGCAAGAATGCACTATAAGAATACCAGAGTCAGTTTTCTGTTGAGCTGAAAATTCAATGGCTTGGGTTCAGCTGAAGGCATCTTATAGGAAGGTGGTTATCAATGCACATTTGTACTCTCCCTACATTTTTTTTTTCATTCACCTATGCCCAGGGGCCGTCACTATTGCCCTGTACATCAGTGACTTAAAGCATTACTCTCTTTGTTCCAATCTACTACTTGTTTTCTGCTTTACCCAAACATCCATGGGAGCTTGCAATAATGGAAAGACTTTTAGCATTACTTAAAGACTTGTTTTCATAATGTAAAAACTAAGGAACCATATTGAGAAATACAGAAATGCTTCCAAACTCCCAAACAGAAAGTTTGAAGTTTAACTATACCTTCTTCTTTAATTTTTTCAAAATTCTGTTTCTTGCTATGCTGTGTAAAAGAGGACTATCTCACAATACGTTTACTAATTTTAAATTATTAATTCATTAACAGTATTCCTTTTAAGGAGTTATAGATTAATAAACTCCTTAATCAGATACAGAGATCTCTGTGTATAATTTTGTTTCAGCTGTCACTATGGACATATTCAGTATATATTCTCCTGAATTGTCATTTTCTCATTTAAATTTAAACAAAAAAGTCACTTCCTGCAGGATTCCTTGGTATTTGTTTTTAAAAATGTCTATTACATAAATCCACTTCAAAGAAACTAAATCTAAAAGATGTGAACCAAAAAAATACATTGACCAGCAGGGCTGGTTTGGCTTTTTGGGTTTCTTTTTAAGTGTTTTTCCTTGCTGTGGTTCTTACATATACATGTACAGTTAGAGTGTAATTTCTTTCTCATTAAGTACCTAATGTGCTACTTAAACTAAGTATAAAGAAACAGTAGTAACATAGTAAGAGTAGTAAATTTCACTGACTTCCGGCAGGTAAGCAGCTCTTTATAAATGCTACTTTAAAAAGTTTGGGGATATTTTGAGAGGAAAACTAGTCTCTCTTGCTTTCATCATGTAGCATAAAAGAACAATCACTTTTTTAAAAGTAGATAGCACTCCTGAGGGATTCCTTTTTTTCTGCAGAAAGCACCAGTGAAATCCCCAAAGGACACGCTGTAACCTGTTCTAAAGAACAATGGAAAATATGACAGGAATCTGTGAGTTTTTACAGTGGAACTTCATAGCTTCATTTTCCTTTGTCTCGTTGCCAGCCGTTCGCTTCCCCGGTGCTGCCCGGGGAGCCCGGGCCGGCCGTGCGGTGGGACCCGAGGCTGCTGCGGCGGGGCGGACGGAGAAGCTGTGGCGGCGGTCCTGGACCGGCC